>CM042171.1:32679565-32864565 GCA_023376005.1 Doryteuthis pealeii
ATAATTGTTTACAAAGGATTATTATTAATTGCTTGAAATACTTGATACCATTTAATGGTGTGCAAACAAATAATTTAAAAAAATATAATTACAACAGAACATTGAAAATCTAGTTATGGTTATAATCAAACATTTTAGAAAGGAATCAAATTTTGGCATTAAATAACCCATATGAGTTGATATGCCATTAAACAAAAACATCTAAGCTCACCACTTTTCCTTGAAGAAAACTAAAATGGTTCAGCTAAAATAACCACAAAACAAAATGAGTTATTTAATATTTTGGTTATCTTAGAAAACAGCACTGCTCACGTGACTTTCAGAAACATTTTTTCATGCTCAGAATTGCGGAGACATGGAATAAACTGCCCGCGTCTGTTGTAGGCTGCCGAAGCACTGAATCTTTCAAAGCCTCCATGCTTCCTGTAGTCCGCCGACACTATACCTGATGCCACTCTCCACATACATATGCACACACGCGCATGCATATTACTACTGTAAACTGTTCATGTTCCTGACACTAATACATTATTCTGTGTACTTGACATGAGGCTTTGATGAGTTGTGGTGCACCTGAGCACTGTACACAATAAATTTCATTATTAAAAGCTACAATTAATCTCCCCCTTTAAAATCAATCCTAGAGCCTTTATATATATATATATATATATAATGTGTGTGTGTGTCACTTACTTTCTTTTATTTGTCACTTTTTTCAACTTCATTCTTGAATATTTCTGTATTTTAACTGTTTTCTCTTTAAAAGAAAATCTTTTCTATGATAGTTTTTCACAAAGTTATTTTTAAGACTTGTATTTTCTGCTCTAATTGAGTTTGAAATGCTTTTTATTTGGAATGAACAACTATGTTGGATGCAAAATAGTTTTTGTCTTTTATAAGATGTTTTATGGGATTTTTAAATTGTCTTAAGATATTATTACCAAGTGGGTTTTATATTTAGGGGGATTATGAGGTTTGGGTTTGACCATCTTTTCCTCCTACATATGACCACATGGTCATATAATTTGATACTCAACTACATAGGCCTGCAGCACATGAAAAGGGTGGGTTACAAACCTTCTAAATCCATAATAAAACACTCATTCAAGTTGTAATATTCACTTTATTATTTAGAGCTATTAAATAATTACTTTTCAACATAAGTTTGAATTCACAACAGATTTGGTCTTTTAAAGAGGAATATAAATTATCTTTTTTTAAATAAAATTTAGCTAAGAATAATTTTTATAAACTTTGAAAATATTTTATAAAATGCACTGGGCCTTTTTATAATTAAAACTGAAAACAAAACCAATAAAATCAGATTATAAGTTTCGATTTGTGTATGTGTGTATGAGTGTTCATAAAGAATCCATCTTGGTTTCTCCTGATCAAATATATAATTGGATTATCAAAACATTTTGATCTTTTCTTTGAAGATATCTCGACCTTCAAAAGATAAGAAACAACTATATGAATACTTCAAGGTATACACCATTATTTCATCATCTCAGAAATTCTAGTCAGTTTGCAAAATATTTTTCCTATTTGATTTGCTGACTTTCATTTTATCATGTTTTTTCTCACCAAACTGTTATGGAAAATTGGGGGGTTGGGGCTTCTTTTTAGCCAAGCATGGGTCCTGCCGTGCCTATCTTTTCCTCTGATTTCTGCTAACAGAAACAAAACTTCTAATACCTCCTCACATATCAATTAGCTAAGCTTTCAAATTTTGAGGGGGGGGGCATTGGCTGGGGGTCTTTTTGTGCTGCATGCCTATGTAGTGACCATAGTCTCTCAAGTTTGTATTCTACTCACTAACTTATTGACATGATCTTCCTCTACCTTCTTTAACCACTGGTTTTGTTTCATTGCTTATGTCATTACCATATCAGAAAAAACAATTTTAACTTCATTCCTTCTTATAACCCCCACCCCAACACCTAGATTGTGTGTGTGAGACCAATGATCTACATGTATTCTTCTAAATTACTCTTTAGTTTTAGTAAATTTCTTATCACCTCACATTTAAATTCCCTCTCAATATTGATTTACACTCTATTAAAAAATATTTTCTTATATTTTGATTAGTTACAATTATATTTTTTTTAATAGCACAATAACTTAATACAATAGTTTTCTTTACTTACTTTTGAAAAATAAATCACTTATTCATTTCATTCACATTAATTTTTTTTTCTAATAATTCTTGATAGTTTCAATCAACTCATAAACTTATTGGCATGAAATTAAATTTATTTTCAAAATTATAGTGAAAACCTTTTTTTTTTTTTTTTTTTTTTTCGATAAAATGGTTGATTTCCACTGTTTAAAAAAAATGGTTAAATTGCCTTTGTGTATGTTAGTCAAAAATTTATTTTTAAAAAACATTTTGAGAAAAAAAATTTCTAAAAACTCTTCATGAATATAAAAAAATCTTTTTAACTGGACTTATATGTAGAATGAAACAATTTTTTACTTACCTTCTTAAAATTCTATCAAGGAATGACTGGAGTAATTCTTGTATTCTGTTTCATTTCTAGCCTTATGTTTAAAAAAAGTTATATTTAAACTGAAATCAGATGATTATAATAGAACTGAAAGTTTTAATAACTTTTATAGTAAAAACAAGAGATTATTGATTAATAAAGTAGAATATATGTTTTAAATTTAGATTAAACTGAGTGATTAGAGAAATACTATTAATAAATATTAGAATATGTAATATATCCCTAATAATAAGTAGTGCTTATCAAGCCTAAAGTCCCTTCTAAATTCTTAAATTTGCATTGAAAAGAAAAAGGGAAAAAAAGTAATCTCATCTGATATTAAAATTTAGGAGTTAATTGTATTTTTCTTTTCTTTTCAATGCAAATTTAAGAATTTAGAATTTTTCCAAGGCCAAAGCACTTTATTTACACTATAAGTACTTGTTACTTTTTAATATGCTGAACTCTTCTATTTAATATTTATTCAGTCTATAAATAATAAAAAAAAAACTTACTATCATTGTTTCTGGTTTGAATTTAATCCTATTCCTTTGCAAATTTCAGAACATAGAATAACTTTTTATTTACTCTTCACCTCCATGACAAACAACATTCTATAAAATCACTGATAAAAACTAAACTTTTTTTTCTTCTCTTCCTTATTGTCAGGCCGAACGTGAGAGGGAACGTTTACGCCAAAGTGAGAGGCGATTGCGTGAAGAAAAAAGACGACAGATTCGAGAACTTGACCGTGCAAAATCACTCCGAAGAGATGTTCTAAGAAGACAGAAAGAAGAAGCTCTCCGATTAGAAAGAGTTAGAGAAAGACTCAGGTGAATAATTATTGTTTTGATTCACTCAAAACAGAAAATTTTCTTTTTAAAATCTTGACTTTATAGGGTTTTTATCCCCTTGATGCTGTTATTTTCAATAACAAATGGGTGAAAATGCTCAAATTTGATTTTTTCTTTTTTTTTATATATTAGGATGGAGAGAGAGAAACTAGAAAGAGAGAAGCTGGAAAGAGAAAAAATTAAATTGGAACGTGAATATCTTGAACGTGAGAGAATCCGTAATGAACATTTGCGAGCAGAAATGCTTCGGTGAGTTCTAACTTCTCTGTAATTTTTATCATCATACTTGTATAAATAAAAATCCTTTTCTTAACAAAGTTAAACTCAGGTTATAATTTGTTTTTTTTGTTTTTTTTTTTTTGAAGGGGGGTGTAAATGGCTACCTTTTTAACAAAGCTTTTCTCCTCAAATCATAATCTTTTATGCCTACAGTAATATTTATTATTTATTATATATATATATATATATATATATATATTATATAGTGCTCACCATAAGGACTAGAAATCTGACAATATTCCTATGCAAATGAAACCATATCCATGATGTCCATGTGCTTCACTTTCAGAGACAATCAAAACTGAATCAATAATATTTGGCTATCATGAAAAACTCTTTGTACCAAATCTTGTGGCTGAAATCATCGAATAATTGATATTAAATATTTGTTTCCTTGCTTCTTCAGCCAACTCTTTTGTCTTTTAATAACCTATCCATATGGGAACCCTCTAACCTCTCATCGACCACATGGGTTCACAAGACACCAAGTGCAATGATACATATTCTTCTGTCACTGCATGAACAGGATGTGGGGATTCAATCCTTCTACTCAGACCCCAAAATGTATAACATCCCTTTTATTGATCAGGTTGTGTACTTACTGATAAAATCTTACAATTCAAATTAGTAAGTTGTGATTTTCTAGTCAGTTCACTAGGATTGCAAGAGAAGAAAATGACAAAATTGAACAATGGAAATGCACATGTTTATATAAACACAGATACATTTCTTTCATGATTGTATTTGGAACAGTGGACAACTTTCAATTTCTTAACAGCAACAGTTACTTCTTCCAAGTCTAATAGTTGGTAAGCGACTAAGTGGAAGATTTAGCTAGCAGTCTTGTTTTTTGTCTTCAATGATGAAATCCACATGTTTATAAGTGTCAACACCTCTATCCTCAATCCCACTCAGCTCTATTCTCCCTCGTCTGAAATCGGCCAACTCTCTTGTCTTTTTGTGACTTATCTGACTGACTACATGGGTTCGCAAGACACCATGTGCAACAACACATATGTACCACTCCTCTGTCATTGCATCAACAGTAGGTGGTTCGATCCTTCTACATGACCCCAAAATGTATAAAATCTCTTTCATTCAGAATAATTAATATTATTAAACATTTTGATTTTTTTATCAGCCAACTTTTTTTGTCTGTTCTCTTTTCTTTAGTTATTCACAATTTTAATTTCAGATTTGAAGAGCAAAGACGAGCTATGAAGAGATCCTATGAAAGAAGCAATGTTCAAGAAGAAGGTTTTTGGAATGAGACAAAAAGACCTCATTTAAATACACCTTCTACCAGATATGAACCTTCATTCTCTTCCAATGAATCTCGGTAAGTCATTAAAAACGTTTTTAAAAAGTTTAAAACTATTTTATTCCCCTAACAATTGTAGAGGATTGACACAAGGTAGATAACTGCAAATTTGAATTTGGTAAATATTTAGTATTGTACGAGTATCAAAGTTTTTTGGGGGGTTTTTTTGTTTTTTTTTTTAACCTAGACTAGCCTAACCACACAGAAGAAAATATCCTTTATACACTAGTTTTAAAAAATATTGTTTTCCTTCTCTTGAATTACAAACTACTAATAACCTACAATCTGTTCTTTACAAATGCTTTGTTCCTATTATGAAAATTTATCAAAAGATTCCAGTGTTTGAAATCATTCCCCAAATTATTTGTTTGACAATATTTTCAGTTTTCTCAATCTAAAATTGTCCATATGTTGTTATATCTCAGATTTAATGAATTTGAACACAGAGATTATGAAAGAAGAGTGGAACGTTATGATAGAAGAGATGCTCGATCCATTGATACAGCTTCTGCCACTCGATTTGAAGAACGTAAAGATCGAGATCTTTCCAGGAGGGACATTGGGCCTGTTAGAGAAATCCGTGATAGAGATGACAGGCGTCCTGATGAACGCAACCATCCCAGTGATCGCTTTGATAGGTAAATTTCTTTTTCTCCTTCACTGTCCTTATCTCCTTCACTGTCCTTATCTCCTTCACTGTCCTTATCACTTTGCAAATCAAGAGTTTATTTTCACGATGACCAAAATATTTGAAAAGCATAAATAATTAAACAAATCTCCTTCAAAGTTTGGGAATAAGTAAAAACATGATTTGCACTAAATTTACAGCTTTATTTTTCTTGTTACATTTATTTGAATTATCTGAACCATCAATCATAACTAATTAAATTTATAAATATTTCTCATTAGACTTGGTGGTATTAAAAGATGTTTGGAACATTTCAATCTAAGCACAAAAAAAATATTGTGCCATGAAAATAACATTGGAATTAAAAATTTTCCTCTAATAAAATTCTATTCCTATAAATCAGTATATTAAAATGCCTTTTGTGTAAATTTTTCTGACCTAAAATAATCTATTTTTATGTTACGTCTTTCCAGGAGAGATGTTGGGCCGAGTCGAGACCGAAGCAGTGACCGGAGCCATGATACCGATCGTAGAGACATGGGTCCAGATAGAGGAGGAAGAGATTCCGAGCGAAGAAATGTTTCTGCCCATGACAGATTAGGACGAGTCAGAAATTCACCTGGTAAGCAAAATGGACATAATGATTATTTAAAAAAGAAAAAGAAAAATTATTAAAAAATCAAGAACAAATTTTTCTGCACAAATCTTTTAATTCACTTTGTCAATTTCGTAACTTTGTTGGGGTTTTTTTTTTTTGGTTTTTTGGGTTTTTTTTCCCCCATTATTTTTGTTGTTGTCATCAGGATTGTAACAACGATGATTATGAAAGCAGCAACTGTAATTTAGTTAGAAACGGGCTTAGTCCACTCTCTACAAACTGCTAAAAGTTGTATCCATTTTCAATTACCCCTTCCTTTTTTTTTTTTTTTTTTTTTTTTTTTTTTTTTTTACCCCTAACTTTAAATACAAACATCCCCACTCCCAGTGCCTTTAGATAGTATAAACATGTAAGAGTCTGAAAGTCTTTACAAATTTTAATATAAACATATTTTGGCAAACATTTCTCCTTTCTTATTCATATAGCACTCTGAGGAAGCTTATTCTTTTTAATATGACTGATATTAAGCTTTTTCTTTGTTAAACATATTGCTCTGTATATAATTCCCAATTATTATACATTGAGCTCTCAACTTAGACTTTACCAATTTTAATATTTTGAGATTAAAAATGGTCTGCTTAAAATCATTCCCACCACCAATTTATCTGGTTACAAAGTTAGGGTAGCATGAACATGAAGTCAACGGGGGTTGGTTACAGAAAGTTTCTTGACTCTGCAATTCTCAAACCAATCATATATATATATATATATATATATATATATATATATTCAGAATTGTCATCTTCTTTCCGGCTCTTTTACTTTTGGTCCCAATATAATCTCAAGTCACAAAGACACTTCAATAATTAGCTATCTCAAGTTTTCTGCCCCACCCAAGGTTAAATGGATGATCCCTCAACTTTATCACCTACATCCAGCAAGTACTGAGCCTGTTTGGCATTACATATAGCAATACTCACCCAAAAAAAATTTTTAATGGAAATTTGTTATAAATAAGTAAATAATAATTGAATATATCTAACTTTGATTAATTTTTTTTTTCTCTGTCTTTTCAGCTGTTGCTCCCCCTGATCAAAGAAGTTCATGGGGTTCCGGAATTGACCGAAAAGTCGATACTTGGTCTCATCCTCATAGTAACATGGATAATGGTAGTGTGAATCGTCAAAATGATAGATGGATGAATAACAACATAGCTCCTAGCCATAACAGAGGTGCTGGCAGTGGAAATTTTGTGGGTGGTAGCGGAGGAAGTGGTGGGGCTGGTGGAATGGTACAAAACATGGGACCCGGAAATATGTTTGTCCATCCCCAAACCCAACCTGCTAATATGATGGTCGGAGGTAGTGGAGGAGGAGGTGGTAATATAGGAGGCCGAATTCAAGAACCTCGTTTTGATGCCTACAAGCATATGCGACGGTACTGAGGTTCTTAATAGACTTTTTCATCTCTATACACCACCACCCCTACTCCACCCCTATTTCATTTATGTGATCTAAAAAAAAAAAAAAAAAGAATACCACATTCATTATGTCTTCAATTTTGTCAGCTTCATTTTCTTGTGCATTCAATTTTAGATCTGTAAAATAACATAAAGTAATCTTTATAATCAAACAAATTGTTGTTTTGCTTTTTTTTTCTTTTCTTTTTTTTCCAGGTGCTATAATATGTTGGGATTAATTCAGCACACAAATCTCTGATTTCTCCCTCCCTTTAATATCTCTTTGCAAATCAAAGATGTAAATAATATAGAGGTGTGCTTAGCATAATGCTTATATCACTATTGGAATTGGTAACCCTTGCTCCAGTCCTCAACAAGATTGTTTGCAATAAGATGATGCAATTTATTCAGTACACAAATCTCTTGATTTCTCACAGTGTTTACAGTTCCTAAGTTGGTACACATCAAAGTACTGAGCAGACTTCAGTGATCTAGTAGGAAATGGTGCTTCAAGAGATCAGAGCTTTTAGGACAAACTAAAAAAAAATAATTACTTGCCAAATCAAAGATGTAAATTCTATGGTAGAAGAAGAAAAAAACTGTTCCTGGTAACTTTTGATTCTTTGATCATTGTCATGAATTGTAGGAAACTAAAATGTTAAAATATCATTGACAATAATATTATCATTGTCAAAAGAATTTAAGCAACATTCTTTCAGGTTATTATCAAATGGATAATACAGTTAAAGGATTATCTGCTTTGAATTTTTCTCCTGGTAGATTGAAAAGAAGCAGCAGCACAAATGGTGAAACTTTAATGCCAGTAAACAAAGATGTGTGTGTTTTTGTCTTAGTTTTTTTTAGTTTTTTTAAATATTTTTTTTTAAGATTGTGACAATAGACATTCACTCAATTCAAAGCAACAATGTTACCTGGTGTGTCTGACTGCTATTTGTGAGATGTCCCGGATGTAGGTTCGGTGTTGAACTTTAGTGTGGATTGCGGTTTGTCTGAACTATTGCATGAAGAACCAGGATGTTGGAAGCTGCAAATTTACATAGCAATAGTTGGGAGAGACCATTTTGATTCTTTGCAAGCAAGACATTTATGGAACATAATTGAATATTGCTATAATATTCTTATGGGTTATGGGTAAATAATACTTATTGTAGAGGAATGAATGTACATAAAATGTTTATATATAAAACACCAATCACTGAAACAGAAAAATGCTTTTGTGACAACAGTGCAACCAAGAGAGGAAAATGTATATTTCAAACATTCAGTCACTCAATGTTAAAAAAGGCGCTCAAATAAAACTATATCTTTCAAATTCATTTAAAGCAGCGGATCACTTTGTTTTTACCTTTCCTTTCAATTATTATCTTATTACAATTTATTTTTGTGCACTACTTTTAATGTAGAGTGTGTGAGGGTGTAAAAATTGACAAAACAGGAGCCACTTCTACATTATAACCAAATCTATATTAAGAAATAAACGAATGAAAATTTTAGTTACCAAAACAAAACAAAAATTTAATTTTGATTTTTAAAAGATATAGATCTAAAACAAACATAATATATCATTTATTTCATGCATATTTATGGATGAAGTCTCTCAAAAAATAGATACTAAAAGAAAAGGATAAATTCAAGATTTACTTATTTAAATGATAGTCCTTTTATTTTTAAGAATCAATCAAGTTTAATGATTTACATGATTCACTTTCCTTTGGAAATAATCTTTCAAAAAACATAATGCATTAAGTGTTTTGCCAGACAAACTTGTTCTAATTTTTGTGTTGAAAAGTCTGGTAATTAAAAAAGCTCTTTCCAACTGGACACTAGTTGCTTTGATTGTAAGCAAAGCTTTACATATTCACTTTAGGGACTGGCAGAAAAAATCGGATACTATGAGTTTTAAAAGCGAATTAAGAATAATTAAATATATTATTTAAGGTTAAACTTTGTCTAAATCTATAAGTAGTAGCATAATAACTATCATTAAAAAAATAAAAATAAATTACATATGCAGTTTATTTTTAAAAGATTTAAAACTATTTGTTTTGGTCAATTTCGACGCCATCCGCCATTTGGGCTGTTTTTCAATGGTTTTAGGCGCTTGTTTACAATTTTAACATAATATTTGGGATGGAACAAAATTTTACCAAAAATCGGGTAATTATCCGATTTTAATGAAAAAATTTTCAGTATTGATTTAACAATTAATGAATTTTATAATGCATCAATTATTTTATTTCAAAACTTTAATTTAGTATTTTTGCTATGAAAAATGAATATATAAAATTCATTTAAAATATGAAAATCCTGATGTTAAGTTTAAAATCTTATATTTATAGATTCTAAAAATAAATATCTACTTAATGCAAACCTTATTTTAGGTGCCAAAAGTAATAAGTCTTGAAGAAAAACTCCTTTTAAGCAGAAAAAACATCGATGTATAATTTTATCTTTTATAAAATAATAGCCAATTAAATAATTATCGAAATGAGTAAAAAAGAAGTCTCCAAAAAATTAATTATTTATTATTATTTTTTTTACTTTTTTAATTTTCGGTACTTATTTTCTCATAGAAGCGCAACCGTAAAAAAAAATTTTTTTTTTTTTTTTTTCTATTCATAACTTCGGTCTTTTATCTCATTATTTATACTGTAATTAGTATAACATGACCAACTCGAAACAATTTTACGCCCCCAGCATAAGGGGGGTCAAAATTAAGTGACCTGAAAAAAATGAGAAGGTTTTGAAAAATTAAAATTAAATAATGCATTATAAAGATCATTTATTGATACATAAACACTGAAAATTTCATTAAAATCTGATAATTTCCTGATTTTTGGTCTTTTCACATTTCCTACATTGAGCTTCATCTTTGTTATTATGAACGAAAAAAATTCCACACAGTTGATTTTTTTTATCATGTTAGGGCTAATGAGAATGAAAAGGAAACCAATAAAACTTATTGCACATTAAAAGCTATTGTAAAATAGAGAGAAAATTTAGTTTGTGTTGTTTCCTTGAAATAAATCTGGAACTGATTATTACATATACTCAATGAGAAAGATCACCTGATTTGACATTAACAACATTCCCTTGGGCTGTTTAGGAATCAACTCTGTAACTTTCAAATTCTAAGTCGGCGAGGCGTTATGGAAGGAAATGACAAGGCACTGATCAAAGGTATTGGGATGGTGAGAATTGATATGTGATCTGTTTCAATGAAAATCTAACCAACCAATCACTATTGTCAAAAATGAGTTTTTATGTGGATTCAGCCTCTTTGTCTTGTTAGAATTGCCAAAGGCTCATTAATCATGCAAGTTCCACTTGACTTTGTGTCAGCCAGTACACTTTACTTATCAGTGCTGATATTTAATGTATTGCTACAATAAGTAGTATCTAAATTTGTAGAAGTTTTTCAACTGATGTTCTAGGGTTTTAAATCGCATTGGGAAGTCTTGTTCAATTAGTTTTATGAACTGATGCAGATACTCATTTTCTTTGGTGGTGCTGACTAACCTTTTTTTCTGGTGTGGTCTCTTAGAAATTTCAATAACTTCACTGAAATGAAATGACATTGGAATTAATCATTCTTTACTGGGGCTCGTGAAAGAGTGTTAGTGATAGTCATTATCACTGCCCTTTTTGTAGGTTATTTTATAATCAAAGTTTTGGATTGAGAGCATCATCCTTAGCAGTCTTTTTGGTACTTCACTCAGAGGCTTGTTACTAATTGCTTCTGGTGGTTTGTGGTCTGACTATTTTTACATGTCTTCCATAACAGTAATCATTGAATTTGTGCAGTCTGAACATCATAGATTTTGTTTCTTTTTCAATGAGTGCATAATTATTTTCATTATGTCAGCTACAACTTTAATTTTAAAAAATCAAACTTTTTTTCATCATTGCAGCAAGTTGTAGATAAATAAAAGGCAGCAAAACCAATCATTCTTTTGAATAAAAAATATCCAGGAAAATACTGAATAAAATTGGAAAGATGTAGTTAAAAAAAAAAAAAATTCTATTTCAATAAGTATAAAACTCAAGAATATTGAGAAAACAACTTACATTGAAATAATTAGTTCAATCAATAATTCATTCCAAGAGCAAAATGTGAAAATAACCAACATTAAAAAAAAGTCTGTATTTTCAGAAATTACAATTGTCTTAGTCATCAAATTTTTTTTTACGGCTGATGACTATTTTTTCAAAACATAACAAAATAAGTAAACATTATACTTGAAGGAGGTTTTTTTTTTTCATTTCAGGGAGGAAAACATAAATTCCTATTTCTTCTGCAAAATAACTCCCACTTCAAGAAATTTTACTTTCTCTGTATCTCTTCTCAATCAAACAGTTTCAAAATTGTTTCTTTCTTCAGATTTTTTTTTCGTTAAAACCTTCTCCGTCTACTCATCTCTAACTCATCATCTGTGAAGAGAATCTCATTTCAAATATTCCCAGCCATTCAATGGTTAACAGTACAAGGGGAGTAGCTCCAGTTGTTATTAAAAATCTAAAAATAAACAAATACTGTAAAATACCTTCTTTTCTTAAGAGAATGAACAAATCATTAATTAACTCTTCTTTTAACTTATTACACAGACTCTTGAAGCATATGAAACTGTTTCTCTGAATTTTTATTCAATCGTAGACTGTTCTCATTCCACTAACCTTGACTGGGTACAAGTGTTAAGCTATGTTAATTATGTTGGAATTTTGAAAAGCCAATCCGTTTATGTAAGCTTGGCTGCCATTGGCTTATATTTTGACGTTGAGACAACGTCTCCCCATGATGGGTTTATGAGCATTTTGGCACAAATATTGTGGCAGTGACAAGAAGACTATGATCCCAGATAGACTTAAATTTTGTCACTCCTACGACAAGGCAGAGTAAAATGTTAACTTAAAGAAGTTAATTAATTTCCACATACATGTGATTAAAGGAACCCTGGCCCCAGCTAGACCTAATTCTAATCGCTCGTAAATTTCCACATAAATGAGACAGCATTAATGGACTTCATTCTGGAGAAACAACTACAAGATTTAGCCTTCTCTATAATGGAGAAACATTTCTTTTCAAGAAGAATATGACTGAGAGAAATTTAATGATTACCTTTGAGATGTCAGCAGTATATTTTCTTCACTCTGGAGAAATAAGAATACATTTCATCCCTATTCAACAAGTGAAACGTTTTTGTGGAAAAGTTTATTTTCAGGAAGTAAATTGAATGCATTACTGTGTGGAATAACATTGGAAATGAAACCAGAAATTCCACAGAAAATTCCTGGTGATTCATCTGAAGACATTAAGAAAATGGACACATCTAGAAGATGTATTTTCAGTGGCTGTATGCCTTTAAGAACAGAAGTAAAAGAAAAAGGAACTTTGATTTCAGACTATTTTTGTCATTTTTAAAATATTTGTCATTATATGCAACAGTTTAATTTACATTGAAACAAGTCAATAGCTTTCCATATCTCTCTCCTTTATTTTAGAAAATAACTATTTTTTTATTAAAACAAGCATGTGTAATTTAATGCAACTGCAGCATGGATGTTTTTTCATTGTTAAATGTGATTTTAATAAATTACTGTTTTACTGGGATGAATGTTGTTTGTTTTGCTCTGAAATATGGCCTATCTCCTCTCTTTTTTGATTTAGATATCTCAACTTTGTAATTGTTCATAAGCTGTAGATTCTTGTTAGGACAGGTTTGAGGAACAAAGAAAAAAAGAATCGTATTCTAAAAATAGACAAAGCCAGACTGACCGAGGCCAAAATTCAAAACTCTCACCAACTAATGGACATTCAGAGAGGGAAAAGCGAAAGGATTTCTAGGTGTAGAGGCAGAAAGGCATTGGCAAACAAAGGGGCCAGTCACGAATACCAGTCCTCCTTGAACCGAGTGAACTGAAATACAAGTAACCTTTAACACTAATAAGACTTTGTAAAAAGGAAAATTCAAAAAACCAAACCACATCTTTGTATCTTGTTTTTCATTTAATACAATTATAATACACATGTAAGGGACAAATTTTGTTACAACTTTTTTGTTTATTACTTGTACTGTTTTGCTTGTTTCTTTGATGTTACATAAAAATTACCTCCAACCAACATACCACAACTTCTTTCATTTACAGCTTCAGGGAGGATTTTGATAACAATAGTTAACTATTTCTCAATTAATTTTAGTTACAATTCAACAGATTTTTGGCGTTTTTTTCACAATTATACTGTCACCCTTGACCAGGATTGAACTGCAGCCTAGAGATAAGTCATTTAAAACTGTATTAATTACAACACCTATATATCCACTATGCCATGTCTCCAATTGGACAATGCCGAGTGAATTTTGGGAACTTATAAACCTAATGCCTTGTTTTTACTTAGAATAATTACCATTATACTTTTGTTTGATTTTTTTTACCTTGACTCATATTGCGTTATTTTTATAAAACTGGTTTCCGTTCTGTAAAAGGTGTAGGACTACTCCTACACCTTTTGTTTTTAAAACTACAAAAAGAGAAAACACACTACAAAAATTACTTTTTGAGTTTTAAGAAAATATGATAATGATAATGAAATTTTATTGTGTACAGTGCTCAGGTGCACCACAACTCATCAAAGTCTCATGTCAAGTACACAGAATAATAATGTGTCAGGAACATGAACAGTTCACAGTAGTAATATGCATGTGTATGTGGAGAGTGGCATCAGGTATAGTGTTGGCGGACTACAGGAAGCATGGAGGCTTGAAAGATTCAGTGCAACAGATGCAGGCAGTTTATTCCATGTCTCCAAAATTCTGAGCGTGAAAAAATGTTTCCGAAAGTCACGTGAACAGTGCTGTTTTCTGACTTTGTAGGCATGCCGTGTGTATTGGAGAGATGGAGATCAAAAAGGTGCTCAAGGTTGCTGTTGTTAAAATGATTAATGACCTTATGAGCATTTACCAGGTCAGTTGCCAGACGCCGAAGTTTCAACGAATCCATTCCCAGGGCTGCGAGATGTTTAGAGTATGGCAGATTCCTGATGGAGGGTACTCGCTTGGTGCACGTCTCTGTACAGTTTCTAGAGGTTAATATTCTGAGAAAGATAGGGGTTCCAGACTGGTGATGCAAACTCCAAGTGTGGCCGTACCATAGCTTTGTACAGCTTCAAATAGATAGCCAGTGAGCGGCTGACAAAGGTTTTGCTGAGTGACACCAGGACGCCCTCGGCCTTTTTGGCAATTTTGGATATGTGTTTCATCCAACGTAAATCATTGCTGACAGTAATACCCAGATCACGTTCACAAGAAGATTCCTTGATATTAGTGTTGTGGAGGGAGTATATGTTTGATGGATTTTTCCTCCCAAAATGTATGGTGGTGCATTTGTCCACAGCCAGCTTCAGTTGCCAGTCAGTGATCCATTGTTGCACTGTGTCCAGGTCTGATTGTAGTAAAGATCTGCAGCGTTCAGGATCTGTCTTTTTTATTTCAAGGTACAACTTGATGTCATCGGCATACTTCAGGACTATGGTATTCCTTAAGTTAGCATCTATATCATTGATATACGCAACAAACAAAAGGGGGCCAAGAACTGAGCCCTGTGGTACCCCAGATGACATCTCATATGGTGAGGAGTGTTGCCTAAGAACTGTAACTACCTCTCTCCGGTTGAGTATGAAGGACTTTAACCAGTTAAAAAGATCATCCTTCACCCCCATTGCAGAGAGTTTTGCCAAAAGTCTTTTATGCGGCACAGAGTTGAAGGCCTTAGCAAAGTCAAGGTAGACAACATCTACCCATGAGCCCCCATCAGTGATCCGGGTGATGTCCTCTAGGAACTTTACAAGTTGATCACAACAGCTAGAGTTTGGGACAAATCCAAACTGTGATGGTCAGATAAGACTGATATCTTTTAAATTTTCAAATAACTTTTTTCAGGTGTTGAAATTTAAAAAAAATTTTTTTCCTTATTTTTTCATGTGGTCTTCTGGATTTGATCATTCAAGGAATTTAAAAATTAGGGACTGGAATTTTTTGATTCAAATGACCAAAGGTTTTTTCAACCTTTGGTCATTTGAATCAAAATTGATAAAACATTTTTTTTTTTCAAATTCATTAATGAATAAAGAATTAAAAATTTCATTAAAATTGCACAATTCCCTGATTTTGGGTAATTGTTTGAAAATTTAATTTTTTTTAAAATTAAACATAGAAGTTTTTATTTAATAAAAACTTGTTGCCAAGTAAGCAAACTTTGGTGTCCCCTAACGGCTGATGGCTAGAACTTTTCTTACATCCGGGCGGTTGACTCTTCACTCGATAAATTTCTAAGAGATTAACATACAAAAACACTTGGCAAAAAGTCGTTTTTATCAAAGAAACAAGAAGAAATAGTTTGATTTTTTTTTTGTAGAACCTAAGAGAAAGCTTTAAAGGGGATATTTTTTTGTAGACATTACGTGTTTGATTTGATAGGATTTTTTTTTTTTTAGTTTTTTTTTTTTTAAGAGGACATTTTGTGTCTGGTTTTTTGTTGTTGTTTTAAATACTGATTGACAGACGACAACGACAACATGGCTAATGCCACCAGTGAAAAATTTGTTGGTGGTAAAAAGTTGACTGAATTGAAGGTCGTTGAACTCCTTTCCGAATTGGAGAAAAGGGGTTTTGATAAAACTGGAGTAAAAGCTGTCTTATTGGAACGTTTGGAAAAGGTGGGTTTATCCATTTATTTTATACATAACGGACGTTGATTTTATCATGTGAATTAAAATTTGTTAAACATCTAAAAATTGAATTAAAAATGATTTTAAATTAGTTTTTGTTGAAGGGATTAATCGTAAATATTTTTTCGTGTTTTCTTGTTATTTATAAAAACGTTGAATTTTATTTTAAATTAATTGGAAATGTTTCTTTTCCAAATGCTGAAAATTCTTCCCAATCTCTCAACTCGCAATTGAAAAAAAGTCACTGGTTTCCCTTTAAGTTTTCTTCCATTTATTTTAATTTTTCAATAAATATTTTATTCAATATTTTATTTATCTAAAAATCTCAGCTTTCGATTATTATTTTTTGGTCGATTTAATGATAAGCAAGTCACATGTATATTTCAGCCATTTTATTTTTAATAAACAAAACTTTTTTATTGTTAATTCAAATTTCATTTTTGTTTAATTTAGATTTTTATTTGTAAACACTTTATTAGTAGTTATCTGACGCAAAGACTGTCGTATTTTTCTTAACATGTTTTTTTTTTTTGAGTGGGGGTGATTTTTTTTTTTTTTTTTTTTTTTTTTTTTTTTCATAAAAACCGGAAAGGTTTTTTTTTTTTTTTTTCCTCCCTCCAATAGGAGTTCAATGAACTTCAGTTCATTTTAACCCTAGCTTTTTAATTTTCTAATTGCATTTTGCCTTGCATTATCATCATTTATATTTTAAATAATCTTACAATTTTTTTTTTTTTTTTTTTTTTTTTTTTTTTAGTGTAAAAATATTTTGCTACAAACACAGAATAGCACGCAAGAGATATGCGCGCTGTTTTGCAATTGTACAAAAATGCGATTGTTTTTTTAAAAAATGAATTAAAATTAATTAAATCGTTTATTTAAGATCAAACTTTTGTCTAAATCGATAAGAAGTAACATAATGAGTAATCCTTAACTTGTTCCTCGTAAATTCCTACCATAAAATAAAATGAACCCTCATTTTATGTCCGTGTTTTTGCAATAAATGTTTTACAAATTCTTTTAAAAATATTAATATAGCGTGGATCGGACCAATTTTTAGTTCACCTGAATTCTAAAATTCATATATTTAAATATCCGTGAAAAATTCGATTTTTTTCACGCAGAAAAAAAAAAATATTTAAGCACAGAAAAGATTGAAAATCTCTTAAAAATTAATTTCTTAAAAAAAAATTTTTTTTTTGACAATTGAATAGAATACCAATTACAAAAGCAAAAAAAAGTTTTCAAATATTAATTATATTTTTTTGCACTTTTTATTTCGGATTTCATTAATTTTTCCTTAAAAAAAAAACTACTGCATTGTATGTTATACAATTTCTTTGATATAGTTATTCAGACTCTTATCTTTATAGAAAAAAGTAAAAAAGTTTTCTGACGGGTCATATTTTTTTTATCTCATAAAATAAAATAGGTGGGGGGGATAGACCTCGTAAAAAAAATATTTTCCCTAATATATTTGAGGAAAAAAACTATTTCAGTTGATTTAACAGTGCAAAAATGAAAACATTGTTTTTCAATCATAATTTTCATTATTTCCGTAAGCTGAAAAAATTTTTTTTAAATCATCAAAGTTTGTTTAATGTTTTTTCTTTCGAATGGAAAAAAATTTTCAAGAAAATATTAATTTTTCTGTAAGTTTCCTTGTGTTAAATATAGGGGGGGGGGTAAATTTCACAGGGTAAAATTGGTGGTACCTATTATACAAAGAGACGAGACGCTTCTCAGTAACTATCGTTTGTTTTTCTTAGCGTAAAAAAATATTTTTCAACTTTTGCGACCTATTAGAATAAAAAGTAAGTATATATTGATTATTTTATCAGTTTTTCTCTTAGAAAAAATATTCAAATTTTCATTTCATTTTCGATTTTAAAAATTAATACCAAAACCGAAGACATTTTTTTTTTTTTTTAAGTCAGTTTCACTGTGAAATTTTAATATTGAATTTTTTCAAGTTTTTATTCATTTTAATAGTAAATTTTTGCTATAAAAAAAAAGTATGTCCATTACAGTCAACCATATGTAGTTGTATCATCGTAAGAGGGTAATAATATGTATTTTTTTCTGTCTAAATTACCCTTTCGCATGTAATACGGATAGGTTTATTTATTTTTAAGATAACGATGTTTTTCCCAATCGGATAATTTGATCTTTGAATTAACTGTTTTTCTTTGTAATAACCTGTACGATCTTAGGTACCACCAATTTGACCCTGTGCAATTTTACATTTAACACAATTTAAATTTTTTCCATTCGAAAGAAAAAACATTAAATAAACTCCTGATGATTTTTTAATTTTTTATCAGCATACGAAAATAATGAAAATTATGATTGAAAAACAATGTTTTCATTTTTGCACTGTTAAATCAACTGAAATTTAAAGCTAAAAACAAGTTACGATAAGAGGATTTTTTAAAATTCTATGAAAAATCAATTAATGGTTCGATTTTCACGAACATTTCCATAAATGTTTATCATTGGATGTAAATACATCTGAAATAGTTTTTTCATTTTTTTACGATGATTTTATGAGATAAAAAAAAATGATGTGGAAAAAAAATTTGGTACTTTTTCTATAAAGATAAGAGTCTGAATAACTATATCATAACGTACCGAATTATAGTTTTTTTTAATGAAATCGGAAATAAAAAGTGCAAAAAAAATGTGAAAACTTTTTTTTCTTATGTAAATGGTATGTAATTGTCTAATTTTTACGAGATTTTCAATCTTTATTTTCTGCGTGAAATAAATTAAAGCCATGAATTTTAGAATTCAGGTGAACTAAAAACTCCAATGTTGACATATGACGAGAAACTAAAAGCGTAAAAAAAATATTTTATTTAACTTTTACGACCAATTAGTGAATGATTGTTTTATCAGTTTTTCTCTTAGAAAAAATATTCAAATTTTCATTTTATTTTCGATTTAAGAATTGATACTAAAACCGAAGATATTTTTAACGTTTCACTGCTCAAGTTTTATTCATAGTAAATTGTAATATTAAAGTTTTAAAGATTTTATTAATTTTAATAATTTGGCTAAAAAAGTTTGTCCGTTACACCCATCCGTACTTAGATGCATAACTGTAAGAGGGTAATAATATGTATTTCTTTCTCTCTAAATTACCCTTTCGCACGTAATATGGATAGGTTTGTTTATTTTTTAAGATAACAATGTAATTTTTCCCAATCGGATAATTTGATCTTTGAATTAACTGTTTTTCTTTGTAATATCTATTTCCGTTTTATTCAAGATGACCTAAACGGTCTGGTGGTACCTAACGATCTTTAATTGATTTTTACGAGATTTTTGATAAACAAAGTTCGGAAATATTTATTTCCGTTTTATTCAAGATGGCCTAAACTGATCACGTGACCGTTTTGGTGATACCTAATGACCATCAAAAAATAAAAAAAGCAAAATAATATTACACATTTAATTCATTTTTAATACATTTAAAACAAATTTTTTTGTCAATTTCGATCGCGTTCGGCCATTAACGCTCTTGAAATATGGCGTGTTTACAAAATTCATGTAACATTAGCGATTTTTAAAAATTTACCAAAAATCAGGGAATTATCCGATTTTAATGAAATTTTCTGTATATGTTTATTAATTAATGAATTTTATAATTCATTAGTTATTTTCAAAACTTTAAGTATTTTTGCTGTGAAAAATTAATATATAAAATTCATTTAAAATATGAAAATCATGATGTTAAGTTTAAAATGTTATATTTTTAGATTCTAGAAATAAATATCTATTTAATGCAAACCTTATTTTAGGTGCATAAAGTAATAAGTTTCGAAGAAAAACTCTATTGAAAATTTAGCCCCCACCCCCCGTTTTTTTAAGCAGAAAAAATATCGATGTATAATTTTTTCTTTTATAAGTTAATAGCCAAATTAAATAATTATCGAAATGAGTAAAAAAGAAATGTCCAAAAAAAATTTTGATATATATTTTTTTTTTTTTTTTTTTTTTTTTTTTTACATTTTCAGTACTTATTTTCTCATAGAAAATCCCCGGAAAATTTTTTTTTTTTTTTTTTCTATTTCTATTCTATTTTATCTTTTTATTTATACTGTAGTTAGTACCGAAATCTGACCAACCCACCAAAATGTTACGCCCCCAAAATAGGGGGAGGGGGTCAAAATTAAGTGAACTGAAAAAAATCAGAAAGTTTTGAAATAAAATAATGTATTCTAAAGTTCATTCATTGATAAATCAACACTGAAAATTTCATTAAAATCGATAATTCCCTGATTTTTTGGTAAATTATTTTCTGTAAGGGCTAAATTCATTTCGTTAAAAACGGATTTAAGTCAATTTTGGGTATACCTACTTTATTGATATTTTTAGCAGAATTCTGTATTCATGGTTCTTTTGCTAAAAAAAATTCTGGCATTGAAACTCATAAAAATCTGATTTAACTATTCAGACTCTTATCTTTATTGAAAAAAAATCGCACTATTCTGCATTAGTAACAATATTTTTCATTGACAAAAACTTTTTATTAATCAAAATATTTTTTTTATACAATTAAAGAATTTTTTAAAAATAGTTATACAATAGAAATAAATATCTCTCCTGATTCACAAAATCAATAACACAATACACCGACTCACCAACAAAACAAATTAAGATACTTCAGAACAGAATCTAACAGATTTAAGATATTTGGTTAAAGTAGGTATAGCCTAGGGTGGCCCAAAAATCGTCTGCTCGCGACAGATTTTTTTTTTGAAAACTAATTAAAATTAATCAAATCGATTATTTATGGTCAAACTTTTGTCTAAAACGATAAGTAGACAAAAGTTTGACCGTAAATAATCGATTTGATTAATTTTAATTCATCATTAAAAATAAGAAAAATATCATTACATATACAATTTTTTTAAAAAACATTTAAAACGACTTTTTCAGCCAATTTCTATCACTTTCAGTCTGAGACGCTGGTTTAAAATGGCTTAAAATGTTTTTTTAACAAATTTAATGTAACATTCGTGATTGAAAAAAAAAAATTTACCAAAAATCAGAAATTATCCGATTTTAATGAAATTTTCAGTGTTGAGTTATCAATGAATGAATTTTATAGTGCATCAGTTATTTTATTTCAAAACTTTTGATTTTTTTTTTTTTTTCATGTCACTTAACTTTGCCCCCCCCCCTGATTTTAGGGCACAAAAATTCGATATACCACACCGATAAAAATATCGGTGTGGTATATATGTGATTGATACTATTATTCTACATAAATAAAAAGACAAAAGGTGTCAATAGAAAAAAAAAATTTAAGAATCTGCTTGGGTAGGAAATAAGTACGGAAAATGAAATGAAATGAAACTAAAAAAAATTATTTTTGGAGATTTTTTTTTTTACTCATTTCGATAATTATTTAATTGGCTATTATTCTATAAAAGAAAAAATATACATCAATATTTGTTCTGTTTAAAGGGGAGAGCACTAAATTTCCAATAGTTTTCGACCAAAAAATATTACTCAAGTAAAGTAGTTATTAAAATAATTTTTTTTTTTTAGAATCTAATAATGACATTTTAAACTTAAAATTTTCCTGCTCATATTTTAAATGAATTTTATATATTAATTTATCATAGCAGAAATACTTAAAGTTTTGAAATAAAATAACTGATGCATTATAAAATTCATTAATTGATAAATCCATATTGAAAATTTCATTAAAATTGGATAATTCCCTGATTTTTGGTAACTTTTTTTTCAATCTAGAGTGTTAAATTCATTTTGTAAACATGGATTTTAAGTAAAAAAAGGTGGCCATCTTGATCGAAATTGACCGAAAAATCGTTTTAAATGTATTAAAAATAAATTACATGTTTAATATTATTTTGCTTTTTTTACTGATGTGATTATGTTACTTCTTTTCGACTTTGACAAAAATTTTACCTTAAATAATCGAGTCAATTAATTTTAATTCATTTTCAAAATTTGTAGCAGCCAAATTTTGGGTATACCTAGGTTAAAGAAATGTAACATCAAACGGATGTTGACCCGACAGTAGCTTCAAATTAAATGAACAAAACGTGTCTTGGCTCATGAGGCTCCACACAAGTTTCCAGGTGAAAACTAAATTTACAGACAATTAAAAAAGTCCCTTTCTAATTTTTTTTTTTTTTTTTTTTTTTTTTCAACTAATCACAAACTTACCCCCCAAAGCTTTTCAAAGCGAATTTCGATCCTAAATATGGTTTAAAAACTGTCGACTAAAAGTCACGAGAGCAGTTGACTCCAGCACTGGTACACGTGTCACTTTTCGGACAAGATCCAGAGGCAGCTGAACCTACTGACCCACATCACCCACAACCAAGTCACCTGGCCGAGAAACAGATTTTTACCTACCCACACCTCACTGAGTGCAAGAAAGACTATATCATTTCTAAATTTACCAACTTAATTTATTCAAAATAAATGAAATTAATCTAATCCTCTTGGCTGTTTTCTTTTGTTACCATACGCTTTCTTGTTATATATCAAAATATTCTCTTGCTCATTTGTTTTGATCTTAAAAAAAAAATTAAAAAAATAGATTAAACCGGAAAATATTCAGATAATTCCATCTAGGCCATATAACCCACCCCCTTCAATCTTTCTGAAATTTTGTCCAGGTGTGAACTGTTAGTTAAACAATCCCTAAAATTTGAGCTTCCAATTCCAAATATTGGTCAAGTTATCTCAATTTTTAGCTATCCAAATTTGAGGGGAAGGTCACAAAAAATGTAAATATTGGTTTCTCTTCACTACAATTAATTTTGTTTGTAATTTTTTTTTTTTTTTTTTTTTTTTTAAGGTTTTAAAAATCAGTATGATTCTGGTTCCATTGTCCAATTACTAAAATCCAAATTATTTAAGAATTGTGATGCCATTTTATTATAAAATTCTTGTTTAGCCACATGTTGAATCTTGTTGCTAATTTATGCAAATTAATTACGTGTAGTAGCCACAGGTGATTGTTTTGGGAAATAGAATTAAGTAAAGACCTTTTTTCTATGTTTGTTAAAATGAAAATTATTAATGGTATTCATTAAAATTAACATTGACTTTGTTGCATTATGTCATAGGAGATAGAAAACACCCGTTTAAATTTTTCATTGAAAAATATACTTAAACAAAACTAATTTCATTTTATTATATATTAATGTCTTCAAATAGATATTTGTCATTTGTTTTATCCTGCTGATTGTTTTTTTCTTTTTCTAAAGACACTTGAGAGTGAAGGAAAAATTCCTGGTGCTGAAAGTGAACTTAAATCTAAAATATCCTCAAGTCGTCTTTCTCGTAAGTATTTTCTTTAAAATCTTAAAACTAAGAAAATTGCTGCCTGTTAAAAGTGAAAATTTAAGAGCTGTTGGGTGGATGTGGGTTCTCCACCCTTTTTATTATGTCTGGTGAATCTCTCTTCTCTTTTTAAAATAAAAAAAACTATATTCTCCATGGAAGAATAAAAGTGAATTTTATATTTGAAATCGTAGCAAAGTTATCTTAATTGAATTTGTGTGGCAATGCACCAAATGACATTGTTTATTGCTCAACTCAGCTGTTGTCTCTCTCTCTCTCGTCTCTCTCTCTCTCTCTCTCTCTCTCTCTCTCTCTCTCTCTCTCTCTCTCTCTCTCTCTCTCTCTCTCTCTCTCTCTCTCTCTCTCTCTCTCTCTCTCTCTCTCTCTCTCTCTTTGAAGATTTTTGCATCTGACTTGGTTTGGTTGCACGGCATTATTTAATTATCTAAAATTAGTTAATCTTTAATACATTTTAATAACTAAAAAGGGGTCAGGTCCTGTATCTGGTGCTGAGGGTTCAATTCTGGAGTCATGTGTAGTACCCACTTCAAGTAATGAAAATTTATCTTTTTCACTTAGCTTTGCTAATTAGTATATTCATGTCTCTACAGTATCACCCATAAATAATTAGTTCTGTCACCAAAAGGGGACATGACACTAAAAATTCTGCTTCCAGTGTTGAGGGTTCAGTTCTGGAGTGTGGAGTGCCTCTTCATTGTCATTGCTCCCAGGTCTACTCTCACCCAGAGTGGTAGTACCTGTTATGGGTCAAATTGATCTACTTGATAATTATTGATATTGGATAGAAATACTTGAAACTGTATGTAAATTGTTTGTATTACAAGTTAGATGTAGGTACAATTGTTTACTAAAGATTATTATTAGTTACCTGAAACCATATAATTGTTTGAAAATTATTGGTGTTAGATAGAAACACTTGAAATTATATAACTATGATATGCAATTAAACAAATTAACCAAATCCGTAAATAAGTACATTTGTATCAATTTCTTTTCTTTTATTATATAAAGTTAATTTTCTTCTAAAGTAAAGATACCCGCATTTTATTATTTCTAATGGACATTGTACAATCAATACCAATATTATTGGGTATCATTTATTATATTAATAATACCTACTATGTTTTGATTGTATAATGTTCCAGTAGTGGTAAGTCTGAGGAGTGGCCTATTGCCGGTATCAGCCAAACAGTGAGGGAGTCTATTCCCTTTTTGCTGGTGCTAAATCAAGGAGATTGTTTTTGATGTTGTTTTTTTCTAAGATGGAGCACCACACCTATTGTTAGCTTCCAGATGCTTTACCACACAGATTACCATGCTATTCATGCGCTGAGTTAGCAGGGACTGGTATAAAACCCAGAACCTTGCGATTCCTAAGCAAATGCTCTACTGACTGAACTAATGTTCCATTAGAAATCTTGGCATCTTTGCTTTTGAAGAAAATTAACTTTTTTTATTTAAATTATGGATGATTAAATTTGGGTTTTTTTTTTTTTGCTATATCTGTGTGTATGTGTGCATATTAACATTTGTTTCTTGTAAACCATTTAACTTTGTACATATAAAAAGTACATATATTATATTTTTAACTTTTTTTTTTTTTTTTGTCACTTTCATCCTAAACAGAAAATTAAACATCAATTCCTGTTGACATTTTTGTGTTTTTTAAACATTTTTCCTGCATTTTTTTTAATTGTTAGTAGTTATTGAATCCATTTTAATTCTCTCTTAGTAAAAGATATAGAGCAGGATGGCATTTTTTATTGATAAATCTTTATTTAACGCAGAAATGATCTGATTAGATTGTTTAACTAATGGAACCAATACCATAAAAATGAATGAAGGTTTTTTTTTTTTTTAAATGACTTTAAAAGTGTGATGTCTCCATTTTCTGATATTGTGCTATATAAGTGTCAATAATAGTGATAAAACTCTTACCAATATTGGTTTCTTTATTTAGCTGCATGATGAATTATTTCTAATCTTAGAATTTGAAAATATTTTATGCTTGCTTTTTAGAACCTTGTATTTATAAAAATTTTGCTATTGAAATAAAGAAAACATCTCATTTTTGAATTCTAACAATTGTTACTTGTAATTGGCATTTAGATATGTTTTGACTCTAAATACATAAATTTCTTTTTCAGAAGGTGCAATGGAAAATGGAATGAAAGATGAGGTTTGTATCAGTTTCTCTCTCTCTCTCTCTCTCTCTCTCTCTCTCTCTCTCTCTCTCTCTCTCTGGGGTTAAAATAATTGATGAGACATTTTCAAAATGTAATTGTAATTAACCAAACTAGGTGAAATCTGAGTTTTACTTTTTCAAAATGAAAGTATCTAATACTGATTGAATTTATAAAATCATTCTGCATTGTCAGCAGGGTTTACAATACACTGACTGTATCTCCCTGCAGAGAAGTAAGACGCCTACCTAAAAAAGTGTATGACTAAACTATTGGGTGGTGAGGCTTCAAGTGTGGAGCTACCCTTCATTACCATTACTCCTGGGTTCTCTCTGACCTGAAGCAGTAGTACCTATTAGATTCACATCTATTGGTCAAATAGATCTGTTTAAAAATTATTCATATTATAATACTTGATATCATAACTATCTGCAAAAACTCAAAGAAACAACTACGCAAATGTAAATATAAATGTACAATGAATGTCATTCCCTAACCTCTAGTCATAAGATAAAACTAGAGTAGTTGACATGCCATTAAAATTAGTCAGTTGAGTCATAAAATCTTTTTCATTAATAAAAACTGTTCTCCCTCTCCTCCAAATTTATTTTGT
Organism: Doryteuthis pealeii; assembly: GCA_023376005.1. Taxonomy (NCBI): domain Eukaryota; kingdom Metazoa; phylum Mollusca; class Cephalopoda; order Myopsida; family Loliginidae; genus Doryteuthis; species Doryteuthis pealeii. The sequence goes on from CM042171.1 coordinate 32,706,086, forward strand.
TTCTAGGAAGATGAAGAAAAGACAGGTCTAGTCACATCTGAAGAATGTACTGATGAAAAGGATTCTACTAATGTGAACAACAATTTGGAAATTGAGAACTCTGATAAAGTTATGGATATTGCACCTACTGTAGATAATATTGATAAAGTAAAAAGTGATGTGCAAAATATAATCCCCAATGAGGCACAACAACCTTCTCCTGAGAAACAAATAACACTTGACAATGATTTGGATTTGAATAACACCACTCCACAGGTAAATATTATCTTAGTCTTTTCTTTTACCTACTAATTGGTATAATTACATACCTGGATAGGTGGGAGGGGAACACTGTTTTTATTTTATATGATGTCAGCAACATAACTAATGCAAAATAATGATAGTTTAGTTTTCTTTATTTTAGATGATATTCTAATATCAATTTTAGAATTTTTTGGAAACTGAAGGATATTTCTATTTGCTGATTCAAAAGATGAGAAAAAAAATCATAAGTCGGGTCATTATTAAAATAATTTAACAAAAAAACAGAATTGAAAAAAAAAAAAAAAAAAAAAAGATGCTGTTGTGATTACTTAAAGCTGCTATAAAATTGACAAATCATAGTGAGTTTTATCAGCCTACCTAACATGGTAACTTCAACCATAGACTTTGTTTTACTATTAAATAATAAAAGAACCACAATTACAAGCAAATATAAAAAGTAATATTTTGACTATTAATAAGAATCAATTTGTAGGCTGTTTTTAATATAGAAAATATGTGTGATAAATGGGATGTTTTACTTTCTTGTTGACAGTTGAGTATTTTTGATTTTAAAGTTTTTGTTTTTCATTCATTTCAGGTTGAAACTAATGACAACTCCATTGATCCTTCGGGTATGTTTTGTTTTGCCTTCATTGTAAATGTAAATATTCTAAGATTTTGTCAATTTTTAGAGATCCTCCAACACTGTTATTACAACAAATATTGACTATGTATGTATGTATATATACAGGGTGCAATGGGTAAATTGTTGTCATTTTAAATTAATTTCATGCATGCGCTTTGTTTGCTTAAAGTTTTGTCAACTGTGCAACAAACTAGAGTCAGGCACTGTCTGTAAGGAAAATAGTACCATGACGCAATTTTCTACCCCAGATATTTAGAAACGGCATGCTGTACTGCTTGGCATTCATAGTGGAACCTCCAAACAAAGATTTAAGAGTATTTGGGTGTCAATCTGAGGACAGTGCAGAGGATTCAAAAAGAGTTGGATGAGTCCAAAGGTGATTATGAAGGTATGGCTGCTCGGAAGCCTCAATTGGACCGTTCTGCTAAGAAAAGAACTCCTGGATTTCTTGATGACATCTAGGCTATGATTATCAACAATTACAGCAAATCAATGTGGTCCATAACCAGTGACATGGGAGTGTCTGACTTTCATATCAGGCAGGTAGTGCATAAAGATATTTGCTATTTCTCATACAAGATGAGAAAGAGACAATTTCTATCACAAGCCATCAAGAATAAGAGGAAAGACTGCCCTGCAAAGCTTTTCAACTAATTTAAGCATCCCCTCCAGCTGAACATGCTTTGGATATTTTTTTTCTCAGATAAGAAAAATTACTGCCAGGTAAACTCACAGAACATCCATTGACTTACTCTGTCACCACAAGATGTACCAATAGTGATGATAAGCAATCCCCCTGTCCACATCAGGGCGATGGTGATATTATGCCTCCATTCAATTCCCCACATAGCCTCATATTCAATATCATGTGCCTGGAGGAGGTAGTGCTGCCCTGGATCAAGAGGGTGGCTGCTAGAAAACACTGTCTGGCAACCCAGTGTTGGCTGTGAGAAGATTTCTGCGACCAGATCACCCCTAACATCTGGGCACATTTGAGTGAGTGATAAATAAATCTCCATGCAACACACCAAAAGGAACTGAAGGCAAGGATGATGGCAACATTTACCAATTTAAACAAGGAGATCATTGGAAAGTCTTACAGGAGATTCCAAAGTCATCAGGGGCCATGGCTGAAGCCAATGGTGATTTCTTTGAATAAATTTTATCTATAATATTTCAAAGATATTTTCATGTAATTTTGGTACATAGCACATTACTCAATAAGTCCCTGTCCTAACTTATAAAACAACAACTTTTATGCAAAATTCGACTTTATTCATCAGTATAGTCTCCTTCTAGGGTGATGTACTGATTCCAATGCTTTTCTCACAATTTGATGCCTTTTTTTTTTTTTTTTTTTTTTTTTTTTTTTAAGAACAATGTCTTTTGCCTCAAATATGCCTCAGTTTCTGATATCACTTCTTCATTGGAGCCAAATCTCTTTCCCTGGAGCATTCTTTTGAGGTCTGCAAACAATATTGTGCTGGGGGGCAGAATAGGATGGGTGAGGAAGCAATTTGAAGTGCAATTCATGTAGTTTTGCTATTGTTGCGATTGATTTGTGGCAAGGTGCATTGTCTTGGTGAAAGAGCATTTGTACATCCCAAAATACGGAGGCCAAAACCTTAGCTGCTGCTGTCTACTCAGCTGACTGCCGATTTGACTCTGGAGTGAAGTGGTGGATCCATGTTTCATCCATTGTCACATATTTACACAAAAACTTTTTATTGCATTGAAACTGTTGCAAACAATGTTTTGAATCATTGACGCGTTGTTTTTTATTGACTGTGAGTAAACGCGGCACCCACTTTAAACACCGATTTCTCATTGACAAATGTTCATGCCAAATGGTAATTACACTGCCTTCTGATAACTTCAACTCCTCTGATATCTCATGCAACTTTACGATCAGCCAAAATGAGTTTGTGGAGTTTTTGTGTTTTCTGGGACAACTGCCAAATTTGGATAACTTGAGTGTTCAGTATCATTTGTGTCTGTATGACCGCTTTTAAAGTCAGCATACCACCCTTAACCATTGTTTCTGACAATCCGAATAACACTTATCGGCTTGAACAGTATTTTTTCCCATCAGAAAGCAATGCTTTATCAACACACAAAATTCAGATTTTTCCATTGTTTTGAAAATTTGCAACAGTAGCTTCACTTAGATAACTGTAATTTGTAAACTAATAATCCGAGTGGACTCAAATTGTGACACATGCCATTTGAAGGTTACTACTTTATAAAAATTGCAGGGATATTTTATTAGTGGCGCCATCTATTTGTCAAACCCGGGACTTATTGAGTGATGTGTTATATCTGATAAAGTGAGATGCCAGTGATATTTTCATTTTTGTGTAATTTAGACAAGAATTTACCCATTTCACCCTCTCTGTCTGTGTGTGTGTGTGTGTGTGTGTGTAATATATATATATATATATATATTAGGGTACCCATTTTTTCATCTGCTTTTCATTTTAAAAATCAATTAAATTGATTATTTAAGGTCAAATTTTTGTTTAAGTCAAAAAGTAGTAACATCAGTAAAAAAAAAATAAAAAAGCAAAATAATATTATACATGCAATTTATTTTTGATACATTTAAAACTATTTTTTCAGTGAATTTTGATCAAATCTAACTTTATATGGCCGCTGAAGTTGCCCAAAATCCATGTTTACAAAATAAATTTAACACTCTTGATTGTAAAAAAAAATTACCAAAAATCAGGGAATTATCCAATTTTAATGAAATTTTCAGTATTGATTTATCAATGAATGAATTTTATAATGCATCAGTTATTTTATTTCAAAACTTTCTGATTTAATTAGGTATTTCTGCTATAAATTAATATATAAAATTCATTTAAAATATGAGTATCATAAGTTTAAAATGTCATATTATTAGATTCTAAAGACATCTTTTTTTAATAACTACTTTAGTATCAATCTCTAATAATTTTTTGTCGAAAACTCTATTGAAAATTTAGTGCCCCTCCCCTTAAACGGAACAAATATTGATGTATAATTTTTTCTTTTATAAGATAATAACCAATTAAATTATCGAAATGAGTAAAAAAAAAAATTGATTTAGCCTTTTTAATGATCGATTCCCATATTGTATTCATCTCTGTATTTGGTCTACTCAATAGGTCACTACAGCCCAACATATGAGCTGCTTCTTTAAGACGTCTTGTTTTCCATGTCCTTCCCTGTCTATTATTTCAAGTTGAAAATATAACTTTAATATAGGGCTGATTTAGCTCAGTGGTAGAGCATCTGCCTGGGAACCACAAAGTTCCTGGTTCAATAACTGCCTTCGTCAATTCAGTATATAAGTAGCACAGGGATCAGTACGGTAAAGTAAGGAGCTGATGGTAGATGTGGTGTTCCACCTCAGATGCAATAACAATCTTCTTGGCCTAGTACTAGTGAAAAGGGGATAGACTCCCTCGCTGATATTAGACCCCCCCCCCATGACTTTACTTTATTTTTAGTCGATAGTATATAAAATATAATACAAATATAAAGCAAAAGGGGGTCATTGTAAAATATCTACAAATATTTGCTGATAAAAAGTGAGAAACACAGCATGGTAAATATTTGAAATTTGTACAAATTCAATAAAAAATATATATATATTTATTTAAAACATTGGGTGGGGGTGTAAAATATCTAAATTGATTTGCTGAAAAAAAAAACCCCCAGTAATGTTGATTATGGCTAAGCAAAAACAGGAAGCCAGTCAATTTTGTTGTACAGGATGTCCACAAAGTCAGTGTGCTTTAAATAATTCATAACTTTAAAGTGCATATGGACTTTGTGGACACCTTATGTAGTTAATTGATAGATGTAGGCATCATCTATAATGAGCCCAAGATACTTGATTAACCCTGCATCATAAAAAAGTAAGAATAAAACTGTCTAAATGTGTCTATTAGATTAATATCGATTAAATTATGAAATTGCTGTGAACAAGTGCTGTCCTGGAAAATTTGAAGTGTCCTGGAAAATGATTTCCTAAAATGAGTGGGAACCCTGAGTATAGTATATATTACCTATTAAGAAAATAGTTACCACATCATTATAACAATTGGCTCATACTAAAATTGTTTTGCAAATGTATAGTTTTAGTTCCCAGTATTACCTAGAACTCCCCCCCCCCCCCAAAAAAAAAACTGCTGTACATTGCACATACTTACAATTTTATTAGCACCCCCTCCCCCATATAGCCTATGAATATTTGTATTACATTAATGAATGAGAATAGATATTAGTTTGTCATTTTTTAAAACATAAAACAAAAAAGGTGTAGAAGTTTTCTGAAAACAAATATTAGTGGTAAGCAAGAGTTAACAGATTGTAATTTTGAATAAGGATCAGAAACTAGTTTAGCGTTATTTTATCATATTGTAATGATACTACTGCAGATAAATTGATGGGGAAAAACCAATGTCAAAATGGGAAGCAATTCTTGCTTTAATTCAATCAAATGAAAACTTTTTCTCTGCTAAATTCAACCATTTTTCCCGAAATCATTTACTTTTATATAATTTTTCTAAAACGATCTATTAGCAAGAAAGTAATCATTTTGTTCATTCATATATATAAATATATTGTTAATTGTTACAATTATGCTTTTTATTCTATGGTTTTGAGAACTTGCTTTTTTTCTTTTTTTAATCTACTCCTCATGTCTAGATAACCAATTTCAAAATAATGACAGTCATTTGAAAAGTTAGTTAGGTACAAATAAACAAATGAACCAAATGGTTCTTTAAAAATTATTCAATGAAATTGCAGATATGAATGCATTTTGAGGAAGTTAAAATAAATGTAGTCCAAGAGAGAAAAAAAATCTGGTTTGTTCACATTGCAAATAAATGACCTACCTGGGTTGATATGCCATAGATTAAATCAATCCAACAATCACACAAAAAGGCTGCGATGCTGTTATTTGAATAACTAAGTAATTTAAAAAGAACAAAATAATAACCAGACAGTTGTTACTATTTGATATGCAAATTAGTTATCCCAATTTTAGGCAAAAATTGCTAAGCTGTCCAAAAATATAAATGGCAGTTATTTTTAATAGAGTTCTTCACTTAGATGGAATAATAAGTCTGTCCATCTACCATTACATTTATTTCAAGTGATTTGGTATGAACAGTTTTGGCTCAAGTTCAAAAGAGATCACTTGAAAAAATATACTAAGCAAGTTTTATTGAATCTTTTTCATATTCAATTTCATTTCTTTTTCTTAATATCTCCCATTCTAATCTGCTTGATTATTTGGTAGCAGATACAGCATTTTGATTGATTTTAGATTTTAATCTTTCCCTCTGTGTGTGTGTGTGTGTGTGTGTGTGTGTTTCTATAAAAAAATAATTTGTACTTAAACTTCTTTCCTAGTGGTTGACATCTGCTGTCTACTTGATGACTGTGTTGTAGGCTCTTTTGTCAGTAGAACAGATGAATTGAATATGCGACAGAATATTACTTTTTTTTTCCTATTGACTCATTTTCTTTTTAGTAGATTTCCAATGTTCTTCTGGTTTTATTAAAGAAAATAGTTGTCACCCATCCCATAATAAAAAGAAAAAAAAACATTCCCATTATTTATTTTATTTTATATAATTTGTCCAATTCCCAACACAACACTGTCTGTTGTGGAATGAGGTTTAGTAAGTTTTCATTTTCCTGTCAACTGTTTCATTCTGAATTAACTTTCTGTAGCACGGCCACCACAGTCAGCATCAACTGCAGCAGCAGACGCTAACATAAAGGAGGAAGATGTGCAGAATGATGACAGCACTCGGGATCACTCTACCCCAGCAATTTTGATTGAAGTTAAAGAAGATAGGGGGCAGAAGGATAGTCAGAATGCTGTTTTTGACATTTTGCCCCCTACACCAAGTGTTCCCTGTGTGGCACCATTGACTCTGGAAGATACTATAAATATGGACACTTCAAATGCTCCACAGAATGGAGATAATGAGTCTTTGGTTTTACATGATGATGCACAGAACAATCTTGATGCATTGCAAATGAATGTATTAAAATCGAGACAAGCAGCAAAGGTGAAAGCTGTTGGTAAGAGCGAAGCAAAGAAATCTGATGTTGGCAGCAAATCTCTTGAAGATGGGGGTGAAAGCAATGGAGAAGTGGAGGGAACACAAGTAATGGAAGGAGAAGTAGATGGAGGAGGTGATAAAGGTAACATGGAAGTGAAGACTGAGAAGAAAGCAGATGAAAAGAAAGATGGGAAATTGAAGAGGTTGGTTTTCATGTCATCTTTCCCACTGCTTTGACTCAAAAGATGTCATTTGTTTTATGTTCTTGCTAACAGATTTTCCTGAAATACACACACACACACAAAAAAAAAAAAAAACTCAGCAAAAGGAAGTTCTATGCATAATAACCCTTTACAGTTAGCTAAACTTGACCATTTTTGATTTTAAAATCAATTGCCTAACTTTAGATGCAAACTTTTTTTTTTTAATGTTTTCTATTAGTTATAAGTTAGTTAATTTTTGTGTGTGATAAAGTGTATCTAAGTATTTCTGTTGCGTAAGCTACAAAGTTTCCGGTAAATCTAAATGTTTCCGGTAACTTTCTACAACCTTAAAGATTGTGTGATCTGTTTTAGTGTTTCGTAATTTGTGATTTTAGGCTTTAAAAAGGCAAAGCATAATTAATTGCACTCATCACTTATAAAATTCAATTTGATACTATTGGAAATTTTTAGTTACTTCCTATTGTTTGCTTGTGTTTTTTTATTAACTCATGAAATGTTAAGAGGTCAGCAGATGACTAGAGATGGGACTTTGGCCTGGACATTCAACACGGACTATAAATTTCAATTGGAATCACTCTCTCCGGTTTTAAACCTTTGGATTTTCAATAACACCTTTTTTTTTTTTTTTTTTTTTTTTTTTTTTTATGGAGTGTAATAATAGGGAGAAAAAAATTGACATCTTTCAAAGGAGTGATGAGAATGATGATACCAAGCAAAAGAAACATGAAAGAAAAAAATCTCCAAAGAAAATGGTGTGAAAGAAATATCCGATATTTCTTCATAATCCAAACCAGATAATCTTTTAAAAGAAAGACACTGGAACTGCCTTCCCGTTAGTCAGTGTGGATCCTTCTGCTGCTGCTGGCCTCTTTTTATCCTCATGAGTCTTTTAGGTGATAATAGAATATATTTCAAATGTGCATGGCTTTAGAACAAATTCTAAATTCAGGTTAAAGAATGACAAAAGATATGTCATATTTTTTATGACCACTTAGGCAAGTGAATTTGTGATGGAAAAAAAAATTAAGGTAATCTTTCGTTAATTCTTTTTGTTTTATGAATTTATCAGGTGTTTTATTATCTCTTCTCTTTGAATTAATATATTTTCTCAAATATTCCTCTGGAATCACTTCACATAAAAAAATTAAAATATATCAATTCAATCAATTTATAATTATTTTAGAATTAAATGTTTTTGATATACAAGTTTTTTTTAATAATTTAGTTTTTGATTAAAATATTTCATTAAAACAATGTTATAAGTTTAATTAATCTACACAAATTTGTATGAATAATTTTGTTAAATTTCTAAATAATCATCTTATTGCAATTACAGTTGTCCATCAGTTTCAAAACACAAGAATATCAAAAATCTCAAAGGTGAGTCATTTTTAGGTTTAAAAAATTTTTCTTCCTCCCCATTCCCATCAACTGACAGAATAAATCCAAATGATGGTTGCAAGGAACCTACAGAGGGTCTAGGGATACTTTTTTAAAGAAAAAGAAATATGAACAGTGCAAAAATATATTAGGATTTTCTTGATAAAACATTATGGAGACTCTTGAGTAAATTTTTTTTTAAATTGAAAAAGATTACTTAAACCGCTTATCAAAAAAGTGGATAAAAAAATAGAAAGAAATGATTGTTTATCCCATATGAGAGTTCAATGAAATATTTACTACAATTTTTATAAACAGTTGCAAACAACAGATAACACGAAAAACTAGATAAAAAGAAAAAATTGCTTGTTTTGGGCTTCCATAAATTTAAACCAGGAGCATTAATTTTTTTGTCTAACAAAATTAGATTTTATTACACTTGATTTAAGTTATAGTTGTTTTTTATGTTTTATTAATTTGATATATATTATATTTCAGGAAAATAAAAGGAATTGAAAAAAGATAAATAATTGAATTAATAAAAATTGACTGTATTTCAATTAATTTCATTTTTTTTTTTTTTTTTTTTTTTTTTTTTTTTTTGAAATATCTTCAAATATGAATAAGATCTTCATAATATTTGCTCAAAAGCTAGTTTCAGTGATAGTGAATGTGTATATATATTTAATTTGTCGTCAATTGTTTTATTTTCATAGTTTTAGCTGGATATACATACAGACAACTGCACTTTTATATATGTAGATATAGATAGATAGATTGATATGAAAATTTCTAAGGAATTGGAGCCACTAACCTTCTTCAGATGTCTATTATAACTGGTAGCCACTTATAAATTTCAAACCAAATTCCGCCCTGTCGGTGGGGCGTTAGAATGCACCGACTGCACCTCTGCAGAGGGGTAAGACTCCCCCAATGGGGCCACCTGTTGGCCGTGGGTGGCGACCTGTGATGCTTCATGACATGCAATACTCCACTTTGGCTCTATCTTGGGCTAGACGGGCGGTCAGAGAGGCCCCCTCCGATCAATCGGCTGGTCACATCAAGCCCTAGCACCTATATGATTTTCCCAACCCTATTGCCCTTATGGCAAGCCCCAACCCCTTTTCATCATATGGGTGCTAGAAGGCGGTGGCTGCGGGTCTACATGTCCTGGGAATGACATTAAACTCTATCTGATGGTGAGGTTCCAGTTTTGGAGGTTTGGGGAATGTGGAGCTCCCCTTCATCACCATTGCTCCCTGGTCCACTCTGACCCGGAGTGGTAGTACCTGTTAGGGTCCCATCTATGGGTTAAATAGAAAAATGTATTTATAAAAAAATTGTATTATCCATTAAGAATTGATTTATTTCAAAACTTTATCAGCATTAAATGACCCACTGAGGTTGATATGTCGTAAAACAAAACAAACCAAACTAAACCAAACCAAATTCTTTATTCATTCCCCATGAGGGTACATTATTCTCATTCCATATCTCATGGATGTCATTTGTCTCTTGTAATAAACCAGAATATAACCTTTTCAAGGATTGAACTCCTAACTGCTTGATACACTTTAACCAATGCTTATATCCACTAGGCCATTGTTCCATAGAATAATTCAGTAGTGGTAACTTGGAGCCTTAAACCTAATGTCATTTTGTCTGCCTTTTCAATTGAATTAAAGTATGGCACATTTATAGGGAACCAGTCTAGGAGAAATGCACTTTAACCAATGCTTATATCCACTGGGCCATTGTTCCATAGAATAATTCAGTAGTGGTAACTTGAAGCCTTAAACCTAATGTCATTTTGTCTGCCTTTTCAATTGATTTAAAGTATGGCACATTTATAGGGAACCAGTCTAGGAGAAATGCACTTTAACCAATGCTTATATCCACTGGGCCATTGTCCCATAGAACAATTCAGTAGTGGTAACTTGGAGCCTTAAACCTAATGTCATTTTGTCTGCCTTTTCAACTGAATCAGACTGTATATGTTATACTATTGACATTATAATGAAGTTGTCTAACATGACCTAAACAAGCTTAAGCAAGTGATTGTCATTTTCCAGCAAACTAATGCAACACCTACCACCCCAATCATGGAACTGGTTCCAGGAATTGTCATTTGTCTCTTGTAATAAACCAGAATATAACCTTTTCAAGGATTGAACTCCTAACTGCTTGATACACTTTAACCAATGCTTATATCCACTGGACCATTGTTCCATAGAAAAATTCAGTAGTGGTAACTTGGACCCTTAAACTTAATGTCATTTTGTCTGCCTTTTCAATCAAAGTATTTCACATTTATAGGCAAACAGTCTAGGAGAAATGCACTTTAACCAATGCTTATATCCACTAGGCAATCGTCCCATAGAGAAATTCAGTAGTGGTAACTTGGAGCCTTAAACCTAATGTCATTTTGTCTGCCATTTCAAATGAATCAAAATAGGTCACATTTATTGAACCTAACATGCACTGATTCTTTCACCTTATTTTCCAATGTTGTTCTCTGTTGTACTGACTTCATGTGGATGTAGGAAAGGCAACTGCATGGGATGGAATACATAGAGTTCTTGGTCATATTCTCTTCTGGGCAGAAACTTGGTTCAGGAGAGACATCTCCAAAGGATGTAACTGGTTTTGAATATTGTCCTCATATGGTTCTTCTGAATCTTTGAAAATTTGTTCATATCCAATATTTGTCCAACTCAAGAAGAAAGTTACTTGAAAAGTAACAGAAACTCACCATAAAGCAAGCGGGCTGTAGAATGCTCCTCATTCTAGTTGCAAAGCCAACGAGAAGTTCAATTCCATGATTCTTTTTCCTTGATTCTTTTTATATTGTATGTAATTGATTTTGGGATTATCAGGAGAGAATGTGCACCGTTTCGGGGCCTTCCTCTCAACAGTTTTAACTGCATACCGGCCCCCTTCACTGATGTGAGGTCCCTCGGAATATGTCAGATGTATTGTATATCAAATATATACGACTGAATAACGGCGAAAAGATGTTTTTAAACAACGCATACTATGGAAATGTTGCGTGAATCGCGTTGCGCTTTCGCGAGCAGCTGATCACATGATGTTTTACTGCGAATTGTTCCACGGGACATTTCTTTTTTCCCATAAGCACATCGAGCTGTTTTCCGTTATTTCTGTGAGGTGTTTTATGCATTTGGTTCTTTTGTGCCCTTTGATTCCTACTTGGCCCAGAAATTGGTACAGAGAGCTTGCGACGAATCCTCTTGCTCCAACCTCCACAGCTCTAACAAAGACGCTATACCCTTCTTTTTCCAGCTCTGTTCTAAGATCTTCGTACTTGCTGGTTTTATACATGTGGCTTTGTTCTAATTGGCTCTCGTATGATATTGATAATTCTATCATGATGATCTTAGAGTTCACCCTTGAAAATAGAACAATGTCTGGTCGCAATCCTTTAGTTATTATTTTCGGGTAACCGTTGCGCCAGTCTGGGAGGTCCGCAGATACCTCCCAATCGCCACCAGAATTAAGGTTTTTTCCGGGTATAGCTTGATGATAAGTCGGTTGTCTAAAGCCAGCATATGCCTTTCCACCCTCTGTAACAAATTTCTGGGTCAAATCGGATGTCTCAGCCCTCATTAAGTTCTGGATAGATTTTACCAGCTCGGCCAATACACTGTTGTGCCTCCAAGTGTATCTTTCGTTAGCAAGAGCTGTTTTGCAGGAGCTGAGGACATGTTCCAGTGTCTGTGGTTTATCCTTACAAAGGGGACAGGTTGGATCGCTTTCTTTTTTCCACTTGACAAGGTTGCTCTTTGACAGAAGCAGGTCGTACGTAGAACGTATTAAGAAGCTTAACTTGATAGGAGCCATCTGCCAGATGTCATTCCAAGTAATGGACTTTTGCAATGCCTCCTCCCAGCTTGTCCATTGACCTTGTTGGGACTGCTGAACTCCTTTAATTAGCCTTTTGTTGTCCTCAACGTTCCTTACTTCCTGAATTACCATGTCTCGACGATCTTTGCCGGTAGACTGTGACCACCACTGTTTTTCACACATCCCTAAACCTTGTCTCCCTGTTTGGATGAGTCCGATGACTTCCTTGAAAGCTAGGTTGTCTTTAGCACTTACTATAGTGTCTCTGATGCTCCATTTCCTTCCTGTTTTTAAAGTAGGCTTGAAGGATTTTATTGTTTTGTCCTTGGAGTCGTCAAGCATCAATTGGAGTCTTATTTTCCCGGATTTGAATTCCTCCGTAACTGACTTGAGTGGTAACTTCAATTTTGCTTGTCTGCAGTACAATGCAACATCAGACAAGCCAACCATTTTCGGGTATATTTGGTTATTTTACACTCCATTGACTCTACTGCACTAATAGCAATTTCATATACAAGGAGAGGCCATAATAGCATTGGAATAAAAACATGCTGAAGGCACCATACCTTGTATTTTCCTTGTAGCGGACAGCAATCGATCTTGTGGAGACCTTCTTGAAGTGTCTTAGATGTTTTCTTCATTTGATTGGTATCTTTCAAGGACCCATCATACCAACGACCCAAACTTTTCACTGGAACTTCCGAAACAGTAGGGATTCTTTGACCGCGTAGTTCGAAAATAATATGTTGATTTAATTTCCCTTTCCTGAGTGAGAGACTTCTGGACTTTTGGGGTTTAAATTTCATTCTACACCAGATCATCAGGTCGTCCATGAAGCTTATTAGCTTGTGGGTTGTAGATTCCTTGGATGATAAGATTGTTGTATCATCCATGAAAGCCTTCACTGGTGTCATTCCACACTCTCTACCAAGCTTAACAAAGCCTGACTGGCTCTCTGTCGCTTTTAGAAGCAGCTGCATTGCTAGAACAAAAAGTATTGGAGAAACTGTACATCCCATTGCAATTCCCACCAAGTTTAGTCCAGTTAGTAGTGAAATCTTTTGTAGTGAATCTCATGAGGAAACCGGCTAACATGTTGGATATTTCCTCCAGAACATGGTACATTTGGAGGGACAAATGTATCATCTGGTGAGGTACCGAACCGTAAGCATTAGCCAGATCCAACCAAATGACATCCAAATTTTTCTTATTGGTTTTAGCTTTTTGTATAGCTCCCCAGATTATGTTTCCGTGCTTCAAGCAACCAGCTATTCCTGGAATACCACCCTTTTGCACAGAAGAATCTATATAGTTGTTTGTGAGGAGGTATCTGGTTAGTCTTAAAGCCAAAACTGCGAAAAATATTTTTCCTTCTACATTGAGGAGTGAGTTCTGTTCCTTGGGTATATACACCCCATCCGCAATCATCCACTGGTCGCTGATGTGAGAATGTTTCCAAGCTAACTTTAGGTTAGTATGTAGCCATTTCAACACATTGGGGCATTTTTTATATAGTAGGAAAGGTATTCCGTTCGGGCCAGGTGTAGATTTATTTCTACTTTTGAGTATTATCCGTTTTATTTCGTCATGTGTGGGAGGCTTCATATTAAACTTTACTCCATGATCAGCTGGCAAAAAAGGTTACTATTGTGTTCTAGTGGGATATGACGTCTGGGGTCAGAGTACGTATCTCTCAGATATTTTTCCAGAACACTCTGCTCTGTTTTGAGCACCCCTGATTTCGGTAGGTCAAATATGTTCCTTGCATATTTAAATGGTTCTTGAAAGAAACGCGCTTGCTCTTTTCTCCGTTTTACCCGTCTTTTTCTCAGATTTTCTGCTCTGCTGAGAGCATTGTGTCTTTCTTTAAGGTCTTGCCAGATTTTAAGCAGACCTTCCTTTTCATCGAAATTGGCAGAGCGGAGTTGCCTTTTTATGCTTTTCTTTTTATTCCTGAGATCCTGCATCAATCTTTGCCGTCTGTTCTTTATAGCTGGTCTCTTTCACACCAAAGATTTTCTTGCAGACCCTGTAGATGATATTTCCACTTTCATTTAGTCGGTGATTAAACTTCTTCTTTCCCAGTTCTTTGTAGAGTGTATTACTTAGCATGCTCCAAGCTTCCGAATCGCTTGCTGGTGGAAATTTGATTCTCGGCAGTTTGGGTTGAGTCTCATCCTTCGATACAACAGCTTGGATATCCTCAGCACTGTGGTTTGCATCCTGGCTTTGGTTTGCCGATGTCTTATCTGCGATGACAGCGCGCTGCTCTTGAGTCACTATCTGAGAAGCACAACCCATTTTTGTTCAGTGAATCTTTGCTCCTTTTAGGGAACTGAATTTTCGACCACAGACACATGGGAAGTCCATACGATATTCTTTTGTCATGGTCCGTTTTTCATTCCGGGTTCGTTGTCGGTCATTCCGATTTGATCCATCATCTTCCCTCCCTTTCGGTGGATCCTGAGGGCATTCTTCCTTATGTTTGTTTTTAGCAATTGTTACATGACCCCTGGGCTGCTGACCTGGGGAGATCATCTGGTCTTTCCCAGTGTCTCCTGTCTTTCCAAGTGTCAACTGGTCTGTTCCCAGTAGTCATTCAGTAGCCTGAAAGTCAACGGGCTAGCCATAGGTCTGAAGAAAGTAACTGGAGCTTAACGCAGTTAAAGTATCACTCTTTACTTTTGTGTGTTTCTGTTGGGAATAAAGGGTATGCTATGATGGAAAAAATTTATCAGAAATAATCCTCCATTCAAAAGTATAGAAAGATATTTCCACCTTGAAGGCCAAATAAGATTAGAAAATGACACTTCAAGAAAAAATAGTTTTAAGAACCTTGAATGTATTGAATTGTTATTTTTAAATTTCCTAAGATTTTTTTTCTTGGAAAATGTACGAAATTATTATATATATATATATATATATATATATATATAATATATATAATATATATATAATATATATGAGAGCTTTGGGTTAATCGGTTATCAAGAGTTTTGCCTTCATTACATTTGCAGTAGTAATTTTTCAAGAACTTGATTTTTTTTTATTTAAAAAAAAAAATAACCCTTGTTTTTTTTTGTTTTTTTTTTTCAGACCTGTTTTGAATTAAAGTTCTGTTTTAAATCCATTTGAAAGTTTTCATATTTACTCTAAAATCTTCAGCCATTTTTGTTTTGTATTTGCACCTTTTTCAAACTGGTGAAGTACACACAAGAATGATGTTAAACTGCATCTCTTACTTCCAACCTTTTGAATCAATCTTTGATATGAAATCTGTCTGTACAACTGTCAATAATTGTTCAATAAGATGCCCTCTTCGTTATTACCTAAGTATGTCTTCAGCTTGGCAGGGCTCCAAAATCCCTAGCCCGACTAGTCATGTTAATTTTATTTCATTATTTTCTTTGTTTTCTTTCTTATGAACAATATCAACGAAATGTATTTTGTTCAATATTTTGAGGAATGGAGTTAAAACAATTTTGGATCCAGCTAAAGTCAAGACTGAAAATGATGCATTGTGAAAGATTTTTGTTGCTTTGATAGATAGACTTGAATGTTGACTCACTTGGGCTGAGCCTGACAAGCCCAACTTCTGGAGTCACCACTGATATATATATATATATAATATATATATATATATAAAAACCTTTCAAGAAAAAAAATCCCAATATCTATACCACCTTTGATCTTAAAACCCAACAAATATTCCCTTAGTCATTGAGGAAAACATTGTATATGAGAAATTTTTAGATAGAAAACATCAAAAATGATTGAAATAAATACTTAATATTTTGTATCTATGGAACATTAGAATAATTTTCCTCTTCTATTATAAAAACTCATTAATGAAATGTTTTGTTTTTTTTTGTTTTTTGTTTTTTTTAAAATTTTGTCTTATCCAATTAGCAATAGAACTGTAAATTCATATTTCATGTCACTAGTACATACCTATGAAAATTCAGTTTAAATGGCAACCAATCTCAAAATTTTGTCTTAGTTTTGCTTCTGAATATCCATTGTTGTCACAAAAAGTGGTCAAAATACTGCTATATTTTGCAACAACATATTCATGTGAAACAGCATTTTCAGCACTTACCAATATGATGACCAAATACAAATCTAGACTTGTGCAAAGTGAATTGTGTATATCTTAGAGAAAAAAAAATATTACGTATATACAATTTGTGCCAAGCAAGCCAAGAACATCACTCTCACTAAATGTGAGTGCAAATATTGGATGTGATTTTCATTAAATTAGGTTTTTATTTATATGGGGGTTAACAAGATAAATCCTAAAATAGAAAGGGTTCCTGTTTCAAAAAAAGGAGAAAACCACTGCACTACATCCTCAAATCCTTTTTGAGGTAAATTTTCGATTAAGGAAACCAAAAGTCTCATGTAGCTTTAGTCTGGTGATGAGTATAAAAGATGTTTCAATTGCACAATGTTTAACCAAAAAAAAAAAATTGATTGAAAAAGTAGTGAGACTAGCTTCTAAATTGATGCTATCTTGTCTAAATAAACTCTGGGCATTATCACTTTATTATATAAGTTACTTAGTTGCATAAATATTTTCATTTATTAAAAAAAAAAAAATTAAAGTTTAACTTACTTAGTATTGTTGTTGTTATATCTCTGTAGATCAAATTTTTTATTTTTCTATTTAAATTTCTTTTAGCTGATGGCCAAAATAGCCGAAATTTGTGGGTCAGTAATCTCTCCCCCAATACTAAAGTTGCAGAATTGAAAGGACTTTTTTCCAAATATGGCAAGGTACTCTTCATCACACATTTTATTCTCACTCTGAAAAACAATTGTTTATCTTCACTTAAAATCATTGTTTTTCATTAATTTAATTATCATTTACCAATTATTTTTATTAATTGTAATTACTTTCTGTATTTTGTTTCTTTAACTTGCTCACATGAGAGTTTAAAAAATATATATTAAAACCCTGCATTCAGTCCTCAACCAACCATTTCCTTGCTGAGATTTGACCCTTTGTACCTAAACATTATTTTTGTTTCATTCAAATTTACTTACAACTGTTTTTGTTTTTTCAGGTTCTTACTTCCAAAGTAGTGGTAACAAATGCTTGTGGTCCAGAAGCAAAATGTTATGTGTTTATTACTATGTCCACTGCAGAGGAAGCATCTAAATGTATTCAACATTTGAATCAAACAGAACTTCATGGCAAGACAATAGCAGTAGAAAGGGTAAAAAATATTTTTTTTCTTTTTTTTTTTTTCAATTTATAATCCACTTATTTTCCTTTCATCTTTGTAATTCCTTTTTCCTTACACCAAATTGTAATAAACTACTACTACTAATCAGTTTTTCAATAATCTGAATTTTTAGTTCAATCCTTTTCTAGAAATTGTTATAAAACAGGAAAGTAATTTTCTTCAAAAGAAATAAAAAATTTAAGCATAATTTAGTGTATAAAAATCTGTGAGAATCTTGTTTATCAAAGGATACATTTTGCGAATGTAGATGAAAATTAAGGTAAAGCTGCTTTATTCTTCCTTTTTCATTAAAGTAATACATATACTGCCCTAAAAATACAACTGTTAGCTCAGACTAAGAAAACTTTTCTTTTTTCTTCATCTAAAAATACCAAATAACAAAACTTCTAAACTTTTACTAGGAGACATAAAATTTTGAGGGTTTTTTTTTATCATGAAAATATTTAACTCATTTGATTAAGAACTAATTTGAAACATGGAGCTACAATCTTGAGGATTTCTTTTTAATGAAAATATTTAAAGTTTTGATTAAACACCAGTTTGAAATATGGAGCTACATAAAGTTGATTGTTAGCATTAAATTTTGATTAACTTAAATTGAAACATGGTAGTCAATTCAGTTCTCAAAAAATAATTTTAATGAATTGTAACAAAGAAAAGGCAAAATGTGCTATCACCCCCCCCTTTTTTTTCCTTTTGATATTTGATAAAATCTAAAACTTTTAAAGTTCAGTGAAATAGAAAGGGGTCTATTAAAGCCTGTTAAAATATCTGAACAATAAATATAATTTTGTTCTAATATTCAAGTAAATTATTTACTTATTCACAAGTGAAATCTATATTTTGAAATGTTTCTGATCATCAATTTAAACACACACACACACACACTTTATTTTTTAACCAGTGTTTGAAAATCCTTTACTATTTCCTGTTTGTTATATCCCTGCTTTTTTTTTGTGTGTGTGTTTTCTTTAATTAAAAATTGTAAAGAAAAATAAATCTCAGTTTCTAAATAAGTAGTTTTTATCATTTTTTTCTTTTCTAGTCAAAATATGACTCTGGAACACAAACCGCTAAAAAAGCAGAAGGTAAACCCAATGAAAAGAAATCTGAAAAACCAGAATTGAAAAAAGAAAGTGAGTTGCTTGAATTACATAATGAATAAACAGAAGTCATTATTTTGTCTCTTTTCAAACAGGATTTGTTAATTCTATTGATTATTTATGCTTTGCAGTAAATTTACACTCATATCTATAGATATATCATACTATAGATAGAAGAAGCTGAAGTAATAAAATATTTTTTTTCTTCATAACTAAAAAAAAAAAAAAATGATTTTACAAAGTTGGGACAATATTTTTCATGGCAAAAGATAGTCATTAAATTTTATTTTTTTTAAGTGAATATTTACAATGGGATAAGATTAGCCCAATTTATCTTTTTTGCTACATAATTAATCATTATTACTAACTAGTATTCAACATTGTTGGATTGTCAAATATATAGTTTCATCCACCCACTCTTTTTTGTCTATAGACACACATTCAGGCATTTTTGAGTACTCAAATGTTTTCAACTTCATTTGAAGAATATCAGAATTGATAAAGATTAAATATTATCCCTATAACAGTGTAAACATTTTTAATATACATAATTTCTAACAAGATTTTCACACTAAATAATTACAACTGGAGGTAAATTGTGATGTTATTCTTTTCTCCCATTACAAATTTTTTTTTTTTTTTTTTTTAGAGGATTTGATATTTTCTCTTAAAAGTCTTGTTACGTCTTTGACGGCGTCAATATCAGAATTGCTTTGTAGCTCTATATTAGTTAAAGCTAAGCCTAGTAAATAACCGAGAAATGCCTTTAATGGTTGTAAGATGTATTTTTATGCAATCATTAATTAAAATATTTTATTAGTTGAAAAGTTGTTGATTTTGGAGTCATGCATTTGGGTGAGCAAAATAACATTTTCTATCGGGTATAGGGTTAAAATAGCTGGATATTTGGATTCTACAGACCTTATTTGCCCTACATACCAAATTTCAGAAATATTGAATGTATGGAAGTATTTTTTTTTTTTTTTTGCAATTTTTAAAATACACTGAGATTCTGCAACACCACATGGCCTTAATTTTGAGGCAATATAGGAAAATTATAACCCCCCCCCTCTAAAATCAGAATGGTAAGGTTTAACACAATAATTTGGCACACTTTCCTAACTCATGAAGAGGAACATTTGTGCCAAATTTCAATAATTTGTTGTCGGTGGGTGCAGATTTCAACTTTTTGCTGGTGTTTTGACATGTCATTGCATGTCAAAACACCAGCAAAAAGTTGAAATCTGCAAAAAATCTAATGTTTTTTTTGTTTATTTTTAATTAAGTATAAATTAAATCTTAGATCAGAATATTTTTTCAACTGCATTCATTTTATTTCATTTCTTTACTTTTTTCTTATTAAATGTACTCGAGTGGTTTTTTTTTTTTTTTTTTTTTTTTAGATTTTAGTAATTACCTACTTTTTAAACTTTTTGCATAAAATAGCAACAAAGAAATTGCCAATTCTATCTTGTGGGATTTAATTTCTCATTAAATTTTCAAACATGTTTCTACATAATGTCCAGTTTTACCTTCTTCAAAACAATCTTAGAATTGACTGAATTTGATTTCCACTAGTGCTCCATTAACTTATGCCCTATGCCCAACTCTTTCCTTTTTTAATTCTTTATTATCTACTATTAATGATGATCTACCCATCCCACTGGAAACTTTCACAACTTGCTGCTGATAAATCATTTTTTTTTTCTTTTTTAGAGCTATTCTTCTGCACTTATGAAGACTAGCAAAAAAATGTGACCCCCTCTGGGCACAAGTATTTAAGTTTTAATATGATTAAATATATTGAATTCGACTAATGAAATTAAACACGAAACACAAAAAGATTTACATTTATTTTTACTTTATTCTAACTGATTTCAATTTAAAATTATACATAGATTGCTTTTAATACGTTTGAGAATAAAACAATGATATTAGAAATAAATTACACCAAGTAATTATTATGTAAAAATTTATTTCTTAATGATATATAAATGCATCAATAATATGGGCTGTTTTGAGGCAAATCTATCTCGGTTAGATCTTAATAGAGACATTGTTAATAAGTAAGATGCTAATTAAGATTAAATAATGATTATTTAATAACTATTGAGAATATGATATAAATAACTAAGGGAATTGTTACGTTGGTGGTGACGTGGTTTTGATTACTCACAGACACACACTATCTCCATTATAATAAGACTAGCAGTGGCTACCCGGCGTCGCCTGGGTAGATGGGGATTTTTTTAAGTTAATCACGCAGATCCATTATTACTGAATCGTAAATTGAATTCTTGTGGGATGCCCCATTTAAGTCCCTATGTAAAAAAAAATTTTTAAAAATAGACCTTGCATTGATCCAGCTACTCCGAAAAGAAATGTTAATGTCTACTATCTAAAATATTAAATGAAAAAAATCCATGCTGTTATCATTTAAATTTTATTTTTAATTATCTTCATAAATATAAATCAAATCTCTATTATTTTTGCTCAAAAACCAAGCCCTGGTAATATTTAAAGTGTGTGTGTATGTATATATATATATATATATATATATATATATATATATATACATTAAAAAAAAACATGGTTTAATAATCATTTGCAGATCTATTACTATTGAATAGCGAGTTCAATCCTCGCAGGATGACTCATAAAAATCACCCCGTAAAAAAGATCTTATTTTAATCCGGCCTGGTGGGAGGTCAAGGAATTTTTTTTTTCGTCAAAGAGGGAATGCCATCACATAATGATATAGTAAGAAATTTTAATTCAATAATTAACAATATTTTTAAGATAAAATATAAATGAGGCGATTTAAATGGATATTTCAAATAAAATAAAAAATATGAAAAAAATCAAATAAACTATAGAGAAGAAAAAAAAACATGGTTTAATAATCGTTTGCAGATCTGTAATAGATCTGCAAACAATTATTAAACCATGTTTTTTACTGAATAGCGAGTTCACTCCTCGCAGGATAACTCATAAAAATCACATACACAAAAGTAGTGAACAATCATAAATTGACAGCATAATTGAAACATACAAATTTTAAGTATCAAAACAGAAATATTTACAGAATTTTTTTCTGTTGTGTTTACATTAGAGAAGAAAAGTAAGTACTGTTACCGAGCGTCCCGAAAACTTCGGGTATTTCCGTGAAACATGTAAACTAACATTAACGCGAATGGTTAATATGAAAAATAAAAAGTATGTTATGCCGTATTACGACTAATATTACTTATAACTATATTTATTTACTTTTTAGCAAGAGACGAATTGTATGTTATTCAGTTGATTTAATGGTGCAAAAGTGAAAACATTGTTTTTCAATCATAATTTTCATTATTTCCGTAAGCTGAAAATTTATTTTTTTTTAAATCATTCGGAGTTTGTTTAATGTTTCCTCTTTCCAATGGACAAAAAATTTTCAAGATAATATTAACCTTTATGCAAGTTTCATTGTGTTAAATATAGGTGGGGGTAAATTTCACAGGGAAAATTGGTGGTACCTAATGTTTGTTTACACCGGTACATAAATATGTAAATTTTAATTTTTAAATAAAAAAGTGCACAGCCATGAAACGTCTGTGGAAAATGAATGTCTCTTATTTAAAATATTAAATGCAAAAAAAAAAGAAGAATTTAAAAATCTAAACTAATCTTAGAAAAAATTATATTTTATTTATTTTTGAAAGCTATGATATTTTTAAATTATAAAATACTTTCAGTGAATCTTTCAAAAATAACATTAATTCAAAGTGTAGCCGATCGAATATCAAATTATAATAGGTAATAACTCACCGTAATGTCAAAAGTGTAACTAAATGATTAATTCTACAAAATTTTTAACGTAGAATTAATAAATAAATAAAAAATTCATAAATTAATTTTTAAAAAGTGCACAGACATAAAATTAATGAAAAAAATGAAAAGAAAAGCTTCTGTTTGTCACTTTGTTTACTTTTTATATTTCACCGTAATAATTATATGAAACATAATAGTAGTAGCAGTAGTAGCTAAATTTGTTTATAAAAAGAGCGCTAAGAAAAGTGGAGCATTATCTTAATGCTATTTTATACAGTTTTTTAATTTTTAGATTTATTCAAAAATATAAATAAAATCTTCATTATTTTTGCTTTAAAACCAAGCCATGGTGATATTTAATATGTATATTTATTTACTTTGTCATTAATTGTTTTATTTTCGAAGATTCCCCCAGACAAACTAATTTGAAATTCCTTTATATATAGATGGATGTCTTCAGAAATCTTCATGGAAATGTTTCAGATTCCTAAGTTTGTCTTTTAATTTTGCACTTTTTTTACGTTCATAATTTTAGCACTTTAAAATTATCTCAAATGAGAGAAAAAGAATTTTTATGATAAAAGTATTTTCATCTACTAAAAAATCATAAATCTATTGTACTTTTAAATGAAATCTTCAATTTTCTTTCAGGTGCTAGCCCAAATAGTCGGAATTTGTGGATCAGTGGTCTGTCTTCTAATACTCAAGCTACAGATCTGAAAGGACTTTTCTCTAAATATGGCAAGGTACAGTTTTATGATGTTTAATTTTATTTATATTTTATATTAACTCACTCCTTTGGGTAAGTCCCTATAAATACAGATTATTAGTAACTTGAATATTTTTCCTTTTCTTCAAATTCATTTTAAAACTTGTGAAACATTTTTTTAAATATTTCATCTTTACAGGTTGTTGGTGCCAAACTAGTGACAAGTGGAGCACAATGCTATGGATTTCTTACTATGTCTTCTGCAGAGGAAGCATCTAAATGTATTCAGCATTTGAATCAAACGGAACTTCATGGCAGAATGATTTCAGTAGAAAAGGTAAGAATATTTCTCTTCTACTTTAATTGCTCTAAAGTTTAATCCACTTATTTTTCTTTCGTCGTTATATGTTTACTAACCTAATGTTTAATGAATACATTCAAAAAGAGATGAATTTATGTATCTATGATATTCTTCCTTTTGTTTGTTTTGTAAAATGTCCACTAGTATTTCTATTTTGTACTGGGTATGCACAATCTAATCATTGCTTTTGAACTCTTTTTTTTTTTCCCTTGACTCTGTAAAACTCAAGAAGCTTAAGATCTTAGTGATGCAAAGCTGTTTGAAAGAAATTAGTTTTTTGGTGTCAGAGCTTCTTTGAAGAAAGTAAAGAATTTGATAGAATATTATTGCTGTTTCATTGATAAGGGTAATCCCAAAGGTAAGGTTTCCAAAATATTTTGAAATCACAGAAACATTTATCTATTGTCAAGGATGTTAACATCATTTTAAACTTTGAACATATCTATTTTTCTACATAATCACCATTTCAGTCAGTGCATTTTTGTAGACGCTGTGGCAAATTTTGCATGCCCATGTCATACCAGCTCCCAACCAAGGAAGTGTTGAACCTCGTCATCATTGCAAACTTCTTACACCACTTGCAGATGTTTTTGACATCCATGAACGACTTGCTATACACTTCTGTTAATTGATGATGAATTTCAATCAGTATAATGCCTTTTGTGTTCTAAACCCAAATATCTGTGCAAATTTCATACTTGCTGTAGCGTCAATCGGGAGTTCCATCAGAAACAACTGCCAAGCCAAAATAGTAGCAAGGCAAGTTCATGCACAGCAAACACAGTAGTGTTGCCAATAGCTGCACAAACAGTGTTTCCCTGTATTCCCAGCCCTTTGGGATTACTCTTCTATTAGTGGCCAATCTGACAGGGCAAAACTGTTTAAATAAATGAGAATTTTTTTTTCTCTGAGGGTGGGGGGGTCAGAGCTGCTTTTAAGAAAGTAAAGAATTTCATAGAATATCATTGCTGTTTAATTTTTTGTACATTTTTAAAATTTCTTTTGAAATTTGTAAGAAAAGAAAAAAAGAGAATATGTTTATATAAATTGATCTGTTGGTTTGAAATATTAATAAAGAGGATTTGTATTTTCCTATTGTATTGTTTGTAGGCCAAAAATGAACCAGGAACTGTTAAAAAAACAGAAAACAAATCCGGTGAAAAGAAATCGGAAAAATCAGAAGTGAAAAAAGATGGTAAGTCACTTTGAATATTTCTATATTTTGACATTGATTTTTTTTTTTTTTTTTTTAAGCTTTCAAATAAGTTGTTTTTTTTTTTTTACCAATAAAAAATTATAAGAAGAAAAGAAAAATATTGAATAAATATTATCTCCTTTGGAAAAAACAAACAAACCTTATAGCAGAATGTATTGGGATGGGGGTTCTAATCTAAATTGATGTAGTTGTAAATTAAATACCATATTTTCTTTTATTTATCTGAGTAAATGTTGAAGCCAGGGAACATAAAGGCATTTCATTGTCCCCCTTAAACTGTGGCCTATTGCACCAAACTGTGGCTGTGATGTTTCTGCTATTGCACCAAACTGTGGCATGTTTCTACTATTGCACCAAACTGTGGCTGTGATGTGCACCAAACTGTGGCTGTGATGTTTCTACTATTGCACCAAACTGTGGCTGTGATGGCATTGCACCAAACTGTGGCTGTGATGTTTCTGCCATTGCACCAAACTGTGGCTGTGATGTTTCTGCCATTGCAGCAACTGTGGCTGTGATGTTTCTTGCCAGCAAACTGTGGCTGTGTGCCATTGCGCCAAACTGTGGCTGTGATGTTTCTGCCATTGCCGCCAAACTGTGGCTGTGATGTTTCTGCTATTGCGCCAAACTGGCTGTGATGTTTCTGCTATTGCGCCAAACTGTGGCTGTGATGTTTCTGCTATTGCGCCAAACTGTGGCTGTGATGTTTCTGCTATTGCGCCAAACTGTGGCTGTGATGTTTCTGCTATTGCGCCAAACTGTGGCTGTGATGTTTCTGCTATTGCGCCAAACTGTGGCTGTGATGTTTCTGCTATTGCGCGCCAAACTTTAAAATTCTCAATAGATTTTCTTCTCTACTTGTCAGCCAATCTTAATCCTTCTTTTTGTAAGATGTCTTCTCTAGAATGTGCAACTATTTATTTCTATGTAAAATGTATTTTAGATAAATCCGTGTGGTTGTAATGGACAAGAGCAAAGGTGAGCCAGTGATAAGTGTGAAAAGAGGAAACAAAGAAAGTAGAGACAAGTTGAAACCGTCCTCCAGTAAAGAGAAAGTTTCTACTACTTCACCAGTAAAATCCAAAGACAAAGAAACAACTTCAGAAGGTGTCAAGGATAAAAGCAAAGAATCAAAAAAGGATATTTTGTCTTTTGATCAAATTAAAGTAATCACATTTTTTTCTTTTTTCAATATTTTTTTCAAATTGAATAAGAAAGAAAATACTAACACTGTGTCTCTCTCAAATGACACTTAAATTTTCTACTGAAATACCTGTCTTAGTCTTTCCAAGATTTGTTCAGACTTTTGAACTTATTTTTTGAATTGAGTCCTGGGTATGACATTAAACAGATGGTGAGGCTCCAGCAGTTCTGGAGCTCTAGGGAATGTGGAATACCCTTTACTGCCATTACTCCCAGGTCCACTGAACCCAGAGTGATAGTATCTGTTAGAGTCCCATTTATGGGTCAGATAGATCTATTTGAAAATATAACTAGGCAAACAAATAATCATTATAGCTTGTGTCACATCATTTTTAAAGTCTACAATGAAAATAGAATTTTTGCTTTTAATTTGTTCTTATATTCACTGCTGTGTTTTTTTGTATTCTTTACAATTTCTTTCTTGACCAAATATATCATTTGGATTATTAAAACGTTTTAATGTTTTCTTTACAGATGTCTCAATCTTCAAAAGCTGAAAAACTATCTAAATACTTTAAGGTATATACCATTATTTCATTTTCTGAGAAATCCTATTTGGTGTGTGTGTGTGTGAGAGAGAGAGAGAGAGAGAGAGAGAGATGGTCTACATGTTTTCTTTTAAATTGCTCTTTAGTTTTATTAAATTTCTTCACATTCCTCCTCCACCTTCTTATCACCCCACATTTAAATTCCCTCTCAATATTGATTTATACTCTGTTAAAAAAATATTTTCTTATATTTTAATTAGTTACAATTATTGTATTTTTTAATAGCACAATAATTTAATACAATAGTTTACTTTACTAACTTAATACAATAGTATTTACTTCGTTTTGAAAAATAAATCACTTATCCATTTATTCACATAAAATAATTTTTTTAATCATTTTTTATAGTTTTATTCAGTTAACTTTTAGATTTTATCTAATAGACTTATTGGGGTGATATTAAATTGATCTTCAAAATTATAAAAAGAAATAAAAGGAAGAATAAAAACTAGAAATTCTATCCAGTTCAGCTGTACTAAAAATCTTGGTTATCAATATACTTTTTCTCATCTCCATTTTAATAAGTTTTATTAATGAATCTAAAAAGAAATGATTGTTTTTAAAATATTCTTATTTTAACTGACACATTTCAAGCAGGTGTCAATAATAACTTGTGTAGATGAAATTACCTTTTTTTTTCTTTTCAATGCAAATTTAAGAATTTAGAATTTTTCCAAGGCCTAAGCACTTTATTTACACTATAAGTATTTGTTACTTTTTAATATGCTGAACTCTTCTATTTAATATTTATTCAGTCTATAAAGAAAAAAAAACTTACTATCATTGTCTCTGGTTTGAATTTAATCCTATTCCTTTGCAAATGTCAGAACATAGAATAACTTTTTATTTACTCTTCACCTCCATGACAAACAACATTCTATTAAATCACTGATAAAAACTAAACTTTTTTTTTCTCCTCTTCCTTATTGTCAGGATAAACGTGAGAGGCAACTCATACGCAAAAGAGAGAAACGACGGCGAAAAAATAAAAGACAAAAAATTCGAAAATTCTACCAGGCCAATTAATTGAAACAGATATTCAAAGAAGAAAGAAAGAAGAAACTGTCCAATTAGAAAGATTTAGCAAAAAACTCGGGTGATTAGTTTCTATCTTGGAATATTTTTCTTTTCATAAACCTTGTTGTAGCTTTTGATACTTTTTTTTTCTTTTATCATATTTTATTATTATATTTATTTATAAGTGCTATATTTATTTATAGATGCTCAGATTTGTTGAAAAAAAAAAAATTTTCAAGGATGAAGAAAAAAACATAAAAAGAAAGAAACTGGAAATAGAAAAAATTAGATTGGAACATAAATATCTTGAACATGAGAAAATCCATGATGAACGTTTGCGAGCAGAACCGTATAAGTGAGTTCTATTTAATTTCTTTGACATTTTTATCATCACACTTTTATCCTTTTTCGTAAGAAGTTAAACTCTTGTTATAATTTTATTTCTCTACATCAGAATGTTTTGTTTTTTTTTTTTGTTTTTTTTTTTTTTTTTTTTTTTTTTCTGGAAAAAAAAATCGCCACCTTTTTAACAATTCTTTCTGAAGAATTCTTCTTTGATAATAACTGAATGATTTTGAGGACTTTACTCGGGCAGATATTGACAGTGAACTGTTCAAAGATGACATCAGCCAGATGTACGATTAATTAGTTAATTCAAACTAACAGTTTTGTGGAAAAATACAGGTTATTTGATTGGTAGTTTGTATTTGACCTCCTTCTTTGATTCACCAATGCGAATGTGAGAAAATTAGTTTAGAGAAGTCATATTTTGGCTGGGCTCCGAACATGATGGATCACAATGGTGATCTGTCTGTTGAAACCAAAATGTCTGTGCGTTTGATTGATCTGGATCTTAAATAAAAAAGAGCTCTTAGGTAAAACAAAAAGAAAGTCTTGTCTTCTTTACTAAGAACAATAGACCAAGACACAGAAAACTTCTCCAGATCAAATCAAGAAGACACTCAGAAATCCAATCGAGATTCAGCTACCCAGATCTACTTTGAACTATAGAAGAAGAAATAGAGATAAGTAGATGAGTATATAATCATGGATATATTACTCGGATACTATACAAGATAAGTATACGTCTCAATTTAAAAAGCACTATGCTAGCTAGGAAAAGAGAATGGCTAATGCTGGTGCTTGATTGTACATTACCATGTGGAAGGATGTTAATTTTCATGAAATGAAGGCATTTATAGGAATTTTGCTTCTTAAGCACTCATTTGATTTGTATTGGTCTACTGATAATTTTATAGAGATGTCAAGTTTCAGACACATCGTGGCAAGAGACAAATTTGTTAGAATCCTTTTTCATTATTCAGTTTAACTACTTATATTAGAAACGATGTTGACAAACACGAGAAGGGTGAATTTCTGTCATACCGACTTTTTTTCGATCTTAACTTGGTTATTTTTAAGTTCAGTCCCACACAAGAAAATATCCTTTATACACTAGTTTTTAAATCTTGTGTTCCTTCTCTTGAATTACAAATTACTAATAACCTACAATTTGTTCTTGTCATGAAAATTTGTCAAAAGAAATCATTCCCCAAATTATTTGTTTGATAATATTTTCAGTTTTCTCAATCTAAAATTGTCCATGTGTTGTTATATCTCAGATTTAATGAATTTGAACACAGAGATTATGAAAGAAGAATGGAACATTATGATAGAAGAGATGCTCGATCCATTGATACAGCCTCTGCCACTCGATTTGAAGAACGTAAAGATCAAGATCTTTCCAGGAGGGACATTGGGCCTGTTAGAGAAATCCGTGATAGAGATGACAGGCGTCCTGATGAACGCAACCGTCCCAGTGATCGCTTTGATAGGTAATTTTCTTTTTCTCCTTCTCTCTTTTTTATCAATATATCTTAAAAGAATTTTTCGTTTGAATTTAATCCTATTGATACAAATGTCAAAAAGTAAAACTTTCTAATAAGAATGTCTCAGATAACCAGTTGCCATCATTCACTAAAAAAAAAAAAAAAAATTAACAAAGGAATTTTTTTTCTTTTTGAAAACTTTGTAGTTTTTATTCTTTTTTTGTTTTCTTTTTTTCTTTTGATAACAGTATAAAACTGTTATTTTCTGAAGTTTGATGAAATTTTTTTATTTATTTTTTTAAGGACAACTAGAGAACAATTAAACAGATGCAACTGGAAAGAGAAAAACTTAAATTAGAACGTGAAGCACTTGAACGTGAGAGACTCCGTAATGAACATTTGCAAGCAGAAATGCGTCGGTGAGTTCTTTATAACTTCATTTTTATCATCACACTTTTTTCCTTTTTCTTAAAGGAGTTTAACTCTGGTTCTATCTCTACATAAGAATCAAATTTCCTTTTATCTACTCTGTTGTCCATCATGTAATTTCCATCTTTGATTTGTTAAGAGATATTGAAGGAGAAAAAAAGTGTTTCTAGTAACATGTCAGATTGGTTTAAACACCCAAAAAATAAAATAAGAAGTCAGAAGAAATATTGAGAAATAAGTTTTAATCTTTTAATAAGACTGAGGCTGACTCTTTCAAATAATAATTTTTGATCCTTTCATGCCTACAGTGATTTTTTTTTTTTTTTTTTTTTTTTTTTTTTTTGAGAAAGTGTTCATCATAAGGACAGGAAATATGACAATATTCCCCAGTGAATGAAAATGAAACCATATCCATGATGTCCAAATACTTTACTTTAGTTTGGATTATCTTTGAAAGTGATAATATTTGGCTATCATGAAAAAAACTCTTTATGGTGCCAAATTTCACAGCTAAAATCATTAAATAATTGATATTAATAAATATTTGTGTCCTTGCTTCTTCGGCCCACTCTTTTGTCTTTTAATGACCTATCCATATGGGAACCCTCTCACCGACCACATGGGTTCACAAGACATCATGTGCAATGATACATATTCTTCTGCCACATTCAATCCTTCTACACAAACCCCAAAAATGTATAACATCCCTTTCATTGATCGGGTTGTGTTAGAATTCAAATTAGTAAGTTGTGATTTTCTAATCAGTTCACTAGGATTGCAAGAGAAGACAAAATTGAACAATGGAAATCACATGTTTATATAAACACAGATACATTTCTTTCATGATTGTATTTGGAACAGTGGACAACTTTCAATTTCTTAACAGCAACAGTTACTTCTTCCAAGTCTAATAGTTGGTAAGCGACTAAGTGGAAGACTTAGCTAGCAGTCATTGCGTTTTTTTGTCTTCAATCAGCTCTGCTCTCCCTGGTCTGTTTAAGCCCTTCTTCTTATATATGATATAATATCTTCTTATATATATAAATTGAGTATCAAAATTAACAAAAATGATAGGAAGAAATGCAACAAGTATTAAGCATAAGGAAAAGGGGTTTACTAAGCAAAGATACAGAGGTGAACAGAGTAATTAGCAATTGCTAGGTTGAATTAATCTCCCGTGAGATCTTGTTCTCTCTTCCAAGGTTTCATCAAACATTATTTATAGGAAAAACATACGATTCCATTCTCATTATTTAGGTACTATATGACATCATTCACAATATGCAAAATTATTTGCAATTATCTACTTAACAAATCAAGGTTTCACCATTCCTATTTTTCCTGCATAAAATAAAATAAACACTGATATCCAACAGGTGGCTGTCCTGACTCATAACAGTTCACATTAAAATCTCAATTTATTTGTAATTATTTTTGTTAACAGAACAATTTCTCCTCTTATTTTCTCAGCCTAGAGAAAATGCATGTTCTGACATCAATCCTAGTTTAGACTTCCCTCAACAATTTCCAATTTATCCAATTCCAACATATATTGAGGAGTAAAAATGTTTTCCTGGTCTCTCCTGATAAAGAGTGAATATAGAATCCAGAAATGATGTTGACAGACACAGGAAGTTTTACTTGATCTTATGTGGTTATTTTTTTTTAATTCAATCTCTCCCAGGACATTTCACAATCTAAAATCAATTTCTATTTTGCCTATTGATTCTTTCTTGATACTAATTTGAACTACCAGATTTCTTCCGCCTAGAAATCTGATATTGTCCACCCTTCCAGATCTCCAACTGCACTCACACATACAACAATATATGTGCCCAACTTGGCAGATTCGCCCTTCCACTGGTTAACAGTTATGCTTGGTTTAGTTGTTTCACTGGATTTACATCCAGTCTGCTCTCTCTCTCTCTGCCCAAGTTGTGTTCAAAGATCCAAAAAGATGAGGTGAACATCTGATGAAGTCCTCTTGGGTCAGGGAAACTATTAAAATGCTGCATAAAAATAAGACTTTAACAGAAGGAATAAACACTGGTTAAATGTTCTTTAGTTATATTGTTTTGTTGATACCATCAATTTCAACCCTTCTCACTACTGTCTTGTGACACTGGTATACAGTACTTAACAATTCAAAAACAAGCGTAATTTTTAATGTTTAGAGGTTGTTACAAGGTCTTGGGTTCAGGTGATCGTCTCGGAGTGTCATGGACTCCATTAGCAGTCAAGAAATCTTCTCTAGATATGAAAAAATCCCAGCTTATATGCAATCTTGCTTATGGTGAGGTAGGAATCAGAAGAGTGCATGGAGTTTCATATCAATTTTAATTTTCTTCTCAAATTGGGGGATTATCCGAACCCTTTTCAAGTGGTTAGAGGCTCTTAATTTGAATTTACTCCAATTTGTACCTCTCACCTAGGCCCAGTATCAACAGGTCCTGGGTTTTCAGGTTTTTCCTCCCACTCTATATCCTGCTTATTATTCCTCTCTTGGACTAGTATTAACAAACAAGAGGTGTCACTATTTTAGCCAACCTCGACTGAATTAATCATTGACATTAATTTAAAACAAAATTCTCACCAACTAAGAGTCCCTTGATATCAGTCAACAGTGTAGACAACAATATATCAACATATTGTTATTTATGAAATTTTGTTCTGGCTTGTCAAAAGTGACCCTTTTGAACCTGTAGGAAATGTATTATTCAGTTGTTTTTTGGGGTTTTTTTAATTCTCATTCCAATAAGTACATTTTTAAGTTCACACCAAAACCACTATTGAATTAGTTTTTTTTTTAATTCATCAATTCTTAAACTTAATATCATAATATGCACACACCAAGGTTACATTTTCTTTAATTGTTCACAATTTTCTTTTCTTTCAGATTTGAAAAGCAAATGCAAGTCATAAATAAATCCTTTGAAAGAGGCAATGTACAGGAAAAAGGTTTTTGGAAAGAGGCAAAAAGACCTCATTCAAATGCAACTTCTACCAGATTTGAACCTTCATTCTCTTCCAATGAATCTCGGTAAGTCATTAAAAACATTTTCTTCTTAATTTAAAACATTTTTTACTCTTCTTCTCTCTTCCCCGCCATATCAGCTGGGGCTGTAGAATACACCAGTATCACCTCTGCAGAGGGATAAGAGTCACACTTATGGGGCCACCTGTTGGTTGTGGATGGTGACACATGATGCTTGAGGACAGAATCTTGGTGGCTGAGCAGTCCATGATCCAGAACACTCCACTGACTTAACTGAGCTAGATAGGCAGTCGGAGAAGCCTGATCCAATCAATTGGCTGGCCACGTCATTCCCTAGCCCCTATATGTTTAGTCCCAATGGTATTCTTCAATCTTCACTTGTGGCAAACAAACACCCAGCACTTTTATATTTTATAGGTGTATAAGATGGTGGGTCAATTGCATTGAGAGATTTTGACTATTGTTAAATCATAGGGTATTAGGTATGTTACATAATTGATGGGTTGCCTGTTAATTATGTACAGTAGCGTAGATTTTAAAATAACAGTTAATGGAAAGACACAGGGATTTGTGAGTGGCATAATGTAAACCTATTTTGACCTACACTTACAGTTCACCAGTGCAAACATGGGAAGTAGCTAGAGAAAATCAGTTTTTGGCTAACCATTGAGCGAGACCGACCGCAATAACGTTTCTTGTTCAATTAGCCAAATTCTCATATGTGTGTTTGTGATCTGGGATCTTGAATAAAATATGAGCTCAAAAACAAAGCAAATCTTGTGTTGTTACTAAGAACAAACAACAACACAAGTATAGAAGATCCAGCTTTTATTAAGAAACATCTACCATATCCAAAGACAAATTCAGAATAACAGAAGATTCAGCTAAAGCCACTAGCCCAGAGATAGACAGAAGAAATACAAGTATCCAAGTAAAGAAGACAAGTACACCTGTGTGCAGCCATAGGTATGCAGGTGTACTCTACTCTACAGAACAAGATAAGATGTGTCAATGCTATATAACTGGTACTGAAAGCCTGAAATTGGCAGGGGTTCGAAATTCTACTCCCAACTTGAGTATGCACTGGTAGTGTATCCCCATCTCAAACTCCCTTGATAAATTCCCAACAGAAGTTGGACTCCATGGTGAGAAGTGGAGCACAGGACCAGTGAAAAACCAATAATACATATGGCTTATTCAAACAAAAAACCCAAAAGGAACCTTTATGAATCAGATTCTTTAGATAATGAAAGAGAAACTGAATTATTGTTTCTGAGATTCATAATACTGGAATTCATAGATGACAATCCTATCACTAATCTATCACCATACGAATCAAATTTCCTTTTATTACAGTATTGTCCACCATGTAATTTCCATCTATGATTTGTTAAGAGATATTGAAGGAGAAAAAAAGTGTTTCTAGTAACAACATGTGAGATTGTTTTAAACACCCAAAAAATAAACTAAGAAGTCAGAAGAAGAAATATTGAGAAATAAGTTTTAATCTTAATAAATTTATCACCTCAATATTCTAAGACTGCTTCAAATCGTAACTTTTTATCTTTTTCATGCCTACAGTGAGTTTTTTTTTTTTTTTTTTTTTTTTTTTTTGAGAAAGTGTTCATCATAAGGACAGGAAATATGACAATATTCCCCAGTGAATGAAAATGAAACCATATCCATAATATCCATTATGTCCTAGTACTTCACTTTCAAAGATAATCCAAACTAAAGCGATAATATTTGGCTATCATGAAAAAAACTCTTTATTGTGCCAAATCTCGCAGCTGAAATCATTAAATAATTGATATTATTAAATATTTGTGTTCTTGCTTCTTCAGCCCACTCTTTTGTCTTTTAATGACCTATCCATATGGGAACCCTCTCACCAACCACATGGGTTCACAAGACACCATTGTTCAATGATACATATTCTTCTGTCACATTCAATCCTTCTACACAGACCCCAAAAATGTATAACATCCCTTTCATTGATCGGGTTGTGTACTTGCTGATGAAATCTTACAATTCAAATTAGTAAGTTGTGATTTTCTAGTCAGTTCACTAGGATTGCAAGAGAAGAAAATGACAAAATTGAACAATGGAAATGCACATGTTTATATGAACACAGATACATTTCTTTCATGATTGTATTTGGAACAGTGGACAACTTTCAATTTCTTAACAGCAACAGTTACTTCTTCCAAGTCTAATAGTTGGTAAGCGACTAAGTGGAAGATTTAGCTAGCAGTCATTGCGTTTTTTGTCTTCAATGATGG
The DNA here is from genome assembly GCA_023376005.1 of Doryteuthis pealeii. NCBI lineage: Eukaryota > Metazoa > Mollusca > Cephalopoda > Myopsida > Loliginidae > Doryteuthis > Doryteuthis pealeii. The sequence continues at coordinate 32,741,268 of CM042171.1, forward strand.
AAATCCACATGTTTATAAGTGTCAACACCTCTATCCTCAATCCCACTCAGCTCTATTCTCCCTCGTCTGAAATCGGACAACTCTCTTGTCTTTTTGTGACTTATCTGACTGACTACATGGGTTCACAAGACACCATGTGCAACAACACATATGTACCACTCCTCTGTCATTGCATCAACAGTAGGTGGTTTGATCCTTCTACATGACCCCAAAATGTATAAAATCTCTTTCATTCAGAATAATTAATATTATTAAACATTTTGATTTTTTTTTTCCTTTTTTATCAGCCAACTTTTTTGTCTGTTCTCTTTTCTTTAGTTATTCACAATTTTAATTTCAGATTTGAAGAGCAAAGACGAGCTATGAAGAGATCCTATGAAAGAAGCTATGTTCAAGAAGAAGGTTTTTGGAATGAGACAAAAAGACCTCATTTAAATACACCTTCTACCAAATATGAACCTTCATTCTCTTCCAATGAATCTCGGTAAATCATTAAAAACATTTTTCTAACAATTGTAGAGGATTGACTCAAGGTAGATAACTGCAAATTTGAATTTGGTAAATATTTAGCATTGTACGAGTAACAAAGTTTTTTTTTTTTTTTTTTTTTTTTTTTTAACCCAGACTAGCCTAACCACACAGAAGAAAATATCCTTTATACTCTAGTTTTAAAAAAAATCCTTCTCTTGAATTACAAACTACTAATAACCTACAATCTGCTTTTACAAATGCTTTGTTCCTATTATGAAAATTTATCAAAAGATTCCAGTGTTTGAAATCATTCCCCAAATTATTTGTTTGACAATATTTTCAGTTTTCTCAATCTAAAATTGTCCATGTGTTGTTATATCTCAGATTTAATGAATTTGAACACAGAGATTATGAAAGAAGAGTGGAACGTTATGATAGAAGAGATGCTCGATCCATTGATACAGCCTCTGCCACTCGATTTGAAGAACGTAAAGATCGAGATCTTTCCAGGAGGGACATTGGGCCTGTTAGAGAAATCCGTGATAGAGATGACAGGCGTCCTGATGAACGCAACCATCCCAGTGATCGCTTTGATAGGTAAATTTCTTTTTCTCCATCTCACTATCCATCTCCTTATCACTTTTACAAACTAAGAAATTTTTTTAATCTCACAATGACCAAAATATTCTCTCTTTTTTTATCAATATATCTTTTTAAAAAAAAAAACTTTTTAAAATGTTTTTTTTTTTGTTTGAATTTAATCCTATTGATACAAATGTCAAAAAATTTTGTACTCCTCCCTGATGTTTATGCTGTAAGGCCAGTGGTCCAGCATTTCTATTGGAGCCATGTTTCGATTGCCATATGTTCTATAAAAGAAAACCCAAAAGGGAAACAGGGCAGATTGAAAGCTGGTTCCATAGCTACGACTCAGAGCCCTTACCACCGCCTTTGCTGCTGCTTCCTGCTACCTTGCTACTCAAAGTACTGAACTTGACCCAGAAGTAATTAGCTGTATATCGCCAGTCAGCTCACAAAATTTCGACTTCGACAGTGACACCCCTTTGTTGTACATGATTTTGATCACTGTATAATTAATAAAGGTATTGTTGTATATAATTGTTAATAAGCATTTCGTAATCATTACGATTGTTGACAGCATTGGTGAATTTGGTCATTTTCGGGCACCGAACCGAGAAAGTCCAAACCAGCTCTTCTTCAACTTTCCTGTGGGTCAAACAAAACAGCGTGAGCACAGGAAGTCGAAATGAGCCGGTTCATTAGCCTATAAGTGACCACAGTGCAACATGCACTTATAGGACCACATTTTTACTCTTCTTCTCCTTTCACCCGCCTTGTCAGCTGGGACTGTAGAATATGCCAGTACCACCTCTGCAGAGGGATAAGAGTCACAGTTATGAGGCTACCTGTTGATTGTGGATGGTGATGCTTGAGGACAGAATCTTGGTGGCTGAGCAGTCTGTGATCCAGAACACTCCACTTTGGCCCTTACTGAGCTAGATGGACAGTTAGAGAAGCTTCCCACGCATCCTGGAAAACCTGAAAAATAAAATGTAAATTTTCCAGTACTGGAAAACCTGGAAAGTTTTGGGTTTTTTAGTCAAAAATCCTGGAAAAATTTTGTATTTTGTCCTGGAAAATTTTAATTATCTGAGACAAAATTAATGTTATTGTTAGAGTAAACAAATATAACTGGTAAAATAACAAGGACAGCGTTTTTTTTTTTGTTTGTTTTTAACGCTCACCAAATTTACCCATGATTTCCCAAATTATTCATGAATATTCATTAAACAGTAAAAATGCTTCTGACTAGGTGGGTACTTGTTGATTTCATCTGATGAAGTTTTGCTTTAATCATGTAGTGATATATTGATTTATTTTTACGTGACACTGAACATGTGTAATGTAGCATGCTTTTTTACATGACGCTGAATCGTATACATAACGTTATGGGGCCACCGAGTCTTTAAAACACATGGTACTATTACGATTTGTACAGTCGTGTATCAGGGGTTAGCACGTTGTCTTGTTTATCTAGTAGTCGCCGTTTCTATTCAGCAAATTCTTCCACACTTCTTCGGGTGGTCAGGGAAAGGTATCACCTTACAAGACAAGTGGTTCTTCATTGCGGTCAATTAACTTTCTATCTCCACGGGGTATCTTTGGGCAGGGGAATCTTATTCATAAAAGGTTTCGTAGTATTTCTTTCACGTAGTAACTGAAATGATAATAAGTTGCTTTTCATCTATTTATTCACTTAATGCAAGTTATTGAGAGAGAGAGAGAGAGAGAGTCGATTTCTTTTAACACATGTTTTTCAGTCACCCGCCTATGACTAACTCGCCCAAACTGTCAACCCGACTGTCTCGGCAAATTCTGCCAACCCAACTGTCGCAAAATCCGTAACCCGACTGTCCGACCGACCCCACTGCCCCAGACCAACTGTCGCAAAATCTAAGGTTCCCTCATTATATAGAAATGGGTGTGGAGCTTTCTAGAATGTTTTGGAAGTTTTTCGAATGTTCTAACTGTTTTACCAAATTGCACGTGTCAATTAAGAGGTCAACGGGTCAACCATCCTTTCTTCTGACAAACCAATTAAAATAAATTTTAATAGCAAAATCCTAGACTTCCTGGCTAACGAACTGACTCAAGGTGATAATGAGAATTACACTATTCTCTTGCTTGCCCACTCCCGTAAGGTCTGAGAATCGTGCTACATCCTATTAACATTTCTCTGTCTGGTACAAGGCCACAAATATGGTGTTCCCGGGTAGGGCGCGCCATTATGCTACACATGAACAAGACAATAAATAGTCAGACTACTTTTAAAAAATTTTAAAGAGTTAAAGGTTTAAAAAATAAATTCCGTTTTACAAGACGTAAAATTTCATAAAATTCAAAACATGTTAAAACATTTTCTTTATAATCATGTTCAGCAGTGTTTGATCGAATGAAATAATTTAATTTTTAGAAAAAAGTAAATATTTTAGGAAGGCTTAAAATTTGTTTTAAAGGAATATTTTGTCTGTAAGTCAGTCAAATAATTTTCACAGAAATTCGACATAAAAAACCTCTCTACAACAATATTGACGTAATTTTTTGACAAAATATAACTTGAATAGACCGTCAATTTGATATGTGATATAACACAAAAATACATACTTGGAAAATTTGACTGTAACCAGTTAAAGTTTCCTATAAAAATTTGGAAAATAAATTAAGATATTATTTTTATCATTCTGATGTTGGTTAAGAATGTTTTTCTCTATCTTTTGGCATAAATATTGTGAATAAATATTTGTAAACATCACCAGAATTTTCGTTTTTGAATTTTTAAATATTTCGTAGTTAAGCAAATATTTGAGGCCGATAGCCGTGATACCCTCATTTCAAAATAAAATTCCTGCAAAACTATTAAGAATATTTCCATAGAATTTTCCGATTAATTAGAGCTTAAATCATTCTTCAATTTGGTATATTATATATGGCGATTATCTCATTAAAAGTTTATATTTGAGAAGCATAAACTATTAAACAAATCTCCTTCAAAGTTTGGGAATAAGTAAAAACATGATTTGCAGTAAATTTACAGCTTTATTTTTCTTTTTACATTTAAATTATCTGGACAATCAATCATAACTAATTTTTGTAAATATTTTGTAAATATTTCTCATTAGACTTGGTGGTATTAAAAGATGTTTGGAACATTTCGATCCAAGCAAAAGAAAATATTGTTCTATGAAAATAACATTGGAATTAAAATTACCTCTAATAAAATTCCATTACTATAAATCAGTAAATTAGCAACACAAGCAGTTTCGTTGATTCTGGTGGACATTGCCAAATTCCAATCTTAATCGGTTTAAATCGCAATTTCTCGCATTTTACTGGTCCAAACTTAAAGATATTTATATGGTTGGCAAGAAACAAAAATAATCTTTCTAAATATATAATTTTTGTGTTTTTTATCCATTGCATTATTTGTTACGGCGTGTTAAAATGGTATTTTTCTTAGTTTTTTTCCACAGACAAAAATTCACACTGATTTCTTTCGTAAAATCAAAATGGCTAATCTTTATCAATATTTTTGAAATTTTACACTTAATTAGCACACATCTTAAAATACAAGCAGAAACTTGTTTTTTTTTTTTTTCTTTTCCGACCTTTGGAAGTGAAAATATGATAGATGTTGACAGATTTCTTCAAAAAGTATGAGATAAGCAAAAAAAAAAAGCACTATATCATTAATAGAAGATAGTCTCAGAATTATTTTCATATATAACATGTGACATTTGGATGTTGCTTAATCATCAGGGTTTTATCTTAAAGGTTCAAATTTTCTGAGAAAAAATACTTAAAATTTAGTTGTTTTTAATATGTAAACAAACTCCCAGCACGCGTTAGATTTCAGACCTAAATCACTTTAAATGGCTATTTCTTGAGTATTTTTGTATATTTATATGGTTCGAAAGAAAAGAAACATGTAATTTTTATGTTTTTATCCATTGAATTGCTTTTTACGGTGAGTTAAAACAGTATTTTGCTTTGAACAGCCGTAAATACGAAATAAGATTTTTTTTCTCAGAATAACTTGATTTCGTAAAATCAAAGTGGCTAATCTTTATCAACATTCTTGAAATTTTACATTTAATTAGCACACATCTTAAAATACAAGCAGGAAATTTTTTTGTTTTTTTCTTTTCCAACCTTAGGAAGCGAAAATATGATAGACAAAAGTTGACGGAGATATCTTCAAAAAGTATAAGATAAGAAGAAAAAAAAGCACTATATCACTAATAGAAGATAGTCTCGGAATATATTTTCATATATAACATGTGACATCTAGATGTTGCTTAACCGTCAGGGTTTCTTCATCAAAGTTTCAACTTTGGACAAAAAAACAACTCCAAATTACGAGAAATGTAAACAAAACTCAGCACACGTCAGACCGGCTTTGTTTAAAAACATATGTAAATAAGTATTCTATATTATTCAATTGAATACTAATTCAACATAAGCATTTAAAAATGTATTTTTAAGTTCAAAGTGATGTTATATATTTAAATTAATATTATATTTGTGTATACATGCAGTATTAAAATGAAAATGTTGAATAATCTTGTGGTAAACTTAAAAAAAAAAAAAAACCTGCTATCTGTACCTCTTATTCTCTAAATAATTGGTTACATCATAGAGATACATACAATTTGTCCAGAATCAGAAAGAACACACAATTTTACATAAGAATGCCGAGTTTGATCAAAATAAAGAAATGGTGAAGAAATGACTGAATTTCTTGTTTTTGAATTGGTCCGTGATTTGACATTTTTTATCAAAATCATTTCCATTTTTGTACCCCCAATTTCGGGGCTTTAAATTCTCATAACTTTTGAACTACTGGGGATATTTGCATAATTCAAACAGTTTTGAACTCCATTTACACAGCTCTATATAATTGATGTGATTAAATAACAATAACCTCAAAAAAGCAAAAAAAACAACTGGGAATGCTAAGTAAATTGAAAATGCCTTTTGTGTAAATTTTTCTGACCTGAAATAATCTATTTTTATGTTTCTTCTTTCCAGGAGAGATATTGGACCAAATCGAGACCAAATCCATAACTCTCATTATAGAGATTTGCGGCCAGATAGAAGAAGAGATTCCGAGCAAAGAAATATTTCTGCACGTGACAGATTAGATCAAGTTAGAAATTTACCTGGTAAGCATTCTAATAATAATTAAAAAAAACAAATCAAATTGTTATTTCAAATATATGTGTCCCAGGATGCACTAAATTAATAAGCTATCAGTTTATATGAGGATGTCTTGTTTGTAAATAATTTCCTCATAAAAATCTATGTTAGATAACTTTAGATATATACTAGAAAAGACGTGACCCATTGGAGTTGAAGAATAAATTAAATAAACTCATATTACTTTAATTTTTTTTTAAATCAATTACTGTTTATCACGGCTTTTGATAAACAAACATGCTAAGAAAAAAGATTAAAAAATAAATATTTTTACACAATTCTACAAATTGTATTTTAATTGAATAAATGAGTAAAAAAATACTTTTTATTATTTTATAAACTTAATAATTTTAAAAACATTTTTGTTATTGTAAATTTTCTGCGTATCTGCTTTCGTTAGAAGATACAGACAAAATCTCATTAATAAGAATTTAAGGTGACATAGATATAAGTAGCTATATTTTATTTATAGATAAATTTCTCGCAAAACTTTATAGATTAGATAATTATGAATACGGACCAAAATAAAAATATCTATTTAAAAATGAATGTAACTAAACATGCATTTATTGAAAGATTCGTTAAAAATCAACAAGACCAGGAGATGTTACAACAACAACGTCATAAACTAAATGTCTCTTATATTTTATAACTAAATTATATTGTTTAGAAATTAGGTTCCCATTAATAAATCCTTTAGATTATTGTGGAATCTGTGACGTAAGCCGTGACGTAGTTTCGGCTTCAGACAGAAATGCAAACTATCTCCATTATATATAGATTATTATAATTATTATTATAATGGAGATTCAGTGTCTGTGTGTAACCAAAACAACGTCACTGCTTACATCACAATACCAGGGTATCTTAATGCAAGTACCAAGAACATGCTAAATGCTACTCATTCTAGAGTAAGCAAACCTCAACTTTCAAAATTTTCTGTTTGTTTTTTTTATGTTGACTGAAGAAGTACTATTACAACTGCAGATGAAATTTATTAGTCTTCAGTATTTAGAAGATTTGAAGTCTGTGTTTCTTGCTTGCCACATCCTTGATTTCTAGAAGAATCACTGGACAATCACTATATATAGAAATGGTCACAAAAAAGATTAAAATGGAATTTTGCTATAAAAAATATATATATATATATTTATAAAATATAAATTGATTTTGGGTTTTTAAATTATCAAAATCCATCCATAAATTTTTGAAATATAAATATAAGCACTTGAAGCTGGAAGAACTGGTCAAAACTTTTCTTGTAAATTTTTGGACAATGTATTGTTTTCAATGACAAATCCTATTTACAACAAAAACTATCTAAGATAAAGCAATAAATGGTAGGTATATAAAATTTGCAAGTGAATATCATGGAAATCTTAAAAAAGACATAACTCATTACTTTTGTTTCTTTTAGTGGCTATAATCAGCACCCTAAAATACTGTATACATTTGCATTTTGGGGCAATTCCATTGGAAAAATATGCTTATAAAATCAATATAAACACATAAAACCTTGTCAAACCATTCATCAAACAAAAATTGATTTACCTAAAAGTATATCAAGGTTGTTTGTATGTGTATTTTTTTTTATAACCCCCCCCCCCCATTTAATTCACTCACATGAGGAGGTGTTTGTATATTCCATTTATTTACAAAACTCACATAATGCAAATCTGGTCAAATTTGGCAGAATAATGAATGCCATTTAACATAGTCTTATTAATTGTTTAGATTCATCAGCTACTTTTGTCCTAAGGTGTTCTCAAGATTTTGTAGCAAAAATTAGTTACAATTGCGAATCAGAAAAACAGACTTTTAATAATTTTTCATATTTTCTTTTATAAATTTATGTCCAGTAGCTTGTTCGGGATTGATATTAAAAGCATTCCTCATTTCCCCAACAGATTTAACTCAAAAATTCATTTGACCTGGTATTCTCATAAGCTACTGAAAGGAGATATTTTTAACTTATAAATATGAGGTTGAATCTTTTACATTAAAGGAAATACTTCTTTTTATAATTTAAAGGGAATAACTAAATAAATCTTTATGGCATATAAACCCATGGGTTATTTTATGCTGAAGCCATTTTTGTTTTATTCATTCTTGTTGGGTATTGAATTTTAAAAAAATCTATTTAACCGATAGATAGCACCCTAATAGGTACTGCCACTCTGGGTCAGAGTGGACCTTGGAGTAATGGCAATGCAGGGGTACTCCACTCTCCAGAGATCTAGAATTGGAACCTCACCATTAGAGGCAGTTTAATATCATACTCAGGACCCTCAGCCACCGCATTCTTACACGTATATGATAAAAAGGGTTGCAGGTTTGCTATATGATCAATACGGTCAGGACAATCATATAGGTACTAGGGATTGATGTGACCAGCAGATTGATCAGAGGGGGCCTCTCTGACCGCCTATCTACTCTAAATAAAGGCCAAAGTGGTGTGTAGCATGTCATGAGCAGCTCAGCCACCAGAATTGTGTCCTTTAACATCACAGGTCACCACCTACATATGGCACATAGGAGGGATGGTCGTACCTCTCTGCATAGATACTATTCTACAGCCCCAACTGACATGACAATAAACAGACAGTCTTTAAGCACTTGAAAAAATATTTAAAACAACTTTATATGTAAAATTTGTTTATATAATTTGACTAAATGATTTCTCTCTCTCTCTCTCTCTCTCTCTCTCTCTCTCTCTCTCTGTCTTTTCAGCTGTTGCTCCCTCTGATCAAAGAAGTTCGTGGGGTTCTGGAATTGGCCAAAAAGTCGACACTTGGTCTCATCCTCATAGTAACAGGGATAATAGTAATGTGAATCATCCAAATGATAGGTGGATGAATAACAACATTGCTCCTAACTATAACAGAGGTGCTGGCAGTGGAAATGTTGTGGGTGGCAATGGAGGTTTTGTGAGTAGCAGTGGAGGAAGTGGTGGAATGGTGCAAAACATGGGACATGGAAATATGTTTGTCCACCCTCAAACCCAACCTGTTAATATGATGGTAAGGAAGGAGCCAGTAATATAAGAGGCTGAATTCAAGAACCTTGTTTTGATGTCTACATGGACTTTTCAATTAGACTGTAAAATAACAAAGTAAACTTTATAATTAAACTAATTGTTTTTTTTTTGTTGTTTCTTTTCAAGGTTCTTTAAGATGTTGGCATTAATTCAGCACACAAGTCTCTGATTTCTCCCTCCCTTTAATATCTCTTGCCAAATCAAAGATGTAAATAATATAGAAGTGCTTATAATAATTCTTATATCACTGTAGGTATTGGAATTTTATCAAACAATATATATTATACAAAAGTCTATGAAAGTTTAAAAACTTTTAGAGTTGGTTCTTTGCTTGATCTGGGTGTGTAATGTTTGCAATAGTGTTTCAAATATATATTTGCAAGAATATTGTCAGGCTTTATTTCCATGTTAAAAAAATAAAATTGAAACAAACATGAAAATGTCACTCAAAGATTTGTAACACATTTTCCTTTTATTGTATGGAAAAGAATAAAACAGAAAAATAACGATTGGTAAGTATGGTCTGTAGTCACAGTCAATTGATTTGGTATATTTTCCATAATTTTCAAAGTAAAAATTGCTTTCACATTTGCTGGGTTATTTTTCTTCTTGTAACATATTCAGTTACACAAGAGCCATTTTTATTTCATCAGAAGATGATTCTAAATTTTTTAAATTATCAAATATTTCCGAATCTTCCTCACAAGGTTTGTATTCACAACATATACACACCTAACATCAAAAGCAATGATGTCTGATATCCAGCTTTTCAATACATTGCTGAATATTTATAAAATAGGTGCCACCCAATCCTTGACAAAGTTTACCAAATTTTTTTTCTAATGGGTCAGTTATAAATTGCTCAAGTAGCACATATTTATGATTTGTAGCTAAAAGGTGCCAACATGAACAAACAATTCCATTGCAGATATGATGTATAGTTGTGCAGGATATCTGGATAATTGTTTAATATGATTATCTTGACTCCATTGAAACCATTTTACCAAATCCATTGATAAAGTTGGCTATCATCTAGGGATTTGATTTCAGGTAGTAGATGGTCATTATGTTTTATATTAACAACAAGTGCCTTAACATTGAGAATTTTCCATATTACGGTCAAATCAAATTGAAAACACCAGTTCCCAGTAGATCATCAAAGTTAAGCAGTGATGAGCTTGTTAAATACTTAATTAGGTGATAACCTAAGCAAGAACAGGTACTGTAAGCAACCTGATCATTTGTTTATCAAATTCAACATTAAATGACTTGAAAATGGTTGATATGCCATAAAACAAAAATAACCAAAAACCAGAATTTTTCACCATGTCAAAACATTGTTTATGAAGATGACAGTGTCATTCTTATTCCAGACTGTGTGAGAAGTGTTTTTCAGAAAAACACTCTGAGGCAAGTAAAAATCCAGTCTTTCTATGGGTTTTGGAGCAATTGAAATTTCATATAAGTCTGAAAGTTTAACATTTTTTTAGATTCTAAATGATATAACTGTTTAAGATGTACCAATTTTGCTATTCATTTGACACCATTATCGTCAAAGATGACTGACTTTTCTGTGAGCCACAAATTTAAAATATTCTTCAACAGATGAACATAATCAAAAAATAAATGTTTATCTTTTGTTTTCCAGGGTTTTTCAGGAAGTGTTGGATATAATTTTAAAAATTTCCGATTTACACAGTTGCCATCACTTATAGTGGCCTTTAAATCAGACGATACAAAGGTGATTGCCTGAGCAGTCAACTCAACTTATAATAAATAAAACGGCTGATGTTAATTTTGAAATTGGAATCAATCTGGTAAGAAATTTTGGACCACCATTAAGACATATTAACATTATGTTAAATATTGTTTGAGCCTGTAGAGATGGATCAACTTGCTTAGCAAAACATTGTCTGCCATGATATAAGAACATTTTTTTATGTACACTTCATCATGAAAAAGAAAGTTTTGAAAATTTTCATGTCATCTTTGCTAATGATAGTAACTGAAAATCCACTCTAAACCTATTGTACAATGAACGTGATGTTGCATAGTACTCAAAAGCATGTATAATTATTTCTGGGCTATTTCATTCCAACCACTTTTTTGGAGCCATTGCTTAAAACTGCTGATTCATGATATACTCATGTGATCAAAAACTATGCAATTCAAATATTGGATCATTTTTTCCAATTTTGATACAGTATTTATCAACTGTATTTATCCAATTTTTGGACAGACTACAAACATAAAATTTAACTCCATAATGAAAGGTTTCAAACCACAAATTTTTATAAATTCTCAATGTAAACAAGGGAACACTAATATCTTCTATTCTCATAGAGGACTCATACTTATATGTGCCTCTATTTCGTCCGACTTGGTGGATATGTAGTATACCACCACTGAACGTGAAAAACACCAAGGAACATACATATAAAAATATAATACTATATTTTTATTCTTTGACATGTGGAGCAGGATATTCATCGGAGAGAGTTCACACATACAAAGGAGCTGTGGGGAGTTTGAATAGTGAGCAATCACTGCTTCAGCCAAAGTTTTGATACTTTATATAGTCTTAAAATTCCCACGTGGCTACACCTCTTTTACCGTGTCACCTACAAGGTTTTCTTGCAGACCAACCTCTTCACCCACATAGCATGGGCTACATCCATGCATTTCCTGTGTTTATGCATTATCACACCTGTCTTCCAGTAGTCACTAAATGCAACAGCAGTGTTAGTCTTTGTTGCACCTTGTGTCGATTGTTTTGTTTGACAAATTTTTCAAGTAGTCCTTTTTCATCCACATAAAATTCCTAGGCCTTTACCCAATGAATCTAGTCCATAACATGCAACACTCCATTTAGACTCTTACTTGTGCTAGATCGACCAATCGGCTGGTCATGTCAAGCCCTACCACCTATCCTTAATATCCTAACCCTATTGCTCTTATGACAACCCTTCAACCACATATATAATAAAAAGGGTTGCCATAAGAGCAATAGGGTTGGGATATTAATATAGGTGCTTGACATGACCAGCCAATTAATTAGAAAGAAAGTTTAATTAACAACAAAAGAGTCTTTGTGTGTGTCCAGTTTTTGGATGAAAATATTTTAACTGTTCAATATTCGAAATTGGACAATGGTGTTTGGAGTATCTAAGATATAATGTTGAAAGGGGACTTTACCTTAAAGACACTGGTCGAAGGGACACTGTCTATTGTATGATTGTAATAAAGTTTAGTATGAAAGTAGCCATCTTTAGTTACACGTTATTGGATGAGTGTGAGTTAATTTTTTTTAACTCCTGTTTTTCAGTTTAACCCATTGATGGGACCCTAATAGGTACTACCACTCCAGGTCAAAGTGAACCTGGTATAACCCGTTGGTTGCTACTGAGCTAAAGGGCTCACGGAATTTCCGAAATTGGCCGTCAAGATCGGATTTTCTGCATCAACCATGGATTGCAGGGTCTCTATATTTGCTGAAAGTCTAGCCGAATGCCCATGTTGTATTCAGATCTCAAACGACTAAAAATCTGCTATAGAAACTGATTTCCAAGGTTAACGGCGGCCTATAATGGTCACATAAAAAACAACTCTTTTTCTTTTTTTAAAAAACTCAACAACATTTATATTCTAATAACAAAATACAAAATTAATTCTTACTCAATGCTGTGGGAGTGATGACCTCAAATTAATAACTTCTGGTCGGAATACAATCGGGGCTCTGCAAGGTATTGTTCAAAGCAGTTTGTATGGTTGGCTAAGTTTTTCAATAGTCTTAGCTAAAGTCAGTTTCTGTCGGCTCTCGGTATTTGCGTTAATCTTCGCTTTTCTAGCCCGCTAAGCTCATTTACCCATCAAGCTCTTTTTTGCTTCATCTGATTCATCCAGAGAGAGAGAGCTCAATTAAATAGCTTTCCGATCGGGGACATTTGTTTTTCCGGACGGCATGAAGATATTAGTAGCCCTCTCTGGACCTCCTACTCTGGAAAAGTACTGCCCTCCTTTAGTTCTAACCAGCCAATCGAATTCACTTCCGCTCACCAATCTAAGTGCTATCTCTTCCGGTTACTCGAGTGGTTTTTAAACAAAGAGTTAACCGGAAAACACCTCGCTTGATTTTTATCTAAGAAAAATCTTTTAATTCTTTTCATTAACTCTGAAGGATCAGCTAGTCAAGCTATCCAGACGATTTTAGCTTTCTAAACAAAAGGACAGGTCCCCATTTTAACCGTCAGGCTGATTCTTATCTACCTTCGCTATTTATCTTTTCTTAGCGAAAAAGGTCCTTTATTCTAACATTGAACTAAATATGCTGGTGGTCAAGTTTTATTGCTGATTCCTATCTATGCCCACTCTTTACTTTTTCAGTGGAAAAATCCCTTTTATTCTTTTTATTTATAAATTCTGATCGCCGACAAAAAAAGATTTTCTTAAGTATTTCCAGTATCTTAATTCCGGTCTGCCCCACCCATGACCGGGTCACACTGGGAGTAATGGTGATGAAGAGGCGCTCCAGAATTGGAACTTCACCATCAGATAGTTTAACATCATACCCAGGACCTTAAGACCATGAGCTTTTTTGTTGTTAATTAAACTTTCTTTCAAATTAGTATAATTAGTCTTATCTAATTAAAAAAAAAAAAAAAAAAAGCATTTATTTCATCATCCATTTGGAGTTTTTTGGTAGCCTTTTGAACAACTGGGAGTGTGGGTATTTAGCAAAATACCCACACTCCCAGTTGTTCAAAATATTAGATAAGACTAATTATACTAATTTGAAAGAAGTTTATGCACGCCAGTCCTTACTGATGGTGGATTTTTGGGGCCCATTTTTTTCCCTGAATTTCTATTGTATCAAAGTAGTTGACAAATAAGTATTATCTGTAAATTCAGATAAATATTCAGAACACCTTTTCTCCACTACTTCCTTTTATTTTAGAAAAATATAAACTAATATTTTATTGATCCCATCACCACATTCAGATTTGACTTGATTTCTTTTGTAATTTGTTTTACAAGCAAAGATACAGCCATTCTGGAGCATTGCTGCAAACTAGGTGATATCTGAAAAGAGAGAGTAAGCCCCTGTGACCCCCCCCCTGCAAGCCACAATTCACAAAAACAAAAAATAGGTTAAGAGCATACTCTTCATCCTGATATATATATTTTTTCTTTTCTAGGGTCATATTACAATGTTAGCAAGGCTTCGAGTCCATCACATAAAGGTTATTGACTATTATTAAAAGAGAACTTTAATTTCCCTCAATTCTTAATTCAACTACTTCAATTTAGGGAGCCTGTTGACTGGGGCTTTAGAATATACATCTGCAGACGGGTAAGACCCCCCCTCCCCATGGGGCCTCCTTTTGGCCATGGATAGCAACCCATGATGCTTAAGGGTGGAACCCTGGTGGCTGAGCAATCCATGACATGCAACACACCACTTGGCCCTTAGACTAGACAGACAGTTGGCAAGGACCCCTCTGATCAATTGGCTGGTCATGTCAAGCCATAGCACCAATATGATTGTCCCAACCTTATTGCCCTTATGGTAAGCCACAACCCATTTTATCATATATGTGCCAGAAGGCAGTGTCCTGGGTATGATATTAAACTATCTGATGGTGAAATTCCAATTCTGGAACTGAGGAATGTGATGTATCCCTTCATCACTATTACTCCTTGATCCACTTTGACTCTGTTTTAATATAACAAAAACCAGTGAAGATAGTATAATGTACTTCTACCAGAATTTTTTTTCTCCTACTTTAAATAAGCACACCAGATCACAAAAAAGAAAACTGTTTTTTTTTTTTGTTTTTTTTTTGTCATTTTAAAGGGGTGTTCAATTTGCAATGTAAAACTCATTGTAAATGTAGTGACTCTTTTTTTCTCCACCCCCTCCATATTTATGTTGAATATTCGTGATCTGGAGTGCTTAATTAAAGAAATATGGGGAAAATGAGGGGGGGGGGTCTTTTTTGGTCACGGGGAACGTTTCAAAGGGATGAATTTTAAATAGCAAATTGAAACCCCATTCTTAAATTTAAAAAAGAATTAGATTTTGTTGGGGGATATTATTCGTGTTATAGAGTACTTAATCAATAGAATTATGGGGGAGGGTGGTGTAAAAACATTTTCTAATCTAGTTGGGTGGCATTTTTGCTACCTTTTTAAGAAAAAAAAAACTCATAGATGATGAATTCTGGAACAAAATATAACATGCGTCAGAATGGTGTTTATAAACACAAAGGGGGACAACTCCTACTACTCTGACGAACGCCGTGTATCCTGGTGGTCAAATCTATTTAGCTGCGTTTTTAAATAAAAGTTAAGATTTCTTATTTGACGATTGCTATTGTTTTCTTGATTACTTTTGCTTTATTTATATGTACTGGCGTGTTGGCCGCGACCTGAAACGAACTTACGACTCATAAACAAATTTAATACACAAAACTGTGAGTAACAAACATTGTTATTGTTTTATTTACGTGCGATTGCGTTCTTGTTTCTTTCAACAAGTGTCAGTATTATACCGTCAACATAGAACCCTGACAATCTTGAATTTTGATTTTGGCTTTGCAGAAAGGACTTACAATTTAATTGTAAAATCTGTTAAAATAAGTGTTTTCATTAAATTGAAATATTGTGATTAAGAAATTTCAAAATTTTGATGAAATTCAATATAAAATTAAATTAGGTTTACCCAATTTGTCGAAAAGTCCGTGTTTTTACAAAACAAATTTACCCCCATCCGCCGTTTTAACAAAAATCAGGGAATTATCCTATTTTATTTCAATTTTCTGTGTTGTGTCAGTCTTGAATTGTGAAATTGGGGATACAGTAAGCACTTATTATTTAATTGTAAAATCCCCAATAAAATAAGAGTGTTTTAATTAAACTAAAATATTGGAATTGTGAAATTTCAACATTTCCATGAAACTCAAAATGACAGGAAATACTTTTGTGGCAATCTTGAATTTTGAAATTGGCTTTGCTGAATGAACTTATAATTTAATTGTAAAATCCCTGTTAAATAATGGTGTTTCCATTAAATTGAAAAATTATGATTGTGAAATTCAACAATTTCATGAAACTCTATATGAAATTAAATAAATTTGTATCAACTTTGGAGGCAGTTTCTTGGACTATATATGTTTGAAATTTGGGATATAGAAATGACTTGTTCTTTAATTTAAAAAACCCTGTCAAAAGAAAAACAGCATTTTGATTAATTTTAAATATTGGGATAGTGGAATTTCAACCTTGTGATGTAACTAAAAATGAAATGAAATACTTTTGTTGGCAGTTTCTTGGACAATAAAAGTGAGTTTGTTTGTTTATCTTCTATAGTAATCAATATGGTAACAGTTTGAATGTCTCCTGAAGTATCAGTATGGGCAACATTTTATGATGAAGCAATATGCCATCATTAAAATTGACTTTAATGGTCCTTTTGATTTACTATATTCCACTTATCAAATGTTGTTAAGTTTCATATTAATGACATAAATTAACAAAACTGCATTGCTGGAGTATTTATCAAACAAGGAAGTATTATTAACCATGCCCCATGGATTCCCATGACATAGTGGCTGGACTATGACATCGTAGTAAGCAAGTTTGATTTCTAGTTGCACTAATTCACTTTTCGACTAATACTCTTGGGAAAGGTATAAACTCCCTCATTCTCCAAGCTGAGTTAAATAGTACCACTACTGTTCTTTTACAAGGATGTCTTTGGCATTGAATTACCCATGAAGGTTGATATGACAAGGATACTGCAGCAGTGGGTTAACATGATGAAGAACAACAACAGGCTTGAGCCACTAATCAGCGCCATCCACGTGGATGAGCTGGACACAGGCCAAATCATGTCTATCCGCAGAAGGAGTGAACACCCAGGAGTGCGGTATCAGAAATTTGGGTTATCTGCCCCATAATCAGTTCCTGGAATCAGACGCCAGGGGTCAGATGGCCCTAAATCATCAGAACAGAATCCGCAGGCACTGAAGTTGGACCAGTTTTTTGCAGCAGCCGAATTAAGGTCAGCATCATCAGTCTAGGCACCCACAGGGGTAAGACTGACAACTCAACAGACAAATTCAACGAACAGAACAGGCAATCTTACAACTCAACAGACTACTGCAACAAGAAACAATTACAGAATACAATTCTACAGAGCTAAGTAAGCCTTGTCTCATACATTATATAATACTTCCCGCCGAGTGAACGTTTCTGGCAACTTTAGTATGAACTGTACAAACTCTTACACAAACACTTAAACAATTAACTTACATTTCACATATTGCACCAATAAAAGTTATTAACCCGAATATACAACAAATTATATTCGCCTTGTACCTTTCCTGAGTAGCAGAAATTACTATTGTAGCTAACCTTGTTTATTTCTGTTAGCGGTGCACTACCTACTTTGTCAAGAGAGTTTGCCCAGAGGCAACAAAAGCAGCTATTAAGTCAGCCATACAGACATATGAAGTATGCTGGTCTATAGACCCAGCACCAACCTACTGGGAAAACTATAGGTGAACAGGAACTGGCAGAGGTTAGGAATGGACATCATGCATTATAGTACCCATAGGGCTTGTCACATTTCTCTATTTGGAAGCAGTTGGTGAAACAAGACTCAGCAAGCGTGATTCACCAGCTTGAGGCAGTGTTCTTCAAGCGTGCCCAAACACACAAGCTCCTTATGGATAATGACACAGCTTTTTGCAGAGGAGAGTTCAGAGCTTTTGCACATGAGTAGAGAATTAACCTGCGATCTCGTTGTGTATATGCCAAAACCAGGATTGGCATAGCGGAGCAATGTCACTGCACAGTGAAGCGAATTGCAGCCAAGATGCACTGCCCCATCCAGGAGGCTGTCTACTGGCACAATGTCACACCTAAAGTTGATGTATTACCCTCCACAGCTCCCACCAATGGGATCTATCAATATGAAGTTAGGGTGAAGGGGGTTGACACCATGACAGCATACTCAGGTCTCAAGCACAGCTCGTACCAGGTCAGAGATGATGTGTGGGTCAAGTCACTGCAGAACCGGTGTACTAAGAAGTTTGGTGATCAAAATAATCAGCTTACAGTTTTTCCTGTTAGACAGGATGCTCTGCCTCATGAAGGATCTGTGCTCACAGCACAATGTCTTCTGAGAGCAGGGTAGAGAGTCTGCTGCATGATAATGAAGATACAAAGTTGGACAGTTCACCTGAGGAGGGAAAGGAAGCAGAACCCCCCTCGCTGCCTTTGTGCAGAAGCTCCCAACGAAAGATGAGATCAGGTGGGAGTGAAGCAAGAAAAATAACTTACCTCAGAGCTCAAAGCAAGCACAAAGTGTCTTGGGTACAAAATGAGTGAAGGGCTCAAAAAGAAAATATGGCTGCTTAAAGGGAATTTTAAAAAATAGAAAGCCTTCAGGTCTTCATGAAACCACTCCAGCTAACAGGAATCTTACGAGTCACTACTCACGATTAGAAGGTTGTAAGTTCAATCCCTGTATCCACCCACTACACCCGATCTCATGATCACAGAAGTGGCAGCTTTAACATCTTAATTTAAGAAAGTATGATTTCAGAGCCAGGAGAATTTGCAAGAATGGTTAGTGCATATGCAAATTTTCTTGTGATCAGCTATGCTTAAAACACCAGACATGAAAGGGAAAAGGCAAGATACTGTTGAACATGGTATTGCGTAGGTATACCCAATTTGTTGAAAAATCTGTGTTTTTTCAATACAATTTTGACTCCCCCATTTGAAAAAAATATTAAAAATCAGGAAATTATCCGATTTTAATGAAATTTTCAGTGTTGATTTAGCAATGAATGAAATTTATAATGCATCAGTTATTTTATTTCAAAACTTACTGATTTTTTTCAGGTCACTTAACTAACCCCCCCCCCCCGTTTTTTGGGTGCAAAATATCGGTGTGGTATATATGTAATTGATACTTTTTTCTGCATAAATAAAAAGACAAAAAACTGAAGGTGTGAATAGAAGAAAAAAAAATTTAAGAATCTGCTCCCGAATGCAAAAAATGAGACTTAGGCATTGCGCGGACGTGAGGTTTGACTCAGTTGCCTGAATGATTGTCCTAACCATATTAACCGAATTGTTTCTAACTTGGGTACCCCGAATGTTGAAAGCTACGTCCATAAATAGCGGGAGTCCAAAGAAGACAGAGAGAGCAGCACTTGCACCTGACTGACCTACGAAGCGAAGAAAGGAAAAGAAGAAAAACAGACAGACAGGTGAGGAAAGATTACTTTACCAGTTAACGTCGGACTTGATTGCAGACAAAGAACTTGCTTTTTGGGGTGGGGTTTTAACTAAGCATCAACATTTGTTCTGTTTAAAAGGGAGGGGGGCGCTAAATTTCAAATACTGTTTTTGACCAAAAAAATATAGGTGATTGATACTAAAGTAAAGTAGATATGAAAAAAAAAAATTTTTTTAGAATCTAATAATGTGATATTTTAAACTTAAAATGATGCTGCTCATATTTTAAATGAATTTTTATATATTAATTTATCATAGCGGAAATACCTAATTAAAGTTTTGAAATAACTGATGCATTATAAAATTCATTAATTGATAAACCTATACTGAAAATTTCATTAAAATCTGATAATTCCCTGATTTTTGGTAACATTTTTTCAATCGCGAATGTTACATTAATTTTGTAAACATGCCTTTTTAAACATTGTGTCAGGCTATACGTGATCGTAATTGACCGAAATGTATTAAAAATAAATTACATGTTTATGTTATTTGCTTTTTTTTTTTTTTTTATTTTTTTTTTTATACTGATGTTCATTATGTTAGTACTTTTCTACTAAAATTTATCCTTAAACAATCGATATAATTAATTTTAATTCGTTTTTAAAATTCGTAGCAACCGAATTTTGGGGTATACCTAGATTGCGGATACGTAATTTTCTTGCAAACAGAGATATTTAAAAAAAAATTAATTTTTTTTTTTATTATTATTATAATGATTAACTGTATTCAGTTGGTTGTAAAGAAAACCTTATCAATGCCGGTGCCTAGGAAACAAACTTGGACACCAAATTTAATATGTGGTGCCCCCTACCGGCCAACTGCTCGAATTAAATTCTTACATCCGGGCATTTGACTCTCCACTTGATCAAGTTCATTAAGCAGAAGACACGGCAAAAAAGTATTTTTTTTATCAAAGGAAAAAGAAAAAATAGTTTGATTTTTTTTGTTTTAGTTGGAAGCCAAGAGAAAGCATAAAAGAGGATTATTTTTTCGTTATTACATATTTGATTTAATAGGATTTTTTTTAAAGAGGACAATTGACTGGTTTGTTGTTGTTTTAAAAACTGATAGACAGACGACGAAGAAAAAGAAGAAGAAAACATGGCTAATGCCACCAGTGAAAAATTTGTTGGTGGTAAAAAGTTGACTGAATTGAAGGTCGTTGAACTCCGTTCCGAATTGGAGAAAAGGGGTTTGGATAAAACTGGAGTAAAAGCTGTCTTATTGGAACGTTTGGAAAAGGTGGGTTTATCCATTTATTTTATACATGATATTCTAAAAAAGGTAACAAGACGTTGTTGATTTTATCATGTGAATTAAAATTTGTTAAACATCTAAAAATTGAATTAAAAATGATTTTAAATTAGTTTTTGTTGAGGGGATTAATCGTAAATATTTTTCGTGTTTTCTTGTTATTTATAAAAAAGGTGAATTTTATTTTAAATTAATTGGAAATGTTGTTTCTTTTCCAAATGCTGAAAATTCTTCCCAATCGATCATCTCTCATACTCGTAATTGATTATTTTTTTTTAAAAAAAGTCACGGGTTTCACTTAAGTTTTCTTCCATTTTATTTATTTACTTTAATTTTTCAATAAACATTTTATTCAATATTTTATTTAAAAAACTCAGCTTTCGATTATTTTTTTGGTCGATTTAATAAAAAGCAAGTCACATGTATATTTCACCCATTTCATTTTTTAATATAACTTTTTTTTATTGATAATTTTGATTTTTCAATAAACATTTTATTTAATATTTTATTTATTTATATCGGAATCTTATCTTTCGATTATTATTTTTCATCGATTTTATTTTTTGAAGAATTTTTTTAAAAATTAAAATTTCATTTTTCCTTCTTTCGATTTTCATTTTAAATATTTTACTTGTATTTGATCTATTAGTAATCTGACACAAAGACCGTCGTATTTTTCTTATTGACATGTTTTTTTCCCCACCTCCCACAAAAATAAGGAATTCATTTTAATCCCAGATTTTAATATTCAAAAATTTTAACTTCGATAATTTAATTTAGGATTTTTATTATCATTAGTATTTTAAATAATCTATCATTGAAATTAGTTTTTAACCATTATTTAATCGAAATATTTTTAAATATTCTTTGTTTACAATTTAAAGAATTTGTTTTTACTTTTTTTTTAATATTCTGTTAATAAAATAAATAAACATTTTATTTTTTTCGTTAGTTTTTGTTTCGCGCATTGATCCCATTTTTTTTTTTTTTTTTTTTTTTTTTTTTTTTTTTTTTTTGTATGAAAATGAATTTTACATTTTTAGAAAGATACTTCAATGGCGGAACATATGTAAAATAAATAAATAAAGCGATACTAGTACAGTAGGTATCTCCATTTTCGAGTCATGTGATCATATTTAACTATATTGAATAAACGTAGGGAGTAGCAAAAACAAAATCGGATACTACGAGTTTTAAAAGCGAATTAAAAATAATTCAATAGGTACCACCAATTTGACCCTGTGCAATTTACCCCCCCCCTACATTTAACACATTGAAACTTGCAGAAAAAATAATATTTTGTTGAAAAGATTTTTTCCATTCGAAAGAAAAAACATTAAACAAACTCCTGATGATTTTTTAAATTTTTTATCAGCTTACGAAAATAATGAAAATTATGATTGAAAAACAATGTTTTCATTTTTGCACTGTTAAATCAACTGAAATTTAACGTAGCTAAAAACAAGTTACGATAAGAGGACTTTTTAAAAATTCTATGAAAAATCAATTAATAATCTGATTTTCCCGAAAATTTCCATAAATGTTTACCATTGGATGTAAATACATCTGAAATAGTTTTTTCTAAAAATATATTAGGGGAAATATTTTTACGGGGTCTATTCCCCCCCCTATTTTATTTTATGAGATAAAAAAAAATGACGCGTCAGAAAAAATCTTTTTCTTTTTTTCTATAAAGATAAGAGTCTGAATAACTATATCAATGAAATTGTATGAATGTACAAGGTCTAGTTTTTTGAGGAAAAATTAATGAAATCGGAAATAAAAAGTGCAAAAAAAATGTCATAATATTAATATTTGAAAACTTTTTTTTGCTTTTATAATTGGTATGTACTATATTCTATTAAATTGTCAACAAAAAAAAATTTTCTTTTAAGAAATTAATTTTTAAGAGATTTCAATCTTTTGTGTGATTAAATATTTTTATTTTCTGCGTCAAATAAATTAATTTTTTTTTTTCCTGCGTCAAAAAATCGAATTTTTCACGGATATTTAAAAATATGAATTTTATAATTCAGGTGCACTAAATATTGGTCCGATACGAGCTCGATTAATATTTTTAAAAGAATTTGTAATTTTATTGTTGAATAGTAATGTATGATCCTTAGAATGTAAAGAGCATTGCTGACATTTGTTTTACAAAGAGACGAGACGCTTCTAAGTAACCAAAGTTTGTTCCTGTTAGGCTGACAGTGTTAGCGTGAAAAAAATTATTTTATTTAACTTTTTTCAATAATTAAAATAAAAAGTAAGTATGATAGATTATTTTATCAGTTTTTTCTCTTAGAAAAAAATATTCAAATTTTCATTCCATACTTTTACGGGTTAATTGTAAAAGGGAAATAATTAGTAACCTTTCTGTCTATATTACGGTCTGAAAATTACCCTTTCGCATGTAATACGGGCAGGTTTGTTTATTTTTTAAGATAACAATGTAATTTTTCCCAATCGGATAATTTGATCTTTGAATTAACTATTTTTCTTTGTAACAACCCTGTACGATCTTTTTTTTACGAGATCTTTGATAAACAAAGTTCGGAAATATCTATTTCTGTTTTATTCAAGATGGCATAAACGGTCTGGTGGTACCTATAATTCAATCTATTATTTAAGGTCAAACTTAGTCTAAATCGATAAGTAGTAAGATAAGAACCAACATTAAAAAAAGAAAAATATAATTACATGTGCAGTTTATTTTTAAAAGATTTAAAACCATTTGTTTTGGTCAATTTCGACGCGATCCGCCATTCAGCCTCTTTTTCGATGGTTTATATGCTTGTTTACAATTTTACTGTAACATTCGCGATTGCAAAAAAAATTACCAAAAATCAGGTAATTATCCGATTTTAATGAAATTTTCAGTATTGATTTAACAATTAATGAATTTTATAATGCATCAGTTATTTTATTTCAAAACTTTAATTTAGTATTTTTGCTATGAAAAATAAATATATAAAATTCATTTAAAATATGAAAATCCTGATGTTAAGTTTAAAATGTTCTATTTTTAGATTCTAAAAATAAATATCTACTTAATGCAAACCTTATTTTAGGTGCCAAAAGTAATAAGTTTTTAAGAAAAACTCTATTGAAAATATACCCCCTCACCTTTTTAAGCAGAAAAAACATCGATGTATAATTTTTCTTTTATAAAATAATAGCCAATTAAATAATTATCAAAATGAGTAAAAAAGAAATCTCAAAAAAATTAATTATTTATTATTTTTTTTACATTTTATTTTTCGATTTTCGGTACTTATTTTCTCATAGAAGCGCAACCGTAATTTTTTTTTTTGTTTCTATTCATAAGTTCGGTCTTTTATCTCATTATTTATACTGTAATTAGTACAATATATGACCAACTTGCAAAACATTTTACGCCCCCAACATAAGGGGGGTCAAAATTAAGCGACCTGAAAAAAAAATGAGAAAGTTTTGAAATAAAATGAATAATGTATTATAAAGATCATTCATTGATACATAAACACTGAAAATTTCATTAAAATCCGAAAATTTCCTGATTTTTGGTAAATTATTTTCTGTAGGGGGGCTAAAGTCATTTTGTCAAAAACGCATTTTAGGCTCAGTTTGCCAGTCCCTATCGTAACTTGTTTTTGGCTATGTTAAATTTCAGTTGATTTAGCGGTGCAAAAATGAAAACATTGTTTTTCAATCATAATTTTCATTATTACCATAAGCTGAAAAAATTTTTTTTAAATCATCAGGACTTTTTTTTTTTTTTTTTTTTTTTTTTTTTTTTTTTTTTTAGGTTTCTTTCGAATGGAAAAATTTTTTTCAAAATAATATTAACCTTTATGCAAATTTCATTGTGTTAAATATAAGCAGGGAAAATTGGTGGTACCTACTGTTTACAAAATAAATTGTAACATTCGCAATTGCAAAAAAAAAAAAAAAAGATTACCAAAAATCAGGGAATAATCCAATTTTAATGAAATTTTAAGTATTGATTTATCAATGAATTTTATAATGCATCGGTTATTTTATTTCAAAACTTTAATTAGGTATTTCTGCTATGATAAATTGATATATAAAATTCATTTAAGATATGAGCAGCAGCATTTTAAGTTTAAAATGTCATTATTAGATTCTAAAAAAATATTTTTTTAATATCTACTTTACTTTAGTATCAATCACCCATATTTTTTGGTTGAAAACTGTATAGGAAATTTAGCGTCCCCCCCTCCCTATCAAACGGAACAAATATTGATGTATATTTTTTTCTTTTATAAAATAATAGCCAATTAAATAATTATCAAAATGAGTAAAAAAAATCTCCAAAAATTATTTTATTTTCTGATTTTCGGTACTTATTTACTACCCAATCAGATTCTTTAAAAAAATTTTTTTTTTTTTTTTTTTTTTTTTTCTTCTATTCACACTTTTGGTCTTTTGTTTTTTTTTTTATTTATGCAGAAAAAGTATCAATCACATAAATACTGCACCGATATTTTGCACCCAAAAAACGGGGTGGGGGGGCACAGTTACATGACCTGAAAAAAATCAAAGTTTTGAAATAAAATAACTGATGCATTATAAAATCTATTCATTGCTAAATCAACACTGGAAATTTCATTAAAATCGGATAATTTCTTGATTTTTGGTAATTTTTTTTCAATTGTTTAATTATATATATTAATATCTTCAAATAGATATTTGTCATTTGTTTTATCCTGCTGATTGTTTTTTCTTTTTTAAAGGCACTTGAGAGTGAAGGAAAAATTCCTGGTGACTACTTGTTTGCTGAAAGTGAACTTAAATCTAAAATATCTTCAGGTCATCTTTCTCGTAAGTATTTTCTTTAAAATCTTAAAACTAATAAACCAAAGAAAAAGTGAAAAATTTAGGGGGTGGGGGCTCCACCCTTTTTATTATGTCTGGTAAATCCCTTTTCTCTTTTTAAAATAAAAAAAAAAATTCCCCATCAAAAAAGAAAAATGGATTTTATATTTGAAATCGTAGCAAGTTGTCTTAATTGAATTTGTTAGGGTCTGCCAATTTTGTTGTCATACATATTTTACAGAATAAATTTAACACCCTCTATTGAAAAAGATTTACCAAAAATCAGAGAATTGTCTGATTTTAATGAAATTTTCAGTGTTGATTTATGAATGAATGACTTTTATAATGCATCAGTTATTTTATTTCAAAACTATCTGATATTGTTCTGGTCACTTAATTTTAACCCCTCTATTTTGGGGGCACAAAATATTGGTGAGGTTATATAAAAGGGAAATTAATTACAGTATAAATAAAAAGACCAAAGGTGTAAATAGAAGGAAAACAATTAAAGGGGTGCTTTTGGTAGAAAATAAGTACCGAAAATCGGAAAATTGAATGTAAGAGTTTCATATTTTAAATGAATTCTATCTATTAATTAGGTATATAAATTCTTGTTTTAGATGCTAATATGGATGTTCATAAGAGTAATATTTGTTTTAAAGCATTACAATTAATTTTTATTGAATCAGTTTGATTGAAAAAAAAATCAGTAATTTAAAAAAAAGAATTTGTTAATCAATAAGTCAACACAGAAAATTTAATTAAAATCAGATAATTCCCTGAGTTTTGATAATTGTTTTCGTCAACAAGAAGAGGTCACGTAGCATTTTCCCCCGGTCTTTTTAAATTTTTTTTTTTTTTTTTTTTTTTTTTTTAGAGCATCTTTTTTTCTGCATGTCTAGACCAAAAAGAAAATTATATTTTATTTAAAAGTTATTAATTCTTCTGTACAGTGTATTTAATGTTTTTTTGTTATTGGCTTCTAAGAAGAAACTGTTATAAGCCTTAGAATCCTAAATAAGTTGTTTATTTTTTCTTTAGTCTCTAAATACATATAAAAAGTGTCTATGTTTGCAAAATATTTGAGCAAAATTAATGGTTTAAAAACTATTAAATAAATTACATAATTTTTTTTTCTCATTGTGAACCTGGCATAACATCAAGACCTTAACAAAAAGTACCCACCTTTTCACTCCCAAATTAGGATTGATATTAACAGGATCGTTAATAGAAATGACTGTGACAATTCATACTTATAGTCTCTCTCTCTCTCTCTCTCTCTGTTTTTTCTGTTTAATGATTTAGTATTGGATAGGAATACTTAAAACTGTATAATTGTTTGAAAATTATTGGCGTTAGATAGGAACACTTGAAACTATACAACTGTGCAAATTATTTGTATTAAGAATATGATATCATATAACTTTATGCAAACAAATGATTATAGACAAATAAGTACATTTTTTTTAAATATAGTTATGATTTTAATCAAACATTTCCAATTGAAATATCATATTTTGGCATTAAATAACCCATAAGGAGTTGATATGCATTTATACAAATAGACCAAACCCATGAATGAGTACACTCATATTCCTACCAATTTCATTAGAAATAATAAGATGTTGGTATCTTGGCTTTATTTTTTGTCTCTGTCTGTCTGTCTCTTATAATAATAATGAAATTTATTGTGTACAGGGCTCAGGTGCACCACAACTTATCAAAGTCTCATGTCTAGAATAATGTATTAGTGTCAGGAACATAAATAGCATACAGTACTAATATACATGTATGTGTGCATGCGTGGCTGGGGGTATCAGGTTATAGTATTGGTGGGTTACAGGAAGCATGGAGGCTTTGAAAGATGCAGTGTTTCGGCAGCCTACAACAGATGCAGGCAGTTTATTCCATGCCTCTGCAATTCTGAGCGTAAAAAAATGTTTCCGAAAGTCATGTGAGCTATGCTGTTTTCTGACTTTGTAGGCATGCCGTGTGTTAGAAACATGGAGATCAAAAAGGTGCTCACGGTTGCTGTTGTTATGTGTGTATGTATCAATGTATGTTTCTTGTAAACCATTTAACTTCGTAGGTAAAAGAAGTACATATATTACATTTTGTTTATTTTTTTATTAACTAGTGCTTTTTTTCTTTTTGTCTTTTAAAAAAAAAATTTAACTTAATTTCTCAAACAGAAGAAAATAAAACACTACTAGGTGATTAGTTTCCTATTGGGATTTTAAAACATTTTTTCAGAATTTTAAAAAATTGTTGGTAGTTATTGAATACCAAAATCTATTTTGATTCCCTTTTAGTATAAAGATATATAGCAGAATAGCATTATTCATTGATAAATCTTTATTTAATAGAGAAATAATCTGAGATTGTTCAAATAATGGAACCAATAGCATAAAAATGAATGAAGGTTCTATTTTTAATGCACTTTGAAAAATTTGACTATAAATACATGAATTTCTCTTTCAGAAGGTGAAAAGGAAATGAAAGATGATGAGGTTTGTATCAATTTCCTTTTTTTTTCTTTTTTTTTTTTTTTTTCTTTTTTTTTCTTCTCTTCTCTTTCTCTGATTAAAATAATTGCTGATATTTTCAACATTCAATTGTAATTAACCCCCCTCAACTAGGGGAAATATCTTTTTGAAAAAGTATCTAATATTGATTAAATTCATAAAATCATTCTACCTTGTCAGCAGGGTTTAGAGTACACTGACTGTATCTCCTGACAAAGGGGTGAGATCCCCACCTAAAAAGTGTCTCCTTGGTATGACACTAAACTGTATCGGCTTCAGTTCTGGAAGAGTGTGGAGCCACCCTTCATTACCATTACTCCCAGGTCATCTCTGACCTGGAGTAGTAGTACCTATTAGATTCACATCTATTGGTCAAATAGATCTGTTTAAAAATTATTCATATTAGATAATACTTGATATTATAAGTATCTGCATAAATTATTAAGAAACAACTACGCAAATGTAAATATAAATGTACAATGAATGTCATTCCTTAACCTCTAGTCATAAAATAACCCTAGAGTAGTTGACATGCCATTAACTTCAGTTGAATCATAAAATCTTTTTCATTAATAAAAATTGTTCTCTCTCTCTCTCTCTCTCCCCAAATTTATTGTTTGCTAATTCAAAATCAAATTTTGTTTCTAGGAAGATAATGAAGAGGAAGAGACAGGTCTAGTCACAGCTGAAGAATGTACTGATGAAAAGGTTCTACTAATGTGAACAACAATTTAGAAATTGAAAACTCTGATAAAGTTATGGATATTGCACCTACTGTAGATAATGTTGATAAAGTAAAAAGTGATGTGCAAAATATAATCCCCAATGAGGCACAACAACCTTCACAGGTAAATATTATTTTATTCCAACTTTTCACAATCCCTAATTTCACTCAGTTCTCATGCTCATTATGTTACTACTATTTTACTTTTTGACTTAAACAAAAATTTGACCTTAAATAACCAATTTAATTCATTTTTGTTCATTTAAGTGAAAATCTGCACTTAAATTATTGGTCCCTATCTAAGACATTTTTAGTCCTCTATTTTAACTTTTACTTGTCCAATATACCTTTTTGTAGTTCTAACCGGAGTTGTTGCAGTTGCAATAACTCTTTCAGTCCTCCATTTTAACTTTTACTTGAAATTGTTGACTATAATGTGTGACTTTTTTTTCTGTGATTTGAAAATCTTTGTGGCAATGTTATGCTGGCATTCAAGACTTTTTGTGAGTTTGTACAAAAGCACTTAATCGACTGTTTTGTTGGTGTATAAAGTTATTTGCCATATTTCATACGAATCCTCTGTGGCCAACTGTTATTTTGATGTATAGAATTATTTATCATGAGCTTGTGTGAATTTTTGGATATTAATCATGGTATTATTAATCTGGTTTATTGATGCCAGGGTATTAGAGGTAAAAGAACTATAACTATATTAGTTACTTTGCCTTCCTCTTCAGGCTTTGTAGCCAATACAGTTTTAGTTCCTTCAACCCTAACCCCCAGATTTGTTAAGGTAGACAGGAAAATCAATAACCCTTCAAATCCTGATATTATTTTTAAAGAAATTATTTCTATTGCTCTCTGACAGTTATTTTGCTTCATAAAGACCTTATTCAATGGCTAACATGGGTGACAATTTTTCTTTTTTTTTTTTTTTTCTTTTTTTGATGATTTGACATGGTATTACACATTACTAAAATTCTCATTGTATTTGTATAGATATAAGATGTGATCAATACTGTATTTTAAACCTTTAAACTTGTGTAAATACTTTTAGTAGATAAACATGTGTTTTATTTGTATATTGTTATCATTTTTGTATCCAATTTTCTATTCCATAATGAAATGTGGTGCCGATATTGATTTGTATATTGTCAGAATTTTGCAGGCAATATGATTGATATAAGAGAAATGTATTGTTTCTATATTATTTCAAATATATCCTACCACCAACATAATCCTAATCATTTCTATTGCACTGACAGTTATTTTGCTCCATATAGACCTTATTCAATGGCTGAATGGAAACACTTAAAACATAAAAGTTCAAAATTTTAACTGATGTTGTAGCATCGTTCTGAGCAAAAACCAAATATCTTTTTGGTACAAATAGTGTTCAATATATAAAATGATAATTTTTTTAAAAAATTGTCATATATGCAGTACATCAGGATTTTCGCACGTATTGATCTTGCTATGAAAAAATCAAAAATCATTACTAAATTAAAAATGTTTAATTTTGAGCCTTTTTTAATGCATTTTTGAATTCCTCAGGCCAAAAAGCTTTTTAGACCAATTTTGAGGAGGGGGGACCCATTTTACAGACAAAAATAGAATACAAAAAGTCACGATTTTTAACCCCTTCCCTCATTTGGATAGCTAAAAATTAACGTAACTTAGTCAATTTTTGGAATTAGAAGCTCAAATTTTGGGGATTGTCTCTACTTTAACATAGTCAACACCTGGACAAAATTTCAGTTAAATTGAAGGGTATGGGTGACAATTTTTTTTTCTCTGGATAATTTACCCTTAACACTTACAATGTCAAATTTATAGATTATAATTGAGGTGTAAATTGTTTTTTGTATTGTACTAAAAGTCACTTTCATACAAATATTTCTCACAACATATTGTGGCAATTTCCAAAATATGTAAATTTTTCTTTTAAAACATTTTAAATGTCTTATAACCTGTATAAAATTAGTGCCCTCTCTGTCCCCAAAGAGTTTTTTTTTTTTTTTTTTCAATTTGAAATCAAATTTTGTTTCTAGAAGATGATGAAGAAGAAGAGACAGATTTAGTCACATCTGAAGAATGTACTGATGAAAAGGATTCTACTAATGTGAACAACAATTTGGAAATTGAAAACTCTGATAAAGTTATGGATATTGCACCTACTGTAGATAATGTTGATAAAGTAAAAAGTGATGTGCAAAACATAATCCCCAATGAGGCACAACAACCTTCTCCTGAGAAACAAATAACACTTGACAATGATTTGGATTTGAATAACACCACTCCACAGGTAAATATTATCTTAGTCTTTTCTTTTACCTACTAATTGGTGTAATTACATACCTGAATGGGTGGGAGGGGAACGCTGTTTTTTTTTTCATATGATGTCAGCAACATAACTAATGCAAAATAATGATAGTTTAGTTTTCTTTATTTTAGATGATATTCTAATATCAATTTTAGAACTTTTTTTAAACTGAAGGATATTTCTATTTGCTGATTTAAAAGAGGAGAAAAAAAATCATAAGTCAGGTCATTATTAAAATAGTCTAACAAAATATCCTATTTATAACATGAAAGTTGATCATTAGAATTTAAAAAAAAAAAAAGAAAAAAAAGATGCTGTTGTTGTGATGACTTAAAGCTGCTATAAAATTGACAAATCATAGTGAGTTTTATCAGCCTACCTAACATGGTAACTTCAACCATAGACTTTGTTTTACTATTAATAATAAAAGAACCACAATTACAAGCAAATATAAAAAGTAATATTTTGACTATTAGTAAAAATCAATTTACTTGTGTGTAGGCTGTTTTTAATATAGAAAATATGTGTGATAAATGGGATGTTTTACTTTCTTGTTGACAGTTGAGTATTTTTGATTTTAAAGTTTTTGTTTATCATTCATTTCAGGTTGAAACTAATGACAACTCCACTGATCCTTTGGGTATGTTTTGTTTTGCCTTCGTTGTAAATGTAAATATTCTAAGATTTTGTCAATTTTGGAGAACCTCCAACATTCTGTTTTAAAAACAAGTATTGACGACAAAAAAAAATTCTTTGGTGGGGTGCTTATATGTATGTGTGTGTGTTTAGCCAGCAAATTTTCTTGTTGGCATATTTATTAAAGGTGACAAATAAGAATTTAGGTTTTAGTTTTTTATTAAACTTTCATGTTCATAAATAATCATAAAGGCTATATAATAATTGTTCAAAATCACTAAAAAAAATTGTATCGTGTCTACATATACTTTTGACACGTGTTGGTCATTAATGAGGATATGCAGATCAGAAATACATGACTATGAATCACTGAGACTGTAGAACTACACACTTATGTCAGATGCATTTCAATATTTTAGATCCTGAATTGAAAGATTCCAAAATTGTAGTTTATATAATCATATGCACAAACTGCAAACAAATTTATATCGGCTGCAAACAGTCTTTGAACAAGAGGATTATAATACACAAAAGCAACATCAAACTATCAAATAATAGAAACCTATCAAAACATCTCCATGAATGTAGCAATAGAAATTTTTAAGTAATGCTAGTTTATCAGACAGATGATAAACAGATGATAGCTACACATGCATGCACAAACAAAATAGGACAACATGACTACACACACACTAATAATACACCTATGTATGTGCACACCGATTATCAGAACACATACAAATACACACATCCATAGAATCTTCTTTAAACACACACAAGTTATATAAACTCAAACATACTATAAACAACAAACAATAAACTCTCTACCTTAAAAATGACTATATAATAATGAAATTTATTGTATACAGTGCTCAGGTGCACCACAACTCATCAAAGTCTCATGTCTAGTACACAGAATAATGTATTAGTGTCAGGAACATGAACAGCGTACAGTAATAATATACATGTATGTGTGCTATGTGTGTGGATGGGAGTATAATAATAATTAAATTTATTGTGTACAGTGCTCAGGTGCACCAAAACTCATCAAAGTCTCATGTCAAGTACACAGAATAATGTAGTGTCAGGAACATGAACAGTTTACAGTAGTAATATGCATGCATGCATGTATGTGTGCGTGTGTGTGCATATGTATGTGGAGAGCGGCATCAGGTATAGTGGTGTCGGCGGACCACAGGAAGCATGGAGGCTTTGAAAGACTCAGTGCTTCGGCAGCCTACAACAGACGCGGCAGTTTATTCCATGTCTCCGCAATTCTGAGCGTGAAAAAATGTTTCTGAAAGTCACGTGAGTCACGTATGTATTAAAATAAATTCCAACACCATGATTAGCTGAAGAGGATTTTAAAGAATACGAAATACGTGTTGTGCCTACTGAAATAGATAGAAAAAACAAAATTCAAACCACTTTGTAGACATTTTTTTTTTATTATAAAATATTTACTTTTCTCTCTACAACAAGCTTATATATATATATATATATATATATATATATAATGTCTGTGTGTGTTCTAGATAAAGTATAGTATATGTTACCTATTAAGAAAATAGTTATCATATCATTATAACCATTGGCTCATACCAAAATTGTTTTGCAAATGTATAGTTTTAGTTCCCAGTGTTGCCTAGAACAAAAAAACAAACAGACTTGAAGGATAATCTTATCCCCCCCCCCCTAGCCTATGAATATTTTTATTACATCAATGAATAAGAATAGATATTAGTTTGTAATTTTTTGAAAAACAAAACATCCAAGGTGATCCTTTTTCAAATCCTCATGATTACATCTGAATGAAAATAGAGATTAGTTTTTCATTTTTTTTAAAAACACAAAACAAAAATGGTGTGGAAGTTTTCTGAAAACAAATATTAGTGGCAGGCAAAGAGTTAATAGATCATAAAATTAAGTAAAGATTAACTCTTAACATCCTGTTGAGAAGTCCAAAGCCGCATTCTTATAAGGATTTGTCAAAAAAAATGGCTTAAAATGGCCTTTTCATTTAAAGTTACCAGAGTTATTTTCCTTTTAATATAAGACTTCTAAATATGTTTAATATTACATTTAAACAAAGGCTATCATTTGGAGCAGGTTAGGAAAACGAATATGACTTCCGGCCAGGTGGAATGAGGCGGTATAGGATGTTAAGAGTTAATATTATTTTATCAGATTGTAATGATACCACTGAAGATAAATTGATGGGGAAAACCCAATGTCAAAATGGGAAGTGATTCTTGCTTTGATTTAATCAAATTCAACCCTAAACTATTTACTTTGATATTTTTCTAAAAAGATTAATTACCAAGAAAGGGATTCTTTTTGTTCATATATATATATATATATATATATATATATATATAATATATAATGTGTCAATTGTAGTGATTATGCTTTTGATTCTATGGTGTTGGTTTATTAATTTTAAAGAAAAATCTGGCATGTAAAATTAGCAAGTAGCATTAGTATTATTGATTAATAGTGGAAATTCTCTTTTCAAATGTGACTATATAATTTTTCCTCTACACAAATTTTAAAAATGCCATATTATAGGGAACACTTTTCTTTTCTTTTTTTCTCCCTATTTGCTAAATACTCCCAAGTTTTTTTATGTTTTTCTAATGAACATCGTTCCAAAGTTTTGTTTGGATCCCAATAACTTCAGGTGAATTTTTTTATTTTTTCTTCTTTTTCTTTTCTTATATAAAACTATACTAGGTGTTTCACTTTCTTCCTCTTATATTTTTCTTGAGTAAATATTTTAGCTATCAATGAAAATTACTTACTTAATTATGATAATGATTAGTGAAGAACAGTAAAACAAGTTGGTGATTTTATTTTATTTTTTTAAAAAGAAGAAAAAAGGAAAGAGAAATTGTATCTCTCCTTGGTGGTGGTGTTTTGGTTTCATTGTGAGCCTCATTGTTAGCAGCAGCAGCTTGATCCTTTGTACAGTGATTGGCCACATGAGTCTTGATGAAGCATCAAGTTGTCATTGTGCTAATGAAGCAGTCAGAATTCTTCACACCTTTGGAATAATAAGTCTGTCCACCTACCATTGCATTCATTTCAAGTGATTTGGTATGAACAGTTTTAGTTCAAGTTCAAAAAGAGATCACTTGAAAAAATATACTAACCAAGTTTTATTGAATCTTTTTCATATTCAATTTCATTTCTTTTTCTTAATATATCCCATTCTAATCTTGATTATTTGGTAGCAGATACAGCATTTTGATTGATTTTAGATTTTAATCTTTCCCTGTGTGTGTGTGTGTGTGTGTGTGTGTGTTTCTATAAAAAAATGATTTGTACTTAAACTTCTTTCTAGTGGTTGACATCTGCTGTCTACTTGATGACTGTGTTG
Source organism: Doryteuthis pealeii (assembly GCA_023376005.1). Lineage (NCBI taxonomy): Eukaryota > Metazoa > Mollusca > Cephalopoda > Myopsida > Loliginidae > Doryteuthis > Doryteuthis pealeii. The sequence goes on from CM042171.1 coordinate 32,776,527, forward strand.
TAGGCTCTTTTGTCAGTAGAACAGATGAATTGAATATGCGACAGAATATTACTTTTTTTTTTTTCCTGTTGACTCATTTTCTTTTTAGTAGATTTCCAATGTTCTTCTGGTTTTATTAAAGAAAATAGTTGTCACCCATCCCGTAATAAAAAGAAAAAAAAAATCTCATTATTTATCTTATTTTATATAATTTGTCCAATTCCCAACACAACACTGTCTGTTGTGGAATGAGGTTTAGTAAGTTTTCATTTTCCTGTCAACTGTTTCATTCTGAATTAACTTTCTGTAGCACGGCCACCACAGTCAACATCAACTGCAGCAGCGGACGCTAACATAAAGGAAGAAGATGTGCAGAACGATGCAGACAAATCCACAAAGCCAGCACCTTGGATCAGTCTACCCCGGCAAGTTCAATTGAAGTTAAAGAAGAAGAAGAGGCGAAGGAGGAGGAGAATCTGAATGCTGCCTTTGATATAAAACCCCCTACACCTACAAGTGTTCCCTGTGTGGCACCATTGACTCTGAAAGATACTATAAATATGGACACTTCAACTGCTCAGCAGAGTGAAGAAAATGAGTCTTTGATTGTACACGTTGATGATACACAGAACGATCTTGATGCCGACCTTTTGACATCGCAAATGAATGGATTAAAATCGAGACAATTGGCAAAGGAAAAAGCAGTTGGTAAAAGCGAAGCAAAGAAATCCGATGTTAGCAGCAGTGGCAACCCTCTGGAAGATGGAGTTGAAAGCAGTGGACAAGCAGGAGGAATGGAAGGAAAAGTAGATGGAGGAGGTGATAAAGGTAACACGGAAGTGAAGACTGAGAAGAAAGCAGATGAAAAGAAAGATGATAAAGATGGGAAATTGAAGAGGTTGGTTTTCATGTCATCTTTCCCACTGCTTTGACTCAAAAGATGTCATTTGTTTCATGTTCTTGCTTCTCGCTAACAGATTTTCCTGAAATACACACACACAAACTCAGCAAAAGGAAGTCTTAGGTCTTTACAATTAGCTAGACTTGACCATTTAAAAATATTAAAAAAAAAAAAATCAATTACCTAGCTTTAGATATGAACGTTATTTTTTTTTTTTTTTTCTAATCATTTCTATTAGTTATAAGTTAATTTTTGTGTGTGATAAAGTGTATCTAAGTATTTCTGTTGCGTAAGCTACAAAGTTTCCGGTAAATCTAAATGTTTCCGGTAACTTTCTACAACTTAAAGATTGTGTGATCTGTTTTAGTGTTTCGTAATTTGTGGCTTTTAGGCTTTAAAAAGGCAAAGCATAATTAATTGCACTCATCACTTATAAAATTCAATTTGATACTATTGGAAATTTTTAGTTACTTCCTATTGTTTGCTTGTGTTTTTTTATTAACTCATGAAATGTTAAGAGGTCAGCAGATGACTAGAGATGGGACTTTGGCCTGGACATTCAATACGGACTATAAATATACATCTTCATTTCAATTGGAATCACACTCTGGTTTTAAACCTTTGGATTTCCAATAACACCTTTTTTTTATGAAGTGTTCAAGAATAGGGAGAAAAAAAAAAATTGACATCTTTCAAAGGACTGATGGAAATGATGAGACCAAGCAAAAGAAACAGTGAGAAAGAAGAAGAAATCTCCAAAGAAAATGGCATGAAAGAAATATCCGATATTTCTTCATAATCCAAACCAGATAATCTTTTAAAAGAAAGACACTGGAACTGCCTTCCCGTTAGTCAGTGTGGATCCTTCTGCTGCTGCTGGCCTCTTTTTATCCTCATGAGTCTTTTAGGTGATAATAGAATATATTTCAAATGTGCATGGCTTTAGAACAAATTCTAAATTCAGGTTAAAGAATAAGAAAAGATATGAGGTATGCCAAAAAAGTTCCAGAACTGGTGTCACAAAACATTTATTTCAAATCCAGACTACAAACTACAAGTTATACCCTTCAAAGTAATCCTCCTAGAGTCTAATGCACTTTCCCATCCTTCTCTGCCACACTTGCATGCTCACCTGGAAGGATTCTTCTGGGTTTCTCCGTAGCTCTGCCGTCACTGCCTTTTTGATGTTGTGCACATCCATAAAATGTTTTTCCTTGATGACCCCTTTGAGCTTGGGGAAGAGGAAAAAATCACATGGAGCCAGATCGGTTGAGTAGGGAGGTTGCTCCAGCACAGAGATCTTCTTCTGAGCCAGGAACTTTTAGATACTCAGGCAGTGTGGGCAGGTGTGTTGTCATGGTGAAGCACCCATGAGTTATCCTACCACATTCTCGCCTCTTCTCGCACACTGAATGAAGCAAACGCAGCAGTATCTCTTTGTTGATATGCTGGTTCATCATCTGGCCCTGTGGCAAGAACTCGCAGTGTACAACGCCCCTCACATAGAAGAATATGATCACCATGACTTTGACTTTGTAGGTCAACTGTCTTGCTTTCTTCAGCCTTGGCAAATTCAGGGTCTTCCACTGAAGGCTCTGGCGTTTGGTCTCTGAGTCATACTTGAAGATCCATGACTCCTCACTGGTGATGACTCTCCCTCACAAGTCTGGTTCAGTTTCAAGATACTTGAGGATGTCCTGACACACTTGCATGCAGCAATCCTTCTGGTCATCGTTCAACAGTTTCGGCACCATCTTTGCACTGACTTTCCACATGTTCAAATCTTCAGTGATAATCTTCCAGACATTGTCTCTATTCATGCCCAGCTCATTTGCAATCAGTTGAACAGTCAGCCAATGATCACTATGCACCCTCTGCCTGACATGCTCAACGTTAGCCTCAGTTCTGGTCATTGAAGGCCTTCCACTCCTGGGGTCGTCTTCCATGTCCTTGTGTCCCTCTTTAAACCTCTTGCACCACTCAAAAACACGTGAGCATGACATCATCTCATCTCGGTACACTTGCTGAAGTGATCCCAGTGCTTCTGACAGTTTTCCCCAACTAGACCAGAAACTTCAAGTTTGTTCGTTGCTCTATGCTCGACGACCTGAAACAGAGGATATGTATATAAAAGCATGTGATCCGCGTGGAAGAAGTTCAATTGGCTATAGAAAGCTGAGATCAGAAGAAATAGTTTGAAGGGAAAACTAGTAGTTTTGTAGTTTGGGTTTGAAATAAATTTTTGTGACACCAGTCCTGGAACTTTTTTGACATACCTCATATGTCATTTTTTATGACCATTTAGGCAAGTGAATTTGAGATGGGAAATTCAGGTAATTTTTCTTTTTTCTTTTTTTCTTTAACTTTTTAGATGTCTAATTATTATTTAGTAAGGTGTTTTATTTTGTTTTGTTTGTTTGTTTTTGTTTTTTTAATGAGTTTAGCTGGTGAGTGTTTTTTATCCTCTCTTTTTGAATTTATTTTCTCAAATATTCCCCTGGATTACTTCTCATGAAAAAAAAAAATTCATATTAATTTAATCAGTTTATAATTATGTTTAATCAAATATAATTTTTTTGATATACAAGTTTTGTCAAATAACTTAAAGTTTGAGTAATTTTTTTATTTAAAACAATGCTATAAGTTTAATTAATCTACACAAATTTGTATGAATAATTTTGTTAAATTTCTAAATAATCATCTTATTGCAATTACAGTTGTTCATCAGTTTCAAAACTCAAGAATATCAAAAATCTCAAAGGTGAGTCTGTTTAGGTTTTTCAAAATTTTCCTTCCTCCTCAACTGACAAAATATTCTAGGATTTTAAACAAGTGTTCCCTAAAACAAATCCAAATGATGGTTGCAAGGAAACTACAGAGGGACTAGGGATACTTTTGTAAAGAAAAAAAAAAATATGAACAGTGCAAGAATATATTTCTTGATTGAATTTTTTTTTAAAGTAAAAATTATTAAATTTGATATGAAATTCCTGATGAATTATCATTATTATTAACTGATGTCTTGTGAAGTGTCTTCATCTTTTCAGCATTGTGGATACTGCTCTTCTTCAGATGTCTATTATAACATGTAGCCACTTATAATTTCAAACCAAATTCTTTATTCATTCTCCATGAGGGTACATTATTCTCATTCCATATCTCATGGATGTCATTTGTCTCTTGTAATAACCAGAATATAACCTTTTCAAGGATTGAACTCCTAACTCTGTGATACACTTTAACCAATGCTTATATCCACTGGGCCATTGTCCCATAGAATAATTCAGTAGTGTTAACTTGAGCCTTAAACCTATGTCATTTTGTCTGCCTTTTCAATTGAATCAGACTGTATATGTTATACTATTGACATTATAATTAAGTTGTCTAACATGGCCTAAACAAGCTTAAGCAAGTGATTGTCATATTTTCCAGTGGTGGTGAGTTTTTTTTCCAGCAAGCTAATGCACAACCTACCACCCAATCATGGAACTGGNCCACCCCACCCAATGAAAGATAGAATCTGAACCAGAATTGAAAAAGAAAGTGAGTTGCTTGAAATGTCTGTTACATAATGAATAACCTAAGTTCTTATTTTTGTCTTTTTCAAACAGAGATTTTTAATTCTATTAACTATTTATCTTTGCAGTAAATTTACAATTTTCTTGTCTCACACTCATATAAGAAGCTGAAGAAATAAAAGATTTTTCTCTTCATAACAAAAAAAAAAATGATTTTACAAAGTTGGGATTTTTTTTTTTTTTTTCTTATTTTGTTTTACAAAGTGTATATTTAGAATGGGAACAGTCAAATGAGAGAAAAATGAATCTTATAAATAATAAATATATTGATTATACATTAAATTATTGAAATTTTCAATTTTCTTTCAGGTGCTAGCCCAAATAGCGGAATTTGTGGATCAGTGGTCTGCTTCTAATACTCGAGCTACAGATCTGAAAGGACTTTTCTCTAAATATGGCAAGGTACAGTTTTATGATGTTTAATTTTATTTATATTTTATATAACTCACTCCTTTGGGTAAGTCCCTATCAATACAGATTATCAGTAATTTGAATATTTTTCCTTTTCTTCAAATTCATTTTAAAACTTGTGAAACATTTTTTTTAATATTTTCATCTTTACAGGTTGTTGGTGCCAAAGTAGTGACAAATGCTCGTAGTCCAGGAGCACGATGCTATGGATTTCTTACTATGTCTTCTGCAGAGGAAGCGTCTAAATGTATTCAGCATTTAAAATCAACGGAACTTCATGGCAGAATGATTTCAGTAGAAAAGGTAAAAATATTTCTCTTCTACTTTAATTGCTATAAAGTTTAATCCACTTATTTTTCTTTCGTCGTTAATGTTTACTAACCTAATGTTTAATGAATACATTCAAAAAGAGATGAATTTATGTATCTGTGATATTCTTCTTTTTGTTTGTTTTGTAAAATGTCCACAAGTATTTCTATTTTGTACTGGGGATGCACAATCTATCATTGCTTTTGAACTCTCCCCCCCCCCCCCCCGACTCTGTAAAACTCAAGAAGCTTAAGATTTTAGTGATGCAAAGCTGTTTGAAAGAAATTAGTTTTTGGTTTTTTGGTGTCAGAGCTTCTTTGAAGAAAATAAAGAATTTGATAGAATATCATTGAATTGTACCATTTTTTGCACATTTGAAAAAAAAAATTTTCTATATATATATATATATATATATATATATATATATATATATATTTTTTTTTTTTTTTTTTTTTTTTCAAATGTACAAACAAATGGAACAGTAAAATCACAGCTAAATTAAAGATCGACAACCGGATTAATAAAGTAATAAAAAAAAACAGCTTTCATCACCATCAAAGATCATAAGGAGGATTTTCGTAACAACCCAAATTGTAGACTCCTTAACCCAACGAAAAACCAAATTGGTAAAATAGGTAAAACCATATTATCAGAGATTTGTTACAAACTAAGGAGAATTTTAAATCTAAACCAATGGAAGAACACCAAACATGCTATCAATTGGCTTAATGGGATTACAAATAAAAGTAAGTGCACTTTCATTCAGTTTGACATAAACCAATTTTACCCATCTATCACGGAAGACTTACTCAACAAATCCTTACATTTGGCTCAACTTTATATCAATATAAATGACGATGATATCAAAATTATCAAACATTGCCAACAGTCTTTTATATATTACGATAACTCTATTTGGGGTAAGAAAAGCACCAACAATTTATTTGATGTTAGTATGGGAAGTTTTTGTGGCGCTGAGACTTGCGAAATTGTAGGAATATTCCTACTTTCGGAAATAGCTCAAGATTTCAATAAAGAAAATTTTGGAATTTATCGTGATGACGGTTTGCTATATTTAAATGATGATAATAACCGTAATATAGATTGTGCAAGGAAAAAATTAATAAAAACTTTCAAAAATTATAATTTAAAATTAGACATAAAGTCTAATTTGAAAACAGTTAATTTCCTGGACGTAACTTTCGACGTCCCTTTGTTTAAAGGGACGTGGAAACCGTACAGCAAAGAAAATAATACACCAATATATATTAACATAAAATCAGACCATCCTCCAACAATTACTAAACACATTCACAAGTCTATAGAACATAGACTCGCCACTAATTCCACCAATGCCGATATATTCAACAAATCAAAAACGATATATGAAAATGCCCTAAAAAACAGTGGATTATACTCCAAACTAGTATACAAAAATAATAACATTGACAAATCAAGAAAGAGAAACATCATTTGGTTTAACCCCCCTTTCAGCAAAACTGTGATAACGAATGTGGGTAAAATATTTTTCCAATTAAGGAAAAAACATCTAGACAAATCGCCTACATTAAACAAACTCTTTAACAAAAACAATCTCAAAATAAGTTATTGCTGCATGAACAACATTAAAAACATTATCGATAAACACAACTTTAAAATATTAAATCGTATTAACAACAACCAGATTAATAGATGCAACTGTTGCCTTAAAAATGAATGCCCATTAAGTGGCAATTGTTTGGCTAACAACATCATTTACAAAGCCACAATCAAGGACAATGTAAATAACGAGGAAAAAACATTCATTGGTGCCACTGAAAACAATTGGAAAAGTAGGTGGTATAACCACAATTTAAGTTTCAACAACAAAAGATATGAAAACAGTACCACCTTATCAAAATATATATGGCAGATCAAGGAAAAAACGGGCAGAACACCTACAGTAAAATGGGAAATAATAAAAAAAGCCCAGGCATACAAAGGCGGACAACGTTGCGATCTTTGCTTAGAAGAAAAGTTGTGCATATTACAAAATGCAAGCAATAACTTGTTAAATAAGAGAAGTGAACTCGTTTCGAAATGTAGGCATTTAAACAAATTTTTACTGTGTCACTTACCACCTGACCCTAATTGATCCCTGAATTTTCGCTCTCCTTTTATTTATTTATTAAAAAAAAAAAAAAAAAAAATTCATCTGAACACCGCGTGCATTAACACCAATGCAAGTTTGTTTGATTATAATGTTTTTTAAATACAAATTTAACGTCATGACATTACATCACGTGAATACAATCCACGTCACATAAACGTTAAACAAGCCACAGTTTTAAAAAAACAATTTTTAGCTTTACATTTCCCATCGCGTGAAAAACGCTTCATATAAACGCTAAAAAATTTGATTTTTAACATCTCAACCATTTCACGACTGGTTTTTGACATCTCAACCACTTCTCATCTGATGATTGGATTACCAAGAAACTTTAAGTTATGAGTGTGAAATCATAATATCACCATTAATTATATATATATATATATATATATATATATATATATATATATATATATATACTAGCAAAAGTACCCAGTCCATGACTGGGCTAAACATTTTTTAAGAACACCAGGGAGTGATTGGGTGAGTGAGAGAATAAGAGGAAAATAATTTATAGAATTAAAAACATCACCGAGAATTTGTATATTACAATATTTATTATTGGATATTTTTTTTACATTTAAAATATTATTTTAAAAATGTAATCCATAACTTATTTTTCTAAAAACTGTTTTGTACATATGACAAAAACTCAAATTCATTTCTTAATTGCTTATTGCGTTAAAGTGATAAAAATATTAATTTCATTTATTTGAGTTTTTGCCCCTAAAAAGTAACAATTAAAAAGAGCTAAGTATTAAACTTGTGTCCTTATTTATTTATCAGCTGAGGCTGTAAAATACACCGACAACACCTCTGCTGTTTAGTAATTTTTTGTACATTAATGTATTTAATTTTTTTGCTATTGTTTTCTAAGAAGAAAGTTTTTAAAATCTTAACGTGTGTTATTTAGTACATAATTTACTTCACACAAAGCGCCTGTTTTCGTCAAATTTTTGGAAGGATTTAATGTTACGGTGGCTGAGTATTGAAGGGTCTGTTAACACTAGTTTTTGATTTTTCTGTCTTGAAAGTTAAAAACTCGACTCGTGTTGATGGTAGTAGAGTGGGGGTGAAAGTCTGTATACAGTATTTTTTAATTATATCACTTAATTAGTAAAAATCAAAACCAAATTTTGTGTGTTTCTAAGTTATAAGCATATTAACCTATATGCAAGATTTCGAATCTGAGTGACATCTCTTTTCTGGGTTATAAGTCGACACTTATATACCAAACTTTCTTTTATATATATATATATATATATATATATATATATATATATATATATATAAGATTACAACCGAATTAGACACATGTAAAGAAAGGATAATAAGATAAACAAAAATTATGTTACTTAATGTAATACATGTTCTTGTATACCCAGTTTGTCGAAAAATCTGTGTTTTTACAAAACAATTCTAACCTCCCCTTTTACAACAAATTTGCCAAAAATCAGGGAATTATCCGATTTTAATGAAATTTTCAGTGTTGATTTATCAATGAATGGATTTTATAATGCATCAGTTATTTTATTTCAAAACTTTCTGATTTTTTTCAGGCCATTTAACTTTGACCTCCCCCCCCCCTATTTTGGGGTACAAAATATCGGTGGGGTTTGAAACTAATTACAGTATGAATAAAAAGACAAAAGACCGAAGGTGTGAATAGAAGAAAACTTAAGGATGATACTCTGGTAGAAAATAAGTACAAAAAATCGGAAAATAAAATGAAAATAAAAACTAAAAGAATTTTTCGAGATTTTTTTTAATCATTTCTATAATTATTTAATTGGCTATGAACTTATGAAAGAAAAAAATTATATTTGTTCTATTTAATTTTTTTCAATAGAGTTTTCAACAAAAATGATTAGAAATTGATACTAAAGTAAAGTAGTTAATAAAAAATATGTTTTTAGAATGTAATAATATGACTTTTTAAATCAATTTTATATATTAATTTATCATAGCAGAAATACCTAATTAAATCAGAAATTGACTGAAAAAATCGTTTTAAATGTATTATAAATAAATTACATGTGTAATATTATTTGGCTTTTTTTACTGATGCTCATTATATTACTACTTTTTGACTTCGACAAAAATTTGACCTTAAATAATCGATTTAGTTTATTTTAATTCGTTTTTAAAATGAAAAGCAGACAAAAAAAATGGGTATATGTTCTTGCCTAGAAAAATATGTAGTTGCTTGAAACACCAGTGTGTTCCAACCAATCTATGAATACGTATTTGTCAATTTTATTTTATTTTTAACCCTTTAAAAAACTAACAATAAAAGAAGCTAAGAACTAAAATTGTGTCCACATTAGTAGTTGAAAGATTACAACATTTTATTCAAATGAAAATGTAACCGTAAACTTGTTTTGAAACAATTTTAATTTTTCCATAATTTTTTGTACATGACGATTCAAATCCCATTCTTAATGTATTCGTTTATTTTCCTTTTTTTTACTTCTAAAGACGTAACGATGAAAAGAATCTGAGAATCGAGATATCAAGATAGTATTTTAAAAACACATTAGTCACCATTGATTTCCTATTGCCGTTTTAGAAGATAATTAGTTTGACCCCCCACCACCAAAAAAAAAAAACAACACTTTCTAAAGACAGTATTCATCAATTATATTGTTATTTTTAACACTTTAAAACTCTAACAATAAAAATTAATAAAGAAATTAAAGAATTAAAAGTCATTTTATTCACATGAAAATGTTAGTTTAATTTATACAAATATGTAACCGTATACTGCTGGTGAATATTTTAAAACATTTTCATATTTTTTATTAACATTTAAAATATTGTTTTTTTGTTTTTTTTTTTAAATGTAACCATAAACCGTATGTTTTAATTTTTCTACAATTTTTTATGCCAACAATTTAAATTAAAGTGAGTGTACAATTTAAGAACATGGACAAAGATTTGATTTTACATTAAAATTTAGTCTGAAAAAAATAATCGGCTATCCGAAAAAAATTTTTTTTTTAACTTGCTGTAAAAAATAATTCAATTGATAAAAACACATAAAAATTACATATTTAGAAAGATTATTTTATTTTCTTTCTCACCATATAAATATTTTAAAGATTGAGCCGTAAATGAGCAAGAAAAAAGAATTAGATTTTTCTTTAAAATTTAGTCTGAAAAAAGAAAATCATACTTATCAACTGTCTGAAGCAAAAAAAAAAGTTGTTTTTTTAACTCCCTGTAAAAAATAATTCAATGGATAAAAAAAAAAGTACAAATTACATATTTAGAAAGATTATTTTATTTTCTTTCTAACCATATAAATATTTTTTAAGTTTGGACCATAAATAGGTGAACGGCTTTTGACTGCAAATTTATTCACTAAAAGTAAACTTCATTGCTGGTAATCGCTGTAACAAAAAGCAGGCAGAGAACAAAATTTTATTATCAGCAGGAGCTGTTATACGGACAGTTCCACAAATTGGGGCATTTTGGGTTAATTAATTAATTATATCTCTTAATCAGTAAAAATCAATAACCAAATTTGGTGTGTTTCTTAGTTAGAAGAATATTAATGTGTATGCAAGATTTTGAATCTCAGTGACCTCGCGTTTTGGACTTGCACGTACATACCAAACTTCCTTTTATTTTTATTTTATATATTATATATATATATATATATATATATATATATATATATAAGGGTAATCCCAAAGGTATGGTTTCAAAAATATTTTGAAATCACAGAAATGATTATTATTAATTGTCAAAGATGTTAATATCATTTTAAAGTTTGAACATGTATCTATTTTTCTACATAATCACCATTTCAGTCAATGCATTTTTGTAGAGACTGTGGCAGTTTTTGTATGCCCATGTCATACCAGTTCCCTGCTAGTCAAGGATGTGTTGAACCTCGTCGTCATTGCAAACTTCCTACACCACTTGCAGATGTTTTTGACATCCATGAATAACTTGCGTTAATTGATGATGAATTTCAATCAGTTTAATGCCTTTTGTGTTCTAAACATAAATATCTGCACAAACTTTATACTTGGCAGTTGTGTCAATCGGGAGTTCCATCAGAAACAACCACCAAGCCAAAACTGAGTGGAGCAGCAATGCAGGTTCATGCACAGCAAACACAGCAGTGTTGCCAATAGCTGCACAGTTTCCCTGCATTCCCAACCCTTTGGAGACCTTACTTTTGGGATTACTCTTGTGGCCAATCTGACAGGGCAAAACTGTTTAAATAAATGAGAATTTTTTTCTTTCTTGGGGGTGGTTTTAGTCAGAGCTGCTTTTAAAAAAGTAAAGAATTTCATTGATGTTTCATTTTTTGTACATTTTTAAAATTTCTTTTGAAATTTGTGAGAAAAGAAAAAAAGAGAATAATAATATAAATTGATCTGTTGGTTTGAAATATTAATAAAGAGGATTTGTATTTTCCTATTGTATTGTTTGTAGGCCAAAAATGAACCAGGAACTGTTAAAAAAACAGAAAACAAATCTGGTGAAAAAAAATCAGAAGTGAAAAAAGATGGTAAGTTTTAGCCACTGTTTTACTTTAAATATTTCTATATTTTGAAATTGATCTTTGGATTAAATAGTTTTGATTAATAAGTATGTAGGTATATCAATAAGTCTCATTGCTTGGGAGGGAAAGAAAATTTTACTTTACACAAAAGGTATTTATTTTCAGATATAATATTTCTTTCTTTTCAATGTACTTAATTCAGAAGTGAATATTAATCGCATAAATTGAACAATATACAGAGAAAGTTTTAGATCCTAATTCAGCTCATAATAAATATGTGTCAAGCGACAAACTTATTGATCCACTCTTGTATACAAACACTGGCAAAAAAATATGGACTCACCATTATTTTTAATCCATGAAAAATAAACAAAGCTCAAACCTATTTTATTTAATAGTCAAACTTTCTGGCTTCATGAAACATACTTCAAATTGATTAAAATAATTTATTAAACAATCCAATTAAAAATTTATGGTGGAAAATTTTTTTTTTTTTTTAAATTAAAAAACTTGTTCTATGATGAGGCTCCAGCCTATAATCATGGTGAGTTCATATATTTTTTGCTTGGGGTTGCATAGTGAATAGAATTCATTTGTTATCTTTTCATTTTTATACATTTAATCTACATGTTATCTCAATGCATTAAGAAAATGTTTAATATAAAAATAGAATAATAGAAAAGAGTGATTGGATTATTATGTTCAGGTAGGAAATTTATTGATAGATTTTAAATCAGAAATATGTGAATTTTTTTTTTTTTTTTTTTTTCGCAGCAGCAGCAGAGAAGAAAGATGGTGATGAAAAAGAAGAGAAAAAAGAAATAAATAAAGATGACAAGGACAGAAAATCATTAAGCAAGAAAGATGATGACAAAAGGCATTCAAGTAGTCATCGAAAAATATTAGGTAAGTCAATTTTAAGATTATTTTAAGCTTTCCAATAAGTTTTTTTTTTTACCAATTGTAGATTGTAAGAAGAAAAGGAAAACCATCAAATAAATAATAAATATTTCATTTGGAAAAAAAAAATTACTTTGAATATTTCTATATTTTGAAATTGATTTTTTTTAAGCTTTCAAATAAGTTTTTTTTTTTTTACTAATAAAAAATTGTAAGAAGAAAAAGAAAAAAATTGAATAAATATTATCTCATTTGGGGAAAAATTATTATAGTAGAATGTGGGGGGGGGGGGTTCTAATCCAAATTGATGTAGTTGTGAATTAAATTCTTTTATTTATCTGAGTAAATTTTGAAGCCAGGTAACATAAAAGCATTTCATTGCCCTTTTTCCCCCTGTGACTATGATGTTTCTACTATTGCACTAAACTGTGATGTATTTACTATTGCATTAAACTGTTTAAAATTCTCAATAGATTTTCTTCTCTACTTGTCAGCCAATTCTAATCCTTCTTTTTGTAAGATGTCTTCTCTAGAATGTGCAACTATTTATTTCTATGTAAAATGTATTTTAGATAAATCCCGTGTGGTTGTGATGGACAAGAGCAAAGGTGAGCCAGTGATAAGTGTGAAAAGAGGAAACAAAGAAAGTAGAGACAAGTTGAAACCGTCCTCCAGTAAAGAGAAAGTTTCTACTACTTCACCAGTAAAATCCAAAGACAAAGAAACAACTTCAGAAGGTGTCAAGGATAAAAGCAAAGAATCAAAAAAGGATATTTTGTCTTTTGATCGGATTAGAGTAAGTAATCAGGTTTTCATTTTTTTTTTTCCAAATTGAACAAGGAAGAACATACAATTAACATTTCTCTCTCTCTCTCTCTCTCTCTCTCTCTCTCTCTCTCTCTCTCTCTCATATGCTTACAATGACACTTCTAAATTTCCTACTGAAAAACCTATGTCTTAGTCTTTCCAAGATTTGTTCAGACTATTGAACTTATTTTTGGGGTTGTGTCCTAGGTATTACATTAAACAGCATCAGATGGTGAAGCTCCAGCAATTCTGGAGCTCTAGAGAATGTGGAATACCCCTTTAGTGTCATTACTCCCTGGTCCATTCTGGGATGGTAATGACACAGTAGTAGTACCTGTTAGAGTCCCATTTATGGATCAAATGAATCTATTTGAAAATTATTAGCATTAGATAGAAATACATGAAACCATGTAACTGTATGCAAAATATTGAAGCAATAATTGTTTACAAAGGATTATTATTAATTGCTTGAAATACTTGATACCATTTAATGGTGTGCAAACAAATAATTTTTTTAAAATATAATTGCAACAGAACATTGAAAATCTACTTATGGTTATAATCAAACCTTTTAGAAAGGGATCAAATTTTGGCATTAAATAACCAATAAGGAGTTACTATGCCATTAAACAAACATTTAAGCACACCTTTTTTATTTATAGGTTGTACATTTGAAGAAAATTGTAGAATGACAAAAGTTGAATTATTTTATATCATGGTATCTTAATTTTGAAAGCTATATTTTAATCTCTCCCTTTAAAATCAATCTTGGAGCTTTTTTTTTTTTTTAATTCAGTTACTTTCTTTCTTCATTTCAGTCACTTTTCTTTCAACTTCATTCTTGAATATTTTCTCACATTTTTGTATTTTAACAGTTTTCTTTAAGAACCACTTTCCCTAGGTGGGTGATCAAAAATTAGATCCCCCTTTTAGCAACATTTATATATATATATATATGTTCATATCAGTAAAATTTGTTGGATGTGCGTGGTGTAATGATTAGAATCGTAGAAATGGACTCGTCGACCCAAGTTTAAATCCTGGACAAGGCATTTTACATAACACTAATATCCTTCGAAAAGGTATGCATACCACTACTCTTCCTCTCCCTATGGGTAAATAATAGGACAGACTGGGCTCTTAACCATGACTAGGTTAATTTAATTTAAGAATTGTAAATTCTCACTTATTTTATTGTTTTTTTTTTCCTTTAAGAACAGAGCCTAAACTTAGATAAATTTTTAAAAAATGAATTTCTTAAATATAATTTTCTTTTCCTCCTATGTGGTCATATAATTTGATACTCAACTACATAGGCCTGCAGCACATGAAAAGGGTGGGTTACAAACCTTCTAAATCCATAATAAAACACACATTCAAGTTGTAATGTTCATTTTATTATTTAGAGCTATTAAATAATTACTTTTCAACATAAGTTTGAATTCACTACAGATTTGGTTTTAAAGAGGAATATAAATTCTTTTTTTAAATAAAATTTAGCTAAGAATAATTTTTATAAACTTTGAAAATATTTTATAAAATGCACTGGGCCTTTTTATAATTAAAACTGAAAACAAAAACAATAAAATCAGATTATAAGTTTCGATTTGTGTATGTGTGTTCATAAAGAATCCATCTTGGTTTCTCCTGATCAAATATATAATTGGATTATCAAAACATTTTGATCTTTTCTTTGAAGATATCTCGACCTTCAAAAGATAAGAAACAACTATATGAATACTTCAAGGTATACACCATTATTTCATCATCTCAGAAATTCTAGTCAGTTTGCAAAATATTTTTCCTATTTGATTTGCTGACTTTCATTTTATCATGTTTTCTCTCACCAAACTGTTATGGAAAATTGGGCGGGGAGGCTTCTTTTTAGCCAAGCATGGGTCCTGTCACACCTATCTTTTTCTCTGATTTCTGCTAATAGAAACAAGAATATTTCTAATACTTTCACAATATTAATAAGCAAAACATTCAAACTTTTCGATATTGTTTTAGGGAGGAGGGTTGGATTCTCTCCCTTCTGCCTTGAAAAAAAAAAAAAGGCTGTTAGTGCTGCATGCCTGTGTAATGACAGTAGTCTCTCAAGTTGATGTTCTACTCACTAATTGGCATGATTTTCCCCTACCCCTTTAACCATTGGTTTTGTTTCATTGTTTGTGTTATTACCATCCCAGAACAAAACAATTTTATCTTCATTCCTTCTAATAACCCCCCAACCCCCGGATTGTGTGCTTGTGTGAGAGAGAGAGAGAATCTACATTTGTTCTTATTAATTGCTTTTTAGTTTTAGTAAATTTCTTCACATCTTTCCTCCACCTCCCTATCACCCCACATTTAAATTCCCTGTATTGATTTATACTCTGTTAAAAAAATATTTTCTTATATTTTAATTAGTTACAATTATTGTATTTTTTAATAGCACAATAATTTAATACAATAGTTTACTTTACTAACTTAATACAATAGTATTTACTTTCTTTTGAAAAATAAATCACTTATCCATTTCATTCACATAAAATAATTTTTTTAATCATTTTTTTAATAGTTTTATTCAGTTAACTTTTTCCACTTTAGATTTTATCTAATAGACTTATTGGGGTGATATTAAATTGATCTTCAAAATTATAAAAAGAAATAAAAGGAAGAATAAAAACTAGAAATTCTATCCAGTTCAGCTGTACTAAAAATCTTGGTTATCAATATGCTTTTTCTCATCTCCATTTTAATAAGTTTTATTAATGAATCTAAAAAGAAATGATTGTTTTTAAAATATTCTTATTTTAACTGACACATTTCAAGCAGGGTGTCAATAATAACTTGTGTAGATGAAATTACCTTTTTTTTTCTTTTCAATGCAAATTTAAGAATTTAGAATTTTTCCAAGGCCAAAGCACTTTATTTACACTATAAGTACTTGTTACTTTTTAATATGCTGAACTCTTCTATCTAATATTTATTCAGTCTATAAAGAAAAAAAAGACCATATTACCTTAAGGCACCCCTTTTCAATTTCGTGTCATTAAGTCATATTTTTCATTTACACCATCAATATCCAGTTGTTTGTTAGGGGTTCTAACCCTAACAAACACCCGGATATTGACTGTATAAATGAAAAAAATGGCCTAATGACACAAAATCGAAAGGGGTGCCTTTAGGTAATATGGTAAAAAAAAAAAAAACTTACTATCATTGTCTCTGGTTTGAATTTAATCCTATTCCTTTGCAAATTTCAGAACATATAACTTTTTATTTACTCTTCACCTCCATGACAAACAACATTCTATTAAATTACTGATAAAAACTAAACTTTTTTTTCTTCTCTTCCTTATTGTCAGGCCGAACGTGAGAGGGAACGTTTACGCCAAAGTGAGAGGCGATTGCGTGAAGAAAAAAGACGACAGATTCGAGAACTTGATCGTGCAAAATCACTCCAAAGGGATGTTCAAAGAATACAGAAAGAAGAAGCTCTCCGATTAGAAAGAGTTAGAGAAAGACTTAGGTGAATAGTTACCATCTTGATTCACTCAAAACAGAAAATTAAGGAAATTATCTTCTTTTTGAAATTTTTATTTATTTTTTATTTTTTTTTTTTTTTTTACTCTTTCATGCTGTTTAGTTTCAGTCACAGGTGGGTGAAGATCCTAATGTTTGATGAATTTTTTTTTTTTTTAGGATGGAGAGAGAAAAACTAGAAAGAGAGAAACTGGAAAGAGAAAGAATTAAATTAGAACGTGAATATCTTGAACGTGAGAGAATTCGTAATGAACATTTGCAAACAGAAATGCTTCGGTAAGTTCTATATAACTTCCTTGTCATTTTTATCATCACACTTAAATTAGACTAAAAATTGATTCTAAAATCTTGGCTGTGTTGGGTTCAATTATTCTTTCCTCTACTAATATCTGAAAACAAAAGTGAGTTTAATTTTTAGCCAGTTGTCATTATTAGAATTTAAATTTATTGAGGGAAAAAAAAATTTTCTTTTTTCCTTTTTCTTTTTTCCTTTTTCTTTAAGTAGTTAAATTCTGGTTATTCATCTTCATTTTCTTTCTCTACATAAGAATCAAATTTCCTTTTATATACAGTATTGTCCACCATGTAATTTCCATCTTTGATTTGTCAAGAGATATTGAAGGAGAAAAAAAGTGTTTCTAGTAACAACATGTGGATTGTTTTAAACACCCAAAAAATAAACTAAGAAGTCAGAAGAAGAAATATTGAGAAATAAGTTTTAATCTTAATAAATTTATCACCTCAATATTCTAAAACTGCTTCAAATCGTAACTTTTTATCTTTTCATGCCTACAGTGAGTTTTTTTTTTTTTTTTTTTTTTTTTTTGAGAAAGTGTTCATCATAAGGACAGGAAATATGACAATATTCCCAGTGAATGAAAATGAAACCATATCCATAATATCCTAGTACTTCACTTTCAAAGATAATCCAAACTAAAGCGATAATATTTGGCTATCATGAAAAAAAACTCTTAATTGTGCCAAATCTCACAGCTGAAATCATTAAATAATTGATATTATTAATATTTGTGTCCTTGCTTCTTCGGCCCACTCTTTTGTCTTTTAATGACCTATCCATATGGGAACCCTCTCACCGACCACATGGGTTCACAAGACACCATGTGCAATGATACATATTCTTCTGCCACATTGAATCCTTCTACACAGACCCCAAAAATGTATAACATCTCTTTCATTGATCGGGTTGTGTACTTGCTGATGAAATCTTACAATTCAAATTAGTAAGTTGTGATTTTCTAGTCAGTTCACTAGGATTGCAAGAGAAGAAAATGACAAAGTTGAATGATAGAAATGTACATGTTTATATGAACACAGATACATTTCTTTCATGAGTTGATTGTATTTGGAACAGTGGACAACTTTCAATTTCTTAACAGCAACAGTTACTTCTTCCAAGTCTAATAGTTGGTAAACGACTAAGTGGAAGATTTAGCTAGCAGTCATTGCGTTTTTTTGTCTTCAATGATGGAAATCCACATGTTTATAAGTGTCAACACCTCTATCCTCAATCCCACTCAGCTCTATTCTCCCTGGTCTGAAATCAGCCAACTCTCTAGTCTTTTTGTGACTTATCTGACTGACTACATGGGTTCACAAGATACCATGTGCAACAACACATATGTACCACTCCTCTGTCATTGCATCAACAGTAGGTGGTTCAATCCTTCTACATGACCCCAAAATGTATAAAATCTCTTTCATTCAGAATAATTAATATTATTAAACATTTTGATTTTTTTTTCCTTTTTTATCAGCCAACTTTTTTGTCTGTTCTCTTTTCTTTAGTTATTCATAATTTTAATTTCAGATTTGAAGAGCAAAGACGAGCTATGAAGAGATCCTATGAAAGAAGCAATGTTCAAGAAGAAGGTTTTTGGAATGAGACAAAAAGACCTCATTTAAATACACCTTCTACCAGATATGAACCTTCATTCTCTTCCAATGAATCTCGGTAAGTCATTAAAAACGTTTTAATGACTTTAATTGAATTTAATTTTAATTTGGTAAATATTTAGCATTGGATGAGTATCAAAATTTTTTGGGTTTTTTTTTTTAACCTAGAGTAGCCTAACCACACAGAAGAAAATATCCTTTATACACTAGTTTTAAAATATATTGTTTTCCTTCTCTTGAATTACAAATTACTAATAACCTACAATCTACTCTTTACAAATCCTTTGTTCTTGTCATGAAAATTTATCAAAAGATTCCTGTCTTTGAAATCATTCCCCAAATTATTTGTTTGACAATATTTTCAGTTTTCTCAATCTAAATTGTCCATGTGTTGTTATATCTCAGATTTAATGAATTTGAACACAGAGATTATGAAAGAAGAGTGGAACGTTATGATAGAAGAGATGCTCGATCCATTGATACAACCTCTGCCACTCGATTTGAAGAACGTAAAGATCGAGATCTTTCCAGGAGGGACATTGGGCCTGTTAGAGAAATCCGTGATAGAGATGACAGGCGTCCTGATGAACGTAACCATTCCAGTGATCACTTTGATAGGTAATTTTCTTTTTCTCCATCTCACTATCCATCTCCTTATCACTTTTACAAACTAAGAAATTTTTTAATCTCACAATGACCAAAATATTCTCTCTCTTTTATCAATATATCTTTAAAAAAAAAAAAAACTTGATACAAATTTCAAAAAATAAAACTTTCTAATAAGAATGTCTCCGATGATCAGTTGCCATCTATAATGCTATAATTGTTATAAATTGACTGATGATATTAAATTAGATACTTAAGAATAATTAGGATGATTTACTAAAAGTTAGTTATAATCCTTTGTAAGGAAGTGTAAAGCAAAAAGAAAAAACAAATAATAATATTAAAAATTGCACCTGGTGACACACTTATACTGGGTTCCTTCAAAGTTCAAATCAAAATTAGTGTCAACGAAGGACAAAAATTACTCAGCAAAGAAAGTTGAAAAGGTTAATCTTAAATTTTGATTTGATAAATAAAACAATAACTTATTTTGGATCGTCAGGTCACACCAGTGCTAACTCTAATGGAAGAATACTGTAGAAAATCACAAGTAAGTCTGGTACAAGACCATTTACACAATAATAGAAATATTATCGAGTTGCTCACCAATCACAGAAAAGTGGGGTGGAGTTTTTTTTTCCCCTCCCCAAGATGTGTAACCCAGGGCCATGATTTTGATTGGCCATCCAATCAGGCGTGACCGAGGGTGGGGGGTGCTTTTGTACTCCTCCCCGATGTTTACTGTAAGGCGTTTCTATTGGCTGACTGATTGGAGCCATATGTTCAGGGGTTTGACCCCCATAAAAGAAAACCTGAAAGGGAAACAGGGCTGATCGAAAGCTGGTTCCATAGCTACAACTCAGAGCCCTTGCCGCTGTCTTTGTCATTGCTTCCTGCTACTTTGCTACTCAAAGTCCTGAACTTGACCATATCAGAACCCAGAAGTAATTAGCTGTATATCGCCAGTCAGCTCACACAATTTCGACTTCGATATCGAAACCCCTTTGTTGTTGTACATGATTTTGATCGCTGTATAATTAATAAATGTATTGTTTATATAATTGTTAATAAGCGTTTCAAAATCATTGCGATTGTTGACCCGTTGACAGCATTGGTGAATTTGGTTGTTTTCAGACACAGCCCGAAACCAGCTCTTCAACTTTCCTATGGGTCAAACAAAACAGCATGGACACAAGAAGTCGGAACGAGCCGGTTCATTAGCCTATAAGTGACCTGCAGTGCAACACGCACTTATAGGACCACATTTGGTGCTGTGACTGGTATAGGACCACAATCATTCACTAAAAAAGAAAAATTTACAAAGGAAATTTTTTTCTTTTTGAAAACTTTGTAGTTTTTTGTTGTTTTTTTTGGTTTTTTTGGTTTTTTAATAACCTTTATACTGTTATTTTCTGAAATTTCTTTTTCTTTTTTTCAGGACAACTAGAAAACAACTAGGAAAAATGAAACTGGAAAGAGAAAAACTTAAATTAGAACGTGCAGCTCTTGAATGTGAGAGACGCCGTAATGAACATTTGCAAGCAGAAATGTGTCAGTAAGTTCTTTATAACTTCATTTTTATCATCACTCTTTTTTCCTTTTTCTTAAAGGAGTTTAACTCTGGTTCTATCTCTACATAAGAATCAAATTTCCTTTCATTTACCTTTTTACTTAACTTTCAAAAACAAACCAAACTAAAGCAATAATATTTGGCTATCATGAAAACAAACTCTTTATTGTGCCAAATCTCACGGCTGAAATCATTAAATAATTGATATTATTAAATATTTGTGTCCTTGCTTCTTCAGCCCACTCTTTTGTCTTTCAATGACCTATCCATATGGGAACCCTCTCACCGACCACATGGGTTCACAAGACACCACATGCAATGATACATATTCTTCTGCCACTGTATCAACAGGATGTGGGGATTCAATCCTTCTACTCAGACCCCAAAAACATAACATCTCTTTCATTGATTGGGTTGTGTACTTACTGATGAAATTTTACAATTCAAATTAGTAAGTTTGATTTTCTAGTCAGTTCACTAGGATTCCAAGGGAAGAAAATGACAAAACAGGTGGGTGAAGATGCTAATGTTTGATGAAATTTTTTTTTTTTTAGGATGGAGAGAGAAAAACTAGAAAGAGAGAAACTGGAAAGAGAAAGAATTAAATTAGAACGTGAATATCTTGAACGTGAGAGAATTCGTAATGAACATTTGCAAACAGAAATGCTTCGGTAAGTTCTATATAACTTCCTTGTCATTTTTATCATCACACTTAAATTAGACTAAAAATTGATTCTAAAATCTTGGCTGTGTTGGGTTCAATTATTCTTTCCTCTACTAATATCTGAAAACAAAAGTGAGTTTAATTTTTAGCCAGTTTTCATTATTAGAATTTAAATTTATTGAGGGAAAAAAAAACTTTTTCTTTTTTCCTTTTTCTTTAAGTAGTTAAATTCTGGTTATTAATCTTTATTTTCTTTCTCTACATAAGAATCAAATTTCCTTTTATATACAGTATTGTCCACCATGTAATTTCCATCTTTGATTTGTCAAGAGATATTGAAGGAGAAAAAAAGTGTTTCTAGTAACAACATGTGGGATTGTTTTAAACACCCAAAAAATAAACTAAGAAGTCAGAAGAAGAAATATTGAGAAATAAGTTTTAATCTTAATAAATTTATCACCTCAATATTCTAAAACTGCTTCAAATCGTAACTTTTTATCTTTTCATGCCTACAGTGAGTTTTTTTGGGGTTTTTTTTGGGTTTTTTTTGAGAAAGTGTTCATCATAAGGACAGGAAATATGACAATATTCCCCAGTGAATGAAAATGAAACCATATCCATAATATCCTAGTACTTCACTTTCAAAGATAATCCAAACTAAAGCGATAATATTTGGCTATCATGAAAAAAACTCTTAATTGTGCCAAATCTCACAGCTGAAATCATTAAATAATTGATATTATTAAATATTTGTGTCCTTGCTTCTTCGGCCCACTCTTTTGTCTTTTAATGACCTATCCATATGGGAACCCTCTCACCGACCACATGGGTTCACAAGACACCATGTGCAATGATACATATTCTTCTGCCACATTGAATCCTTCTACACAGACCCCAAAAATGTATAACATCTCTTTCATTGATCGGGTTGTGTACTTGCTGATGAAATCTTACAATTCAAATTAGTAAGTTGTGATTTTCTAGTCAGTTCACTAGGATTGCAAGAGAAGAAAATGACAAAGTTGAATGATAGAAATGTACATGTTTATATGAACACAGATACATTTCTTTCATGAGTTGATTGTATTTGGAACAGTGGACAACTTTCAATTTCTTAACAGCAACAGTTACTTCTTCCAAGTCTAATAGTTGGTAAGCGACTAAGTGGAAGATTTAGCTAGAAGTCATTGCGTTTTTTGTCTTCAATCAGCTCTGCTCTCCCTGCTCTGTTTAAGCCCTGCTTCTGAAATATAGTCTTGTAAATTGAGTATCAAAATTAACAGAAATAATAGGAAGAAACGCAACAAGTATTAAGCATAAGGAAAGGGGGTATACTAAGCAAAGATACAAGGTGAACACAGTAATTAGCAATTGCTAGGTTGAATTAATCTCCCGTGAGATCGTGTTCTCTCTTCCAAGGTTTCATCAAACATTATTTATAGGAAAAACATACGATTCCATTCTCATTATTTAGGTACTATATGACATTGTTCACAATATGCAAAATTATTTGCAATTATCTACTTAACAAATCAAGGTTTCACCATTCCTATTTTTCCTGCATAAAATAAAATAAACACTGATATCCAACAGGTGGCTGTCCTGACTCATAACAGTTCACATTAAAATCTCAATTTATTTGTAATTATTTTTGTTAACAGAACAATTTCTCCTCTTATTTTCTCAGCCTAGAGAAAATACATGTTCTGACATCAATCCTAGTTTAGACTTCCCTCAACATTTCCAATTTATCCATTCCAACATATATTGAGGAGTAAAAATGTTTTCCTGGTCTCTCCTGATAAAGAGTGAATATAGAATCCAGAAATGATGTTGACAGACACAGGAAGTTTTACTTGATCTTATGTGGTTATTTTTTTTTTTTTAATTCAATCTCACCCAGGGCATTTCACAATCTAAAATCAATTTCTATTTTGCCTATTGATTCTTTCTTGATACTAATTTGAACTACCAGATTTCTTCCGCCTAGAAATCTGATATTGTCCACCCTTCCAGATCTCCAACTACACTCACACATACAACAATATATGTGCCCAACTTGGCAGATTCGCCCTTCCACTGGTTAACAGTTATGCTTGGTTTAGTTGTTTCGCTGGACTTTACATCCAGTCTGCTCTCTCTCTCTCTCTCTCTCTCTGCCCAAGTTGTGTTCAAAGATCCAAAAAGATGAGGTGAACATCTGATGAAGTCCTCTTGGGTCAGGGAAACTATTAAAATGCTGCATAAAAATAAGACTTTAACAGAAGGAATAAACACTGGTTAAATGTTCTTTAGTTATATTGTTTTGTTGATACCATCAATTTCAACCCTTCTCACTACTGTCTTGTGACACTGGTATACAGTACTTAACAATTCAAAAACAAGCGTAATTTTTAATGTTTAGAGGTTGTTACAAGGTCTTGGGTTCAGGTGATCGTCTCAGAGTGTCATGGACTCCATTAGCAGTCAAGAAATCTTCTCTAGATATGAAAAAATCCCAGCTTATATGCAGTCTTGCCTATGGTGAGGTAGGAATCAGAAGGGTGCATGGAGTTTCATATCAATTTTAATTTTCTTCTCAAATTGAGGGATTATCCGAACCATTTTCAAGTGGTTAGAGGCTCTTAATTTGAATTTACTCCAATTTGTACCTCTCACCTAGGCCCAGTATCAACAGGTCCTGGGTTTTCGGGTTTTTCCTCCCACTCTATATCCTGCTTACTATTCCTCTCTTGGACTAGTATTAACAAACAAGAGGTGTCACTATTTTAGCCAACCTCGACTGAATTAATCATTGACATTAAAACAAAATTCTCACCAACTAAGAGTCCCTTGATATCAGTCAACAGTGTAGACAACAATATATCAACATATTGTTATTTATGAAATTTTGTTCTGACTTGTCAAAAGTGACCCTTTTGAACCTGTAGGAAATGTATTATTCAGTTGTTTTTTGGGGTTTTTTAAATTCTCATTCCAATAAGTACATTTTTAAGTTCACACCAAAACCACTATTGAATTAGTTTTTTTTTTTTAATTCATCAATTCTTAAACCTAGTGTCATAATATGCACACACCAAGGTTACAATGTTACATTTTCTTTAATTGTTCACAATTTTCTTTTCTTTCAGATTTGAAGAGCAAGTCATAAATAAATCCTTTGAAAGAGGCAATGTACAGGAAGAAGGTTTTTGGAATGAGGCAAAAAGACCTCATTCAAATGCAACTTCTACCAGATTTGAACCTTCATTCTCTTCCAATGAATCTCGGTAAGTCATTAAAAACATTTTCTTCTTAATTTAAAACATTTTTTACTCTTCTTCTCTCTACCCCGCCTTATCAGCTGGGGCTGTAGAATACACCAGTATCACTTCTGCAGAGGGATAAGTCACACTTATGGGGCCACCTGTTGGTTGTGGATGGTGACACATGATGCCTGAGGACAGAATCTTGGTAGCTGAACAGTCCATGATTCGGAACACTCCACTGACTTAACTGAGCTAGATAGGCAGTCGGAGAAGCCTGATCCAATCAATTGGCTGGTCACGTCATTCCCTAGCCCCTATATGTTTAGTCCCAATGGTATTCTTCAATCTTCACTTGTGGCAAACAAACACCCAGCACTTTTATATTTTATAGGTGCTATAAGATGGTGGGTCAATTGCATTGAGAGATTTTGACTATTGTTAAATCATAGGGTATTATGTATGTTACATAATTGATGGGTTGCCTGTTAATTATGTACAGTAGCGTAGATTTTAAAATAATGGTTAATGGAAAGACACAGGGATTTGTGAGTGGCATGCTGTAAACCTATTTTGACCTACACTTACAGTTCACCAGTGCAAACATGGGAAGTAGCTAGAGAAAATCAGTTTTTGGCTAACCATTGAGCGAGACCGACCGCAATAACGTTTCTTGTTCAATTAGCCAAATTCTCATATGTGTGTTTGTGATCTGGGATCTTGAATAAAATATGAGCTCAAAAACAAAGCAAATCTTGTGTTGTTACTAAGAACAAACAACAACACAAGTATAGAAGATCCAGCTTTTATTAAGAAACATCTACCATATCCAAAGACAAATTCAGAATAACAGAAGATTCAGCTAAAGCCACTAGCCCAGAGATAGACAGAAGAAATACAAGTATCCAAGTAAAGAAGACAAGTACACCTGTGTGCAGCCATAGGTATGCAGGTGTACTCTACTCTACAGAACAAGATAAGATGTGTCAATGCTATATAACTGGTACTGAAAGCCTGAAATTGGCAGGGGTTCGAAATTCTACTCCCGACTTGAGTATGCACTGGTAGTGTATCCCCATCTCAAACTCCCTTGGTAAATTCCCAACAGAAGTTGGACTCCATGGTGAGAAGTGGAGCACAGGACCAGTGAAAAACCAATAATATATATGGCTTATTCAAACAAAAAACCCAAAAGGAACCTTTATGAATCAGATTCTTTAGATAATGAAAGAGAAACTGAATTATTGTTTCTGAGATTCATAATACTGGAATTCATAGATGACAATCCTATCACTAATCTATCACCGTTTTTGATAGAAAAGGTTATATCAACAAACCTAGTCTCCAAAATGGTAAACAAATTTTTTTTTAAAAGAGCTCAATACTTATCAAAGTAGAACAAAAGAACTTTCTGACTTTCTATTAGAAATGAAGCAATTCCACATCTTATTGCAATGGAAATTGTGTGTTTTTCTGTCTGTAACCGAAACTATATTACTACTCAAGTCACAATTCCCTTTGTTATTTATATCACATTCCTAATGATTTTATTTTTTTATTTAAATCCCAATTATTAATACTGTTGGTCTACATACTAATAACACACAATTGTATTTATATATACAACAAAATACTGGTTTACAGTGTAAAAGAGAACAGTAATTTGCATATTGATAAATAATCATTTGATTTTAATAAATATGTGCTTGGTATTATTTATTTCTAATTGTTTGGTTTTATTTTAATAAATATGAGCAAAAATCTCTTCAGTAAATTTTAAAATAAATCCATTAACAAGAAGAAATAACTGTAATTTTATTCTTTACTTACTATTTTAACTGTTTGAGATACGCCTGACTAAACAGCGCTGGGTAGCATCGTCTGTTATTAACTGGTTCATTGGGGGGTTTCGGGTCTTCCAACATAATACCCCCCTCACCAGTTAGACCCCATTAGAGATGATCAAACCCTAATGCGCTACTCGTTTGTTCAATGCCAACAGAGAAATGGCTTTAAATAGAATATGCCAAGGCAGATCTCTGCCTCTGTACATCTGGTTGGCTAATTCTATAGCCAATCAGCGTGCAGAGTAATTGTTAAAATCAGGTTTGCGTGGCTCAGACATTTTTTAACATAATTCATTGGCATGGTTGGGACCATACTCTTGGTGTAAACTTTAATGGAGAAGTAGAAGAAAAGAAAAAACAATGCATGAATATGCGAGACAGAAAGGAATGTAAGTAATAGTAATTGAGAAACCTTGATTTTAATTATTAATTTTTTTTTTTTTTTTTTTTTTTTTTTTTTTTTACCAAAATAGAAAGATACAAAAATATTATGAAATGGTTGAAATTGATTACAGGATTCAATTTTTATGTTTTTCAAAATGCAATGCAAATGACTGAAAGCATATACAAATAGTTAAGGGATTTTTAAAATAGAAAAAGAGAATTAAAATCAAATGAAAATGAAGTGTAAAATTGTGTTTAACATTTGTACAAAGTAAATAATTATCTATTTGTTAAAATATTTCATTGGTCGAATGTGAATACTGGATTTATGTCTTATGAAATGTGAAGGGTCTAACAATATGTGCACTTAGTTAATGAATGATATGCTTAAAAAAAAAAATATTTAAAAAAAACTTAATTTGGATGAAAAAAATTGTAAATTGAAGTGTATTTTTTCTAAAAAAAAATTATTCCCATATATACATGGTTAAAAACTCATTTTACAAATGTATAATTATTTAATCGGGTTAAAATAAAACTAACGTTAATATATTTATTTTTCCCTTCCCGGGAGAGGGTGTAAACGACCTTAATGAAACTAATTAGATAAATGAATAAATTGAAGAATGAATGGTGGGGAGGGGCTAAAATTCGGCCGTTATTACTAAAAAAACAAAACAAAAAACTATTAACAATTGTATATGAGGATTATTCAATTGGGATAGAATAAACCTGTTATATGTATATTCAAAAAATATAAAGGCCGAAGTCATTTGTGTTGTTTCTTTTTTTTTTTTTTTTTTTTTTTTTTCTTTTTTTTCTTCCTCCAGTAGGGGAGGAAAGAAACATAATAAAATAAAATAAGAGAATAGGTGGGAGGAAGGCAATAAAAGTTGTTTAAAAGAAAAAAAAATAATATTGGATTTTTAAAATATTTACACCATTATCTTACAAATATACAAAAAAAATTCCTGACTTTTTAAATAGTTTGTCTTGAAAATTGCATTTAACTGATAAAATCAAATGTTAATCCTCTGAGTTGCAACCCAAGCATTTCAGATTAATTGGAAAAAAAAAAAAAAAAAAAAAAATAGGTGGTGGGGAAATTAATTGGAACCTTTCTTGGGTATTTTTTTCCATGTACTATTTCTCTTTAACCATAGCCATTTGGCACTTCTTTTGGCTGTGTCAGTAATTGATTTAAGTGTTGTCCTTTTTTGGGGCCTCGACAAGGAGGCACAATGCCTTCCCAGAAGCGATTTTTAAATTAGAAAAAGAGAATTAAAATCAAATGAAAATGAAATGTAAAATTGCGTTTTAACATTTGTACAATGTAAATAATTATCTATTTGTTAAAATATTTTGTTGGTCGAAACTGAATACTGGATTTATATGTCTTACGAAATGCAAAGGGCCTAACAATATGTACATTTAGTTAATGAATGATATGCTAAATAACAAAAAAGAAGAAAATATTAAACAAAATAAAAACTTAATTTGGATGGGAAAAAAAATAGTAAATTGTATGAACTATATATTTTTTTTTTAAATTTTATTCCCATATATGCACGGTTAAAAACTTTTTTTACAAATGTATAATTATTTAATCAGGTTAAAATAAAACTAACGTTAATATATAGGTAAATATATTTATTTTCCCTTCCTGTTAAATTAGGAAAATTTAGCTATGAAAGATGTGAGTGATGGAAGAGTAAGTTTCAGCTGTTCTATTTTTCATACCCCCCTCCATTTTAAATCATTTTATCTGCATTCTTATTTAGTTTCATTAGTCTTTCTAATTTAATATAATATTTTATTATATTAAAACTTCAATACTTGCTAGTACATACTATAAAAACATATCCACACCAGACCCTAAACCCATCTAAGGGAGTGGTAAGAAGTCAAGTGCTGTCTTTTTGCTCCAGAGATCGAAAGGGTCATAATTAATTTTTTTTTAATTATGAAATAACATCAACCAACACCTGCATGATAGATTTTAACCTACCCAAAATTCCCTGAAAATTTTGAAATAGGATATTGCATGGAAAGAGCAATATATTCCTAATACTCTGAGGTGTTATCATTGCCAAGAATCAGCATATTGTGGAAATTGCAGAGAGGAACACCATATATATTCAAAGGTGTTTGAGAAATTAGCAATGCACACTTATGACCAAAATATGGGATTTCAAGTTTTACTTCAGTACTTCCTTACAAGTTTGCAGCCAAACATTGTATTGTAGTCAACCTTATTAAATAGCAAATAAATAGATCTCTAATTTGGTGCAATAATTTATAAAATAACCTCTACAATTATTTTTTAATAACAAAATAAAAACTGTTGTATTGCTCATTTTAGTGCATTTGGTTATGAATCAGTTTTTTGATGCTCTCCATAGTGATTTCAAAACAATATTGATATGTAATTTTTTAACAAAATAGAACTTGAATAGACCTTCAATTTGATATGTGATATAAGACAAATACATACTAGGAAAATTTAACTGTAACCAGTTAAAGTTTCCTATATAAGTTTTGAAAATAAATTAAGATATTACTTTTTATCATTCTGATGTTGGTTAATAACATTTTTCTCTATCTTTTGGCATAAATGTTGTGAAAAAAATATTTGTAAACATCACCAGAATTTTCGTTTTTGAATTTTTAATATTTCATGGTTAAGCAAATATTTGAGGCCGATAGCAGTGATACCCTCATTTCAAAATAAAATTCCTGCAAAACTATTAAGAATATTTCCATAGAATTTTCCGATTAATTAGAGCTTAAATCATTCTTCAATTTGGTATATTATATATGGCGATTATCTCATTAAAAGTTTATATTTGAGAAGCATAAATATTAAACAAATCTCCTTCAAGGTTTGGGAATAAGTAAAAACATGATTTGCAGTAAATTTACAGCTTTATTTTTCTTGTTACATTTGAATTATCTGAACCATCAATCATAACTAATTAATATTTGTAAATATTTCTCATTAGACTTGGTGGTATTAAAAGATGTTTGGAACATTTCAATCTAAGCAAAAAAAAAAAAAAAATATTATTCCATGAAAATAACATTGAAATTCCATTACTATGAATTAGTAAATTGAAAATGCCTTTTGTGTAAATTTTTCTGACCTGAAATAATCTATTTTTATGTTTCTTCTTTCCAGGAGAGATATTGGACCAAATCGAGACCAAATCCATAACTCTCATTATAGAGATTTGCGGCCAGATAGAAGAAGAGATTCCGAGCAAAGAAATATTTCTGCACGTGACAGATTAGATCAAGTTAGAAATTTACCTGGTAAGCAATACACTGATAAGCATTCTAATAATAACTAAAAAGAACAAAAAACAAATTGTTATTAAAACAACTGCCCAAATCTTTTGATTCACTTTGTCAACATCTGTGTTTTTTTTTTTTCTTTTGTGTTCTGTTATTCATTTATCTATACTAGTAAGAATATGTGCCCTCCAGCTGAAAGTATTTGAATTTTGATGTAACAAAGTATATTAAATTAGATTGACTAACAAACTTAAATAAGAATGCATATAAAAAGATTACTTATTTTAATTACATTTTAATTAGTTTCTTTATAAAATCATTCATAGGATTGATGTTAATACATTAGAGAATAAAACAATAATATTAGAGATCAATAACACCAAGTAATTATTTATCAAACCTGGTTTTGTTAAGACCAGTGTGCAAATTAACCACACCATATATTATGTAAACCTTTATTTCTTAGTTATATATTAGACACATTGCAGGATTTTAAACACACTAACATGGGATGTTTTGAGGCAAATCTGACTCAGATTTCATAGGGACATCATTAATAAATAAAATGTATTCTATGTATTAATGATTTTGACTATAAATGAAATACTCATTGATAAATTTACACAATTCCTGAGAGTATTGTGATGTAATCAGTGACATAGTTTCGGTGACAGACAGACACTGAATCTCAATTATAATTACTAGCAAAATAAAAAACGCCCTCCAGGCAATGTAAAAATAGATTTTTGAAAAATATTGTCTGAGGTGGGTGGGAGTTGAAAATTCAATGTCAATAATCTAAATTTTATTCAGTTTAATTTAGTAGAAAAATAAACTCTTAAGATTTTTTTGAATAAATAAAATTTATTTAAAGAATGTTTGTACAATCAATGAATAGGAATGCTAATAGGTATGCATCCAGCGCCACAGATGCAGAAAAATCGTATCCCTGCGTCCCAGTTTTTTTTTTTTTTGTTGTTTTTTTTTCTTCTCCCACCATTTCCAGCTAACTGTAAAGACATTTCAATATTTTCTTGGAAATGAATTACACTGTATGGGTACAAGGTAGGGGTTAGTTGGGACCCATCAAATTTGCTGGGGACTCATTCAAATCAAATACATGCATCCCAGGATGCACTAAATTAAAAAGCTATCAGCATCACTGAATGAATAAATGTAATATATATTGTTACGCTCTTAATTCATTTTCTTAGAGATTTAATAAATTCCATATTTATTAAAGTAAGCATTAAATTAATTGAATAAAGGACAAAATAAAATTTATATAAATTAAAATTAAAAAGGTATTTTAATAATCTAGTACTGAATAAAATTAAACCATAGTTTTTGCATTAAAAATAAATGTAAACAAAATTTCCGGTAGAGTCTTATGGTTTGGGTTTACAGTTATTAAAATTTAGGCTAAGACAAGTTTAATATGAGGATGTCTTGTTTATAAAAAATTTCTCATAAAAATCTATGTTAGATAACTTCAAATATATATTGAATTATAATGAATAATATCGGGCATGTATTTATTAAAACTTGTTTTTAAAAACACTGTGTACCATCCTTTGTTGCATACTATTTTCTGAGCATAATGTATAATAGTGTTCTCTTTATTTTATGTAGCAATGATATTGACAATAAACTAAATACTCATGGATAAATTTACATAATTCCTGAAATTACAGTGACGTATTTTCAGTTACAGACAAATAGACTGAATCTCCATTATATATACTAGTATAATTATTATTATTATAATGGAGATTCAGTGTCTGTGTGTAACCAAAACAACGTCACTGCTTACATCACAATACCAGGGTATCTTAATACAAGTACCAAGAACATGCTAAATGCTACTCATTCTAGAGTAAGGGGTCAGCAAACCTCAACTTTCAAAATTTTCTGTTTGTTTTTTTATGTTGACTGAAGAAGTACTATTACAACTGCAGATGAAATTTATTAGTCTTCAGTATTCAGAAGATTTGAAGTCTGTGTTTCTTGCTTGCCACATCCTTGATTTCTAGAAGAATCGCTGCATGATCCCTCCAATTTTATCACCTACATCCAGCAAGTATAGAGCCTGTTTGGCACTACATATAGCAATTATCACGCCGCCATTATACAGTTCTATCCTATCCAATTGCACCCTAATAGGTACTGCCACTCCAGGTCAGAGTGGACCATGGAGTAATGGCAATGCAGGGGTACACCACACTCCCCAGAGCTCTAGAATTGAAACCTCACCATTAGATACAGTTTAACATCATACTCAGAAATCTCAGCCACCGCCTTCTTGCACATATATGATCAAAAGGGTTGCAGGTTTGCTATAAGAGCATGACAGTCAGGACAATCATATAGGTGCTGGGGCTTGATGTGACCAGCAGATAGATCAGAGGGGCCTCTCAGACCACCTATCTACTCTAAATAAAGGCCAAAGTGGAGTGTAGCATTAGGGCAGATTGATTTTTCACTTTTTTTGGAAATTCAATATAACTATCATGGCAAAAGCTGGGATTTGTTGTTATAAGAACTTACACCAAAAATTAGATTCCTAACTTTAAAACTCATTTGAGCATTTAATTTTAAAGATCTTCAGCAAAAATGTACACAAATACCTCATTTCTGCAGTATTTTACTGACAAACGACTTCAAATTTCATTATTTCAATAATAAATGCAGATAAAATTGATATTTTTCATTAGATACAATAAATGGAAAATATATTCAATGTTTTAAATTTGCATTCATTGTTCATTGAATATTGCACTAAAACCTCCTGCACTATATAAGATTATGTAACAACATAACTAAATTGTTAAGTGTATTTTCCTTTCGATGAAACTGTAGGTCTTATTTGGTGGCACAATGATTTGGTTATAATATGCTTGTGCCTTGCTTCCTGTCCATACACAATCTATGAAGATTCCATAATTAATTTAACAGCTCTTTACACACTTTACGAGGCTTTAAAATTGAATTAAGTAATTTAAAAAATCTTTTCATTTGTAGTTTGCTACTTCTGAAAAAAAAAATTAAAAAATTTACCCATACTTGATTATATTTTCTGATGCAATTTGAAAACTTATAATTATTCTTATAAATTGACATAACTAATTAAAAATGAATAAACTTTACCTAATGAACAAAATCTTTTTTATAGCCTCTTCCCTCACATCCAATTCATTGGACTTCAACACTGACAACAAAATGTTTTCCGGACGCAAAGCAAAAGCATTGTGCTGTAAATTTTTTAATGCAACATTCTGAATTTCAGTTGACTTTTGCTTTACTCTATAGATCATATTAAAGATATACAGTTGTTAGTTATAGAAATCATTGCTCCTTTTTATTTTGAACCAACTAACTGCATACACTTGAATGACAAATTGGTCAATGTCACATAATTTATCTGAGAGTTCTAGTGGATATACTCTCCTGGTCCATAAGCACATTAACCTGATGGCTAAAGTTAGTCATCTTGCTTGACACAGTGGTCCAATCTTTCAAAAAACAAATCTAGGGTTCACTTTCCCTTAAGAAATGTCTACAGCATATTCAAGAAGTAATCATTGGTCACCACTTAGATCATCCATTGCTCTGCAGGGAAATAAAAAATCATCCAGAGGACCACTGATAAATTCAAATTCTACCAGGGGCAAATCCTGGTAATTACTGCCACAGTTTACCTAGAGGATCAATGAAAGTAGTAGGGTTTAATGTAGTTCCATTAATTGTTTTAAAGATACATCTAAATGGAAGTTCATTTTCATGAAGTGAACAGCCAATGATGTGTATCTTCCTTTTTAGTTTTTTCTCCAGAGCTGTTACCATTCATGCTTCACAACCAGTGTTTGTACTTGTATTGTCCATCAGAACTGCTTTGTCGGTATTTCCACTGTTGTACTCTTCTATAACAGCAGCAACATACTCTACTTGAAGAACATCAGTTGCACCTATGTTGGGTGTGAGTCATTGGCTAAGATATTCACCTGAAGTGTCAATCTCTCTTGTGAATGTTATGTGGCGCTCTTCTTGTTACCATTTTCCTCTGTAACTTCCTTGTATTGCAAAATGTCCTTATCCACTCTGCAATCAACTCCAATGCAGATGAAATTGTCATAATCCTAGATCATGCTTCTGATGGCTGATTACTTTTATTTTTGCCTTCTCCCTATTTTAGATTTGTCTAAAATAATGTCTTTTAAATGAATGTTTGGATCAAGAAAACCCATATTCTGTAGATCTAATAGTATAGCATTGGTAAAGCAGGACCTGAAGTTTGAAGATACATCACCCCTAATAAGTTCAATGAAATATCTATGGACTTTTAAAGACTGTAAGTCTAGAAGGAAAAAATAAGGGGGTAAAATAAATATTTAACTCAACAGGTCTTTGTTGGGGAGGGCAAAAAGAAGCGAGTCCAATGCCTTCTCGCAAGTTAAAACACCGTCATCGTTGTCACAATCCTTAGCAGCTCATGTTCGTCATCGT
The DNA here is from genome assembly GCA_023376005.1 of Doryteuthis pealeii. Classification (NCBI taxonomy): domain Eukaryota; kingdom Metazoa; phylum Mollusca; class Cephalopoda; order Myopsida; family Loliginidae; genus Doryteuthis; species Doryteuthis pealeii. The sequence goes on from CM042171.1 coordinate 32,811,635, forward strand.
CACAATCCTTAGCAGCTAATGTCGCAACACTCGATACTGCCATCACCCCACTTCCGGGTGTTGCCTTCTACTTGTACACCGTTTCCCCCTATGATCCGGGAGTCTGTGCCCCACACACGGGACTGTCAACCCAATCCCAGCCACCGGAATGCTCCCAGCTATCATCCGGGCATCTGGCGCTCACATACGGGACTGTGGCATCTCGACTCCGGTGCCCATGCGAATGTGTCGCCCTTTCGCATTCTGAATGATGCGGGTTCGATTCTAGGTCAGTCCTACACACCAAGCAAAGCCTAGCCCGCTTCCTTCGAGAATACGGTAAGCCTTCACACCCGCCACTCACCTCGTGTTCTCTGTCACACTCCCCCCTGATCTCACAATCACACAATGTGCAGGGTGGGAGTGGCCTTTTTGTTCTCGCGCTCCTTCGAAGCGGTACGTGCACCACAGTTTCTGCCTCTGAATAGTCTGACGGGCTAGTGGTTGTGTCTTCGGGGGACCATTGGCGACATTCAATAACAATTTGTCGCCGGATGGCTCATCATCTTTGAGATGAATAATCCACCTCCACCGCAGGGTTGTTTTGAAACAAAATATATCCACCTTCTGCCCTATGTAATATTCCCTTAACAAAAGTGGGTTCACTGCTTGCCAAAGACTGACTATTTTGTTTGGAATCAATTTGGAAATCTCAAAATTTTTCCAGTGGGAATAGGTATTTTCAAGGAAATAACTAAACTGGATAACTTGTTATAAAGTTGAAGGTTGCATTTTATCCGAAGAAAATTTTTTTGGAATTGTTACTGCGAGTTAAAACTGAACATCATTTTACAGATATTTTTATCTGAAATTAAATTTTAAAAATAAATAAATAACCATAAATTAAACTTTTTTTGGCTATCTACTAACTTCATATAAAAATGACTGTTAAGAGTTTCAGGTATATTGGGTTTGAGTTAGGGCTAACCTGGGTCTAAAATTTTAGCTTGAAAAAATAGGTCCTGACAAAAAAAAAAAAAAAAATTAGAAACCCACTAATTACGGTGAATTTAAAAGTCTCAAAATTATTTTTAAAACAATCCAAAAAGTATAGGAAAAAAACTTTTTGTTTTTTTTATTATCATAAGAAGTACGTAAAAAATATTTTGCTTAAGGTTTTCGAATATAAAATAGTATCGCTATATTTCTAATACGAAACTGAAACATTACCGTATTTTAACAATTTCAAAAATAAAATTTAATGAAACAAAACAAATAGAAAGAAGAAAACGATAATTTCACACTAGAAAAAACAAAATCCGTTTTGTTTTGTTGTTTGCCAGTCAGTTAAAATTCAAAATGATGTAGATTAAACAAGCTTTTTTCCTTTCTTTTTTCAAATACTTAAGTCTCTTGCATAAAAATACAAAATTACTAATTATTTTTGCTATTATGAACGGATTTTATACCGTAAATAAACCAGCATTTTAAAGTGGTGTTAACTGGAATAATATTCCTTAAAGAAAATTCCAGGGATAATTTTCATAAACAAACTATATTAGTTTTATTTTATCATTAAAATTAAGAAATTCCTCGGTTTTATGGCATTGTTGATAATTAAAATTAGTCTTTTTTTCTGCTGAAAAATAACATCCTGAATTCCATATGAGAGAGAGAGAAAAAAAAGAGGCAATTTTTTAATTTTTTTATTATTATTATTATTATTTAAAAAAAAATTTTTTTTTTGCGCTGTTGTCTACCATAATAATACGTTCAATGTCTATTTCATCTCTACAATTGAATATTTTTTCATTATCTATAATCCTTATTTATTTTCATTTGAATTATTGATATAATTTAAGATGTTTCAATTGAAAAATGAATTATTAAATGACATTTAAACATTTTTCTTTCCCCAACATTACGGAATACTTTGACGGCAGTAAATCTTTCACTTATCTCCCTCATTCCATCGCTTAAATTTTCAACCTTTAAACTAATTTCCTCAAAAAACGGTAACGATTTGGGGAAAAAATATTTTGTGTCTTATTTATGATGTCAAACTCCAACTATCACTATGAGTGCACTTGCACAGTTCCAAAATCGACGTTCCCTAGACTGCTCAGCCACCAGAATTTTTCTCATGGGTCACCACCTACGGCCAACACATGGCACATAGGAGGGATGCTTGTACCTTTCTGCATAGGTACTGTTGGCATATTCTACAGCCCCAACTGACATGACAGTAACAGACAGTCTTTAAGCGCTTGAAAAAATATTTAAAACAACTTTATATGTAAAAAAATTTTATATGATTTGACTAAATGATTTTTGTCTCTCTCTCTTTTTAGCTGTTGCTCCCCCTGACCAAAGAACTCCATGGGGTTCTGGAATTGACCAAAAAGTCAACACTTGGTCTCATCCTCATAGTAACAGGGATAATAGTAGTGTGAATCATCCAAATGATAGGTGGATGAATAACAACATTACTCCTAACTATAACAGAGGTGCTGGCAGTGGAAATTTTGTGGGTGGCAGTGGAGGAATGGTACAAAACATGGGACATGGAAATATGTTTGTCCAAACCCAACCTTCTAATATGATGGTAAGGAAGGAGCCAGTAATATAAGAGGCTGAATTCAAGAACCTTATTGTTTGATGCCTACAAGGACTTTTCAATTAGACTGTAAAATAACAAAGTAAACTTTATAATTAAACAAATTGTTTTTTTTGTTTTTATTGTTTTTTTTTTCTTTTTTCTTTTTTCAAGGTTCTTTAAGATGTTGGCATTAATTCAGCACGCAAGTCTCTAATGTCTTCCTCCCTTTAATATCTCTTGCCAAATCAAAGATGTAAATAATATAGAAGTGTGCTTAGCATAATTCTTATATCACTAGGAATTGGAATTTCATCAAACAATATATATTATACAAAAGTCTATGAAAGTTTAAAAACTTTTAGAGTTGGTTCTTTGTTGCTTGTTGGTTCTAGGTAGCACATATTTATGATTTGTAGCTAAAAGGTGCCAACATGAACAAACAATTCCATTGCAGATATGATGTATGTTGTGCAGGATGTCTGGATAATTGTTTAATATGATTATCTTGACTCCATTGAAACCATTTTACCAAATTCAGAGATAACGTTGGCTATCATCTATGGATTTGATTTCAGGTAGTAGATGGTCATTGTGTTTTATATCAACAACAAGTGCCTTAACATTGAGAATTTTCCATATTACGGTCAAATCACATTGAAAACACCAGTTCCCAGTAGATCATCAAAGTTAAGCAGTGATGAGCTTGTTAAATACTTAATTAGGTGATAACCTAAGCAAGAACAGGTACTGTAAGCAACCCGAATCATTTGTTTATCAAATTCAACATTAAATGACTTGAAAATGGTTGATATGCCATAAAACAAAAATAACCAAAAACCAGAATTTTTCACCATGTCAAAACATTGTTTATGAAGATGACAGTGTCATTCTTATTCCAGACTGTGTGAGAAGTGTTTTTCAGAAAAACACTCTGAGGCAAGTAAAAACCCAGTCTTTCTATGGGTTTTGGAGCAATTGAAATTTCATATAAGTCTGAAAGTTTAACATTTTTTTAGATTCTAAATGATATAACTGTTTAAGATGTACCAATTTTGCTATTCATTTGACACCATTATCGTCAAATATGACTGACTTTTCTGTGAGCCACAAATTTAAAATATTCTTCAACAGATGAACATAATCAAAAAATAAATGTTTATCTTTTGTTTTCCAGGGTTTTTCAGGAAGTGTTGGATATAATTTTAAAATTTCCGATTTACACAGTTGCCATCACTTATAGTGGCCTTTAAATCAGACGATACAAAGGTGATTGCCTGAGCAGTCAAATCAAATTATAATAAATAAAACTGCTGATGTTAATTTTGAAATTGGAATCAATCTGGTAAGAAATTTTGGACCACCATTAAGACATATCAACATTATGTTAAATATTGTTTGAGCCTGTAGAGATGGATCAACTTACTTAGCAAAACATTGTCTGCCATGATATAAGAACATTTTTTTATGTACACTTCATCATGAAAAAGAAAGGATTTTTCATTAAGTTTTGAAAATTTTCATGTCATCTTTGCTAATGATAGTAACTGAAAATCCACTCTAAACCTATTGTACAATGAACGTGATGTTGCATAGTACTCAAAAGCATGTATAATTATTTCTGGGCTATTTCATTCCAACCACTTTTTTGGAGCCATTGCTTAAAACTGATGATTCATGATATCCTTCATGTGATCAAAAACTATGCAATTCAAATATTGGATCATTTTTTCCAATTTTGATACAGTATTTATCAACTGTATTTATCCAATTTTTGGACAGACTACGAACATAAAACTTAACTCCATAATGAAAGGTTTCAAACCACAAATTTTCATAAATTCTCAATGTAAACAAGGGGACATTGTAATATCTTCTATTCTCATAGAGGACTCATACTTATAAGTGCCTCTATTTCATCTGACAGTGTGGATATGTAGTATACCACCAATGAACTTGACAAACACCAAGGAACATACATATAAAAATATAATACTATATTTTTATTCTTCAACAAGTGGAACCTCTTCACCCACATAGCATGGGCCACACCTATGCATTTCCTGTGTTTATCGTCCACTATGGTTATACCCATGCATTTCCTGTGTTTATTATTGACCATGGCTACACCCATGCATTTCCTGTGTTTATGCATTATCACACCTGTCTTCAAGTAGTCACTTTGTTGATTTTATCCATGGCCAGATGTATCTTTCAGGGTCACTTCGGTCAAGGCAATATGTTACAGATATTTCTCTAACGTTAGCTGATCACCTACTTCCAAATGTCTGTGTTTGGTATACACACTAGCTGTTCCACAGAATTGAATCTTTTATTTGGTTCTCCATGTAAGCACTGAAATTGTCGTCCATGACAATTTTCCACAATTTTCTGTTGGTCATAGCTTTATTTTATGAAATGCTTGTCTTAAGTTGGATGTATTTACATGTGGTAAGAAATATTTATTTAGTGCAGATACAGCCATATAGTAATCTTGGCAATTTCCTGTGTCTGGCAGCATTGCAAATATGTTTTGTACTTCTGGACCTGCTAAATGCAACATCAGTGTTAGTCTTTGTTGCACCTTGTGTCGATTGTTTTGTTTGACAAAATTTTCAAGTAGTCCTTTTTCATCCACATAAAATTCCTAGGCCTTTACCCAATGAATCCAGTCCATAACATGCAACACTCCATTTAGGCTCTTACTTGGACTAATCAGCTGGTCATGTCAAGCCCTATCACCTATATTAATGTCTTAACCCTATTACTCTTATGACAACCCTTCAACAACATATATGATAAAAAGGGTTGTCATAAGAGCAATAGGGCTGGTATGTTAATATAGGTGCTAGGGCTTGACATGACCAGCCGATTAATTTGAAAGAAAGTTTAATTAACAACAAAAAAGTCTCTGTGTGTCCAGTTGTAGGATTTTTGGATGAAAATATTTTAACTGTTCATTATTCGAAATTTGAAAATGGTGTTTGGAGTATCTGAGATATAATGTTGAAAGGGGACTTTACCCCAAAGACACTGGCAGAAGTGACACTGTCTATTGCATGATTGTTGTAATAAAGTTTAGTATGAAAGTGGCTATTCCCTGAATTTCTATTGTATCAAAGTAGTTGACAAATAACAGTATTATCTGTAAATTCAGATAAATATTCAGAACACCTTTTCTCCACTACTTCTTTTTATTTTAGAAAAATATAAACTAATATTTTATTGATCTCATCACCACATTCAGATTTGACTTGATTTCTTTTGTAATTTGTTTTACAAGCAAAGATACAGCCATTCTGGAGCATTGCTGCAAACTAGGTGATATCTGAAAAGAGAGAGTGACCCCCCCCCCCCTGCAAGCCACAATTCAAAAAAAAAAATAGGTTAAGAGCATACTCTTCATCCTGATATATATATTTTTTCTTTTCTAGGGTCATATTACAATGTTAGCAAGGCTTCGAGTCCATCACATAAAGGTTATTGACTATTATTAAAAGAGAAATTCAGTTTCCCTCAATTCTTAATTCAACTACTTCAATTTAGGGAGCCTTGTTGACTGGGGCTTTAGAATATACCTCCTGCGGATGGGTAAGACCCCCACATGGTGCCTCCTTTTGGCCATGGATAGCAACCCATGATGCTTAAGGATGGAACCCTGGTGGCTGAGCAATCCATGACATACAACACTCCACTTTGGCCATTAGACTAGATAGACAGTTGGCAAGGACCCCTCCGATCAATTGGCTGGTCATGTCAAGCCATAGCACCAATATGATTGTCCCAACCTTTTTATCATATATGTGCCAGAAGGCAGTGTCCTGGGTATGATATTAAACTATCTGATGGTGAAATTCCAATTTTGGAACTTTGGGGAATGTGACGTATCCTTTCATCACTATTACTCCTTGATCCACTTTGACTCTGTTTTAATATAACAAAAACCAGTGAAGATAGTATAATGTACTTCTACCAGAAATTTTTTTTCCAGTTTTTCCCCCTTACTATTGAATAAGCACACCAGATCACAAAAAAGAAAACTATTTTTATTTTATTTTATTTATTTTTTTTGTCATTTGCAATGTAAAACTCATTGTAAATGTAGTGACTCTGGAACCAAAAATCTTTTTTTCTCCCCCCCCCATATTTATTTTGAATATTCGTGATCTGGGGTGCTTAATTAAAGAAAAATGGCGGGGGGGGATTTTTGGTCACGGGGAACGTTTCAAAGGGATGAATTTTAAATAGCAAATTGAAACCCCATTCTTAAATTTAAAAAAGAATTAAATTTTGTTGGAAGGATATTATTCGTGTTATAGAGTACTTAATCAATAGAATTATGGGGAGGGGGTGTAAAAACATTTTCCTATCTGGTCAGGTGTCATTTTTGCTACTTTAAGAAAAAAACATGAATTCTGGAACAAAATATAACATGCGTCAGAATTTGTTTATAAACACAAAGGGGGACAACTCCTACTACTCTGACGAACGCCGTGTATCCTGGTGGTCAGATCTATTTAGCTGCGTTTTTAAATAAAAGTTAAGATTTCTTATTTGACGATTGCTATTGTTTTCTTGATTACTTTTGCTTTATTTATATGTACTGGCGTGTTGGCCGCGACCTGAAACGAACTTACGACTCTTAAACAAATTTAATACACAAAACTGTGAGTAACAAACATTGTTATTGTTTTATTTACGTGCGATTGCGTTCTTGTTTCTTTCAACAAGTGTCAGTATTATACCGTCAACATAGAACCCTGACAATTTTGATTTTGGCTTTGCAGAAAGAGCATACAATTTAATTGTAAAATCTCTGTTAAGATAACAGTGTTTTCATTAAATTGAAATATTGTGATTAAGAAATTTCAAAATTTTGATGAAATTCAATATAAAATTAAATTAAGTTTACCCAATTTGTCGAAAAGTCCGTGTTTTTACAAAACAAATTTACCCCCATCCGCCGTTTTAACAAAAATCAGGGAATTATCCTATTTTATTTAAATTTTCCGTGTTGTGTCAGTCTTGAATTGTGAAATTGGGGATACAGTAAGCACTTATTATTTAATTGTAAAATCCCCAATAAAATAAGAGTGTTTTAATTAAACTAAAATATTGGAATTGTGAAATTTCAACATTTCCATGAAACTCAAAATGACAGGAAATACTTTTGTGGCAATCTTGAATTTTGAAATTGGCTTTGCTGAATGAACTTATAATTTAATTGTAAAATCCCTGTTAAATAATGGTGTTTCCATTAAATTGAAAAATTATGATTGTGAAATTCAACAATTTCATGAAACTCTATATGAAATTAAATAAATTTGTATCAACTTTGGAGGCAGTTTCTTGGACTATATATGTTTGAAATTTGGGATATAGAAATGACTTGTTCTTTAATTTAAAAAAACGGTGTAAAAAAAAAAACAGCATTTTGATTAATTTTAAATATTGTGATAGTGGAATTTCAACCTTGTGATGTAATTAAACATGAAATGAAATACTTTTGTTGGCAGTTTCTTGGACAATAAAAGTGAGTTTGTTTGTTTATCCTCTATAGTAATCAATATGGTAACAGTTAGAATGTCTCCTGAAGTATCAGTATGGGCAACATTTTATGATGAAGCAATATGCCATCATCAAAATTGACTTTAATGGTCCTTTTGATTTACTATATTCCACTTATCAAATGTTGTTAAGTTTCATATTAATGACATTGCTGGAGTATTTATCAAACAAGGAAGTATTATTAACCATGCCCCATGGATTCCCATGACATAGTGGCTGGACTATGACATCGTAGTAAGCAAGTTTGATTTCTAGTTGCATTAATACATTCACTTTTCGACTAATACTCTTGGGAAAGGTATAAACCCCCTCATTCTCCAAGCTGAGTTAAATAGTACCACTACTGTTCTTTTACAAGGATGTCTTTGGCCTTGAATTACCCATAAAGGTTGATATGACAAGGATACTGCAGCAGTGGGTTAACATGAAGAACAACAACAGGCTTGAACCACTAATCAGCGCCATCCACGTGGATGAGCTAGACACAGGCCAAATCATCCGCAGAAGCAGTGGACATCCGGGAGTGCGGTGCACTACCTACTTAGTCAGGGGTTTTTGCCCATAGGCAACAAAAGCAGCTGTTAAGTCAGCCATACAGATGTGGAGAATGCTGATCCATAAACCCAGCACAAATCTACTGAGAAAACTGAAGGTAAACAGGAACTGGCAGTGGTTAGGAATGGACAAGTGCCTGCCATTTCTTAACCCTCCACAGCACCAACATGATCTATGAATACGAAGTTAGGGTGAAGGGAGTTGACACCATGACAGCGTACTCAGATCTCAAGCACAGCTCTTATCAGGTCTGAGATTGTGTGTGGGTCAAGGTACTGCAGAACTGGTGTACTAAGAAGTTTGGCAGGGTTCAGGTGATCAAAATAATCAGCTCACACTCCTTCCTGTTAGATGGGATACCGTGCCTAGTGAAGGATCTGTGCCCACAGCACAATCTCTTTTGAGAACAGGGTAGAGAGTTTATTGCATGATGATGAAGATTTAGTCAGACAGTTCACCCGAGGAGGGAGAGGAAGCAGAACCCCCCTTGCTGCCTTTGTGCAGAAGCTCCCAATGAAAGATGAGATCAGGTGGGAGTGAAGCAAGAAAAATAACTTACCTCAGAGCTCAAAGCAAGCACAAAGTGTCTTGCATACAAAATGAGTGAAGGACTCAAAAAGAAACCGCCCTGTCGGCTGGGGCGTTAGAATGCACCGACTGCACCTCTGCAGAGGGGTAAGACTCCCCCAATGGGGCCACCTGTTGGCCGTGGGTGGCAACCCGTGATGCTTAAGGATAGAGCCCAGGTGGATGAGCAGTTCATGACATGCTATACTCCACTTTGGCCCTATCTTGGAGAGCGGTCGGAGAGGCCCCTCCAATCAATCGGTTGGTCACGTCAAGCCCTAGCACCTATATAATTTTCCCAACCCTATTGCCCTTATGGCAAGCCCCAACCCCTTTTTATCATATGGGTGCTAGAAGGCGGTGGTGCGGGTCTACATGTCCTGGGAATGACGTTAAACTCTATCTGATGGTGAGGTTCCAGTTTTGGAGGTTTGGGGAATGTGGAGCACTCCTTCATCACCATTGCTCCCTGGTCCACTCTGACCCGGAGTGGTAGTACCTGTTAGGGTCCCATCTATGGGTTAAATAGAAAAATGTATTTATAAGAAAAATTGTATTATCCATTAAGAATTGATTTATTTCAAAACTTTATCGGCATTAAATGACCCACTGAGGTTGATATGCCGTAAAACAAAACAAACCAAAAAAAAAATATGGCTGCCTAAAGGGAATTTTAAAAAATAGAAAGCCTTTGGGGCTTCATGTCATCACTCACTGCAAGTGGTTTCATCAGATTGGTACTGAAAACTCCTCAAGAGAAACCACCTTGGCATTTATGCCTCTCAATGGCCGAACCACTCCAGCTAATAGAGATGACAGGAATCTTATAGGTCACTACTCACGATTAGAAGGTTTTGAGTTCAATCTCTGTAGCCACCCACTACGCGCCCCCTTTTATTTCATGATTAAAGAAGTGGTAGCTTTTGTTGGGTGAACTGTCCGACTCCGTTATTCTCATCTTCCACTCTGCTAACTGTCTATAGCCCTATCATGGCATTTTAGTGCCATGGTTAGCAAGGTCGTCCTGTAGACACATTACTACTGAATAGTAAGTTCGATCCTTGCTGGTTGCCCCCTACTCGTGGTGACTGGGTTCGGTAAATACCTACATGTATTTCTTTTGTGAAGAATATAAACACTGACTGACAAGACAACTGGGTGTATGTAAAGAATTAAAAAGAACAACAAATTCTTCAGTCTTCAAGTTGTCACTCATTGCAGGAAGTGGTGACAGATTGGTATAGACAGCCTGCTCTCTCTGCTGAAAACAGTCATTCTTGGTATTTATAAAGACCTCCCACTAGGTTAAGATGTGACACAAGGTCTTTTAATGTGGGAAGCAATGCACAAACCGAAGCTCATGCGTGGCTAGTCAAAAAAATGCATGGATCCTATCGGATCATGCTGTCGTCCTGCCCAGTGATCCAGGCCAACTGAAAACAGTCATTCTTCCTTCTCAAGAAAAAACACCTCAGCATTTATACCACTCCAGCCAATAGAGATGATAGGAATCTTACGAGTCACTATTCACGATCAGAAGGTTCAATATCTGTAGCCACATACTACACATCCTTAACATTTAATTTAAGAAAACATGATTTCAGAGCCAGGAGAATTTGCGAGAATGGTTAGCGCATGTGCAAATTTTCTCATGATCAGCTATGCTTAAAACACCAGGCGGGCACAAGAGGGAAATGGTGAGACACTGTTAAATATAGTATTGTGGATACGTTGAAGACTGCTGTGATATTCTTGCAGAGATACTTCAATTTTATTATTTTTTAAAATTATAATGATTAACTGTGTTCAGTTGGTTGTAAAGCTTGCATATAATAAAACCTTATCAATGCCGGTACCTAGGAAACAAACTTGAACACCAAGTTCAATACATGGTGCCCCCTACCGGCCAACTGCTCGAACTAAATTGTTCTTACATCTGGGCATTTGACTCTCCACTTGATCAAGTTCATTAAGCAGAGGGCATGGCAAAAAAGTTTGTTTTTTTTATCAAAGGAAAAAGAAATAGTTTGATTTTTTTTTTTTTTTTTTTTTTTTTTTTTAAGTTGGAAGCCAAGAGAGAGCTTTTAAGAGGATTATTTTTTCGTTATTACATATTTGATTTAATAGGATTTTTTTTAAAGAGGACAATTAACTGGTTTGTTGTTGTTCTCAAAACTGATAGACAGATGACTATGACGAAAGCATGGCTAATGCCACCAGTGTCAATTTTGTTGGTGGTAAAAAATTGACTGAATTGAAGGTCGTTGAACTCTGTTCTGAATTGGAGAAAAGGGGTTTGGATAATACTGGAGTAAAATCTCTCTTATTGGAACGTTTGGAAAAGGTTGGTTTATCCTAGGGATTGGCAAACTTAGCCTAAAATGCGTTTTTGACAAAATGACTTTAGCCCCCCCCCCCTACAGAAAATAATTTACCAAAAATCAGGAAATTATCGGATTTTAATGAAATTTCCAGTGTTTATGTATCAATGAATGATCTTTATAATGCATTATTTATTTTATTTCAAAACTTTCTCATTTTTTTCAGGTCACTTAATTTTGACCCCCCTTATGTTGGGGGCGTAAAATGTTTTGCAAGTTGATCATTTTCGATACTAATTACAGTATAAATAATGAGATAAAAGACCGAACTTATGAATAGAAACAAAAAAAATGTTTTACGGTTGTGCTTCTATGACAAAATAAGTACCAAAAATCGAAAAATAAAATGTAAAATAATAATAAATAATTAATTTTTTGGAGATTTCTTTTTTACTCATTTCGATAATTATTTAATTGGCTATTATTTTATAAAAGACAAAATTATACATCAATGTTTTTTCTGCTTAAAAAGGGGAGGGGGTACATTTTCAATCGAGTTTTTCTTCAAAACTTATTACTTTTGGCGCCTAAAATAAGGTTTGCATTAAGTAGATATTCATTTTTAGAATCTAAAAATAGAACATTTTAAACTTAACATCAGGATTTTCATATTTTAAATGAATTTTATATATTAATTTTTCATAGCAAAAATACTAAATTAAAGTTTTGAAATAAAATAACTGATGCATTATAAAATTCATTAATTGTTAAATCAATACTGAAAATTTCATTAAAATCGGATAATTACCTGAGTTTTGGTAAAAAAAAAAAATTTCCATCCCAAATGTTACGTTAAAATTGTAAACAAGGGCCTAAAACCATTGAAAAACAGCCAAAATGGTGGATTGTGTCGAAATTGACCAAAACAAATAGTTTTAAATCTTTTAAAAATAAACTGCATATGTAATTATATTTTTCTTTTTTTAATGATGGTTATTATTTTACTACTTATCGATTTAAAAAATGAAATGACTGAAATATACATGTGACTTGCTTTTTATTAAATCGACCAAAAAATAATCGAAAGCTGAGTTTTTTAAATAAAATATTGAATAAAATGTTTATTGAAAAATTAAAGTAAATAAAATGGAAACAAACTTAAAGGGAAAGCCGTGATTTTTTTTTAATAATCAATTGCGAGTTGAGAGATGCTCGATTGGGAAGAATTTTCAGTATTTGGAAAAGAAACAACATTTCCAATTAATTTAAAATAAAATTCAACGTTTTTATGAATAACAAGAAAACACGAAAAATATTTACGATTAATCCCCTCAACAAAAACTAATTTAAAATCATTTTTAATTCAATTTTTAGATGTTTAACAAATTTTAATTCACATGACAAAATCAATAATGTCTTGTTACCTTTTTTAGAATCTCATGTATAAAATAAATGGATAAAGTTTATCCATTTATTTTCAACCGGACATTCGGATTTCCGGCTGACGTGGGGGTATTAGAAATTTTCTCTGCTTCTCCCACTTTGGCAGGGTAGTCGCCCTCCTTTAGTTCTAACCAGCCAATCGAATTCACTTCCGCTCACTAATCCAAGTGCTATCTCTTTCAGCTACTTGAGTGTTTCCCAACAAAATGTGTGGTCTTAAATAAATTTGATTTTCTTTAATTCCGGTTTTTCCTTTTCCGGTCATCTATAAAACAGAGTTTATCTTTTTCCGTGCGACTTTAGTCTGGTTATATCAAATGGGTGTCTCCAACCATCACAGTTAACTCAAGTGGACTCACCGGAGGCCTCCCAAGCCACTTGAATTTCTCCAGCTCCGACCTCTTCCCAGACGTTCCACTTACACTGTGTGGTCCTATGATTGCTACCATCTGTTTTGACCTTACTCTGACTCAAGTTTATCGGAAGATTTTAACTTCCAATTTCTTTCTTTCCTTTTTCTAATTTCAAACCAAGAAATCAGGTCACAGTCTGGTAAATCCCTTTTCTCTTTTTAAAATAAAAAAACAAAATTCCCCATTGAAAAAGAAAAATGGATTTTATATTTGAAATCGTAGCAAGTTGTCTTAATTGAATTTGTTAGGGTCTGCCAATTTTGTTGTCATACATATTTTACAGAATAAATTTAACACTCTCGATTCAAAAAAATTTACCAAAAATCAGAGAATTAGCCGATTTTAATGAAATTTTTAGTGTTGATCTATCAATGCTTTCTGATATTTTTCAGGTCACTTAACTTTACCCCCCCCCCTCTATTTTTGGGGCACAAAATATTGGTGGGGTTATATAAAAGTGAAACTAATTACAGTATAAATAAAAAGACCAAAGGTGTAAATAGAAGAAAAAAAATTAAAGGGGTGCTTTTGTAAAAAATAAGTACCAAAAATCGGAAAATTGAATGTAAGAATTTCATATTTTAAATGAATTCTATCTATTAATTAGGTATATAAATTCTTGTTTTAGATGCTAATATGGATGTTCATAAGAGTAATATTTGTTTTAAAGCATTACAATTAATTTTTATTGAATCAGTTTGATTGAAAAAAAAAAATCAGTAATTTAAAAAAAAGAATTTGTTAATCAATAAGTCAACACAGAAAATTTAATTAAAATCAGATAATTCCCTGAGTTTTGATAATTGTTTTTCGTCAACAAGAAGAGGTCACATAACATTTTCATCACGGTCATTTTTTTTGTAAACAAAACACACGAGAATTATTTTTTATTTTTAGTGCATCTTTTTTTTTTTTCTGCATGTCTAGACCAAAAAGAAAAAGATATTTCATTTAAGTTATTAATTCTTCTGTACACTGTATTTGTTTTTTGTTATTGACTTCTAAGAAGAAACTATTATATGCCCTAAAATCCCAAATAATGTGGGGTTTTTTTTAGTATCTAAATACATATAAAAAGCGTATATGTTTGCAAAATATTTGAGCAAAATTAATGGTTTAAAATCTATTAAAAATAAATTACATAATTTTTTTTTTCATTGTGAATCTGACATAACTTTAAGACTTTAACAAAAAGTACCCACCTTTTCACTCCCAAATTAGGATTGATATTAACAGGATCGTTAATAGAAATGACTGTGACAATTCATACTTATAGTCTCTCTCCCTCTCTATCTCTCTCCCTCTCTATCTCTCTCCCTCACTGTTTTTTATTTATTTCTGTTTAATGATTTAGTATTGGATAGGAATACTTAAAACTGTATAATTGTTTGAAAATTATTCGTGTTAGATAGGAACACTTGAAACTATACAACTGTGTGCAAATTATTTGTATTAAGAATATGATATCATATAACTTTATGCAAACAAATGATTATAGACAAATAAGTACATTTTTTTAATATAGTTATGATTTTAATCAAACATTTCCAATTGAAATATCAAATTTTGGCATTAAATAACCCATAAGGAGTTGATATGAAGTTACACAAATAGATCAAACCCATGAATGAGTACTAATTTCTTTTTTCATAAAATGTTAATTTTCTTCTAAAGCAAAGATACTAGCATTTTATTATTTCTAATGGAGATTATACAATCAAAGCAGATATTATTAGGTATCATTTATCATATTTATACCTTATGATTGTATAATGTTCCATTAGAAATAATAAAATCCTAGTATCTTTGCTTTAGAAGAAAATGAACTTATTATTAATTTTTAATTGGTATGGGGTGTACTTATTTATAGGTATGTGTGTATGTGTTTTTTTGTTTGTTTTTTGTTGTCTGTCTGTCTGTCTGTCTCTCTCTCTCACTCTCTCTCTTGTGTGTGTACATATCAATGTATGTTTCTTGTAAACCATTTAACTTTGTAGGTATAAGAAGTATGTATATTACATTTTGTTTATTTTTATTAACTAGTGCTATTTTTCTTTTTGTCCCTTTTTTAAAAATATTTAACCTAATTTCTTAAACAGAAGAAAATAAAACACTACTTGGTAATTAGTTTCCTGTTGGGATTTTAAAATATTTTTTCAGAATTTTTAAAAATTGTTGGTAGTTATTAAATACCAAAATCTATTTTGATTCCCTTTTAGTATAAAGATATATAGCAGAATAGCATTATTCATTGATAAATCTTTATTTAATAGAGAAATAATCTGAGATTGTTCAAATAATGGAACCAATAGCATAAAAATGAATGAAGGTTCTGTTTTTAATGCACTTTGAAAAATTTGACTATAAATACATAAATTTCTCTTTCAGAAGGTGAAAAGGAAATGAAAGATGATGAGGTTTGTATCAATTTCTTTTTTTTTTCTTTCTCTTTCTCTGATTAAAATAATTGCTGATATTTTCAACATTCAATTGTAATTAACCCCCCTCAACTAGGGAAATATCTTTTTGAAAAAGTATCTAATATTGATTAAATTCATAAAATCATTCTACCTTGTCAGCAGGGTTTAGAGTACACTGACTGTATCTCCTGACAAAGGGGTGAGATCCCCACCTAAAAAGTGTCTCCTTGGTATGACACTAAACTGTATCAGCTTCAGTTCTGGAAGAGTGTGGAGCCACCCTTCATTACCATTACTCCCAGGTCATCTCTGACCTGCAGTAGTAGTACCTATTAGATTCACATCTATTGGTCAAATAGATCTGTTTAAAAATTATTCATATTAGATAATACTTGATATTATAAGTATCTGCATAAATTATTAAGAAACAACTACGCAAATGTAAATATAAATGTACAATGAATGTCATTCCTTAACCTCTAGTCATAAAATAACCCTAGAGTAGTTGACATGCCATTAACTTCAGTTGAATCATAAAATCTTTTTCATTAATAAAAATTGTTCTCTCTCTCTCTCTCTCTCTCCCCAAATTTATTGTTTGCTAATTCAAAATCAAATTTTGTTTAGAGGAAGAGACAGGTCTGATAAAGTAAAAAGTGATGTGCAAAATATAATCCCCAATGAGACACAACAACCTTCACAGGTAAATATAATTTTATTCCTTCTTTTCACAATCCCTAATTTCACTCAGTTCTGAACACGAATACCATCATTTCTTTCATAATCTGCTCAATAAAAAGGGATTGATATTATTTATCTCTACAAGTTTTCATGATAATGATCTAAATGAGAAATTTGACAAAAAGTCAATTTTGGAGTAAAAATAAAGAGAAACTATTCTGTAAAATTTGAAAAGTATGTATTGTAAATGCTTAGGAAGATATTTAGTCAAGTCCCCACTCACCAAAGAGCAGTATTAGTATAGTCATGATATAATAACACTAAATACAAAGGAAGGAAAGATTAGATAAACCTTTTTATCCATACAAGAACATTTCATCTTTTAAATACGTAATATACTTACAAGTGGTATTAAAAAAAAGAATACAGAAATGTATCCTATGGTTGAATTATAGATATATAGTCCAATGAACAAGCAGGAGTACAAAATGGGGAAGAACAACAATTTTTATTTGACAAGTGCAGATAATTTAGGCATGAGGCTTTATAATTCCCTGATGGGGTCAGACATCTCTACTGTTCAAAGAACAGGCAAAAAAAAGGTCAAGAAGGGTCTTCTTGGATTGTCATGTGGCATCCTACAAAGCCCCTTATGGACATGACTATACTCGCATACAGTAGAGCACTGTGTTCAGGGATTCTTCAGTAGATAAAAAATACAGACCAGTAAATGAAATGCAATTCTTGTTAAACTCAACAGGGAAAGAGATTTAATAAAATTCAAATCAATGAAATAAGTAGAAGGAAAAAAATAGCATATTTTATTTCTATTTTTTACATGAAGCATTTTGCAACACCCTCTGGTTAAAAATGAGACCGTCCAAGATGAAATACAAAAATGTAAATCCTGAGTATCTGGTATTGCATATCTGCTGAATTATTATTTCTTATGAGTGTCATCTCTTCAGCTAAATAATGGACCATTCCATTTTTATTAGAAAGAAAGAAAGGAAAGAAAAGGAAATGTTAAACAGAAAAAATATAAGAAAGAGTAGGGAAATATAGAGGGGTCGATAACTAATCTGTTTCAATCAAACATAATGAATAGGAAAGGAAAGAAAAAAATAAAGGTGAGAGAGTTAAATCAAGATTATTATACTTTTTACATATTGAACAATTTTCAATAGCTCTTGAGTAAACATATAAAACATAATAATTAAATTATCATACCGTGGTATATCCACAGGTCCTGCTAGTTGTTAATAATTATTACTAATTTTCACTTGAATTTCTTTCATTGTTAAATTTTAGTTGATTCTTTATCAAAACTCACTGATATATCTTAAGATATCCGTAAAAGCGTATGGTTTGCAAAGAAGAATAATGGACAAGATGGTTTGGATAAAAATCGTTTATTAAAATAAACAAGTGTGAAAACGTTGTTGATGTCGTCGTAGATAATAGTAGTAATTCTCTGGAGTGGCCAAGGGGTCGTAAGTCAGGAATGGCCATGGGGTCGTGAGGTGTGGGTATCGTATGATAATACGTCAGGAATCTCTCTTGGCCTGGTGTGAGGCGTGAGGTAGTAGAAGTTGTCAGTTGATACGGTCACTTGGTGTAGGGACCAAGTCAGGAATGACCCAGTGGAATAGTGATGGTCAGGGAAGGTAAGGGTATCAGCCGGCCGTGGTGATGAGTTGAAGTAAGTGTCGGGGTAGGTGCGGGCGCGACGTGGTAGTGGGAAATAGCGGCCTTTTGATCCTGCCTGTCTGGTGATGTTCTCGGCGTCGAGGCCGTCCATCCAACTGCCGATTCTCAAAATACCCAAGCTTATATGCTACGAGATAGGCTCCAGAATGTCTTTGGGTTTTTTAGCGGGAGAGTTTTTTATTGGCTGAAAATCCGGATTCTTTATAATATTATTTTTTGTTGTTTTGGAATTCCTTTCAAGCGTAACTCAATCCGAGCCTATGCGCAGAACTGCGTCGAATTGGTCACTTCGTGATCGGGTACCATTGAGTTCACTTCCGCTTGTTGTCTCCGACTTGAGATTTAATTTGTTATGCTAGCGAGTGTATATTTTGTGAGTAAGAATTGTGAATCATAAGAGATATCTTCTTTCTGATATAACAAAGCTCCCCAAGATATCGATTTGATTCACAATGTGTATGTATGGTTATGTAGGTGGTGTGTTGACAGATGAATAAATTAGAATTCTTTTAAGATGTGTATGAAATAGGCCTAATATTAGTATTTTCGATGTAGGTTGTGAGTTGACTTATTTGCCCCATAACGAGGTGGAGGCGGGAGATAATGTGCATTCATGTGAGTGTCACATGATGAAAATGGTGAGAATGTTGGTCTTAGTACAAAATTTTTTTGTTTCGCTTCCATTTTAAGGTCAGTCCCTTCGTTGGTTAGGGTGGCGTGGGTTGAATGGTGATTTTGCCTTGGGAGATAGTTTATCGACATCACATGAGCTCTTGGGTTGATATTCGTGGTTTTCTCTTCACGTGGTTTTGGGAGATTGAAGTTGGAGCTAAGATGTGGGGATAATTTTCGTCTTTCTCTGTGGTGGAGAGATATTTGGTTTACCCCACCGATAGCTTTGATCGTGTGGTCTCTTTCGCCTGGTGTGGTAGAAAAGTATCGCTTGAAGCTAATTATGATGGCTAATGTGTAGCAAAGAGTGACGAAGACGAAGGCTATTTTATATGGCACATCTACTTTTGGAAGGAGTTTTTCGTTTGCTAACACTAGAGTGGATGTACCTGGATTTGGAAAAAATGGTGTGAGTTTTTCCTGAAGGGGTATTGTCTGGATGGCGATTATCGAGTTGGAGTAAGGCATGGGGAATGCAGTCTGATGCTTATGGATGGTTTGTCATCATCTGTCGCCGTGGCATGTGTCCGAGCTAGTAGTGGTTGATGATATGGGCATTCGCATCCGTGCGAGCGAGTGGGGTCCAAATAATTTTTGCTTATAGCGGGTTCTTTAGCGTACTCGCGTTCGTGTGTGGTAGTGTTGATTGTGGCAATCGTTTGTACGGGATATACCGTTCTGGTATTTTCGTCAGTAGTAGTAGTAGGGGGTCATTATTTTGGTTGTACTGCTGTCATCAACCAGCGGGAGGTGAGGTGTGGAAGGTGCTGTTTCTACCAAGGTGTCGGCGGAGGTTGATTCCTTTGAAGCTGTCCTGTGAGGTTTCACGGCAGTTTCAATCATTGTGCTGGTTGTGGAGTCTGTTGTAGTGTGTGCTGTGTCGTCAGTCTTGTTGCCATGGGTCACAATGGTATTTACGTCAGTAGTAGTGGTAGGGGTCCTCACTTTGGTTGTAGGGCTGTCGTCGACTAGAGGGAGGTGAGGAGTTGAAGATGCTATTTTACCAAGGTGTTGGTGGAGGTCGACTCATTTGAGGTTGTTTCGTGAGGTTTCACGTCAGTTTCAATCACTGTGCTGGTTGTGGAATCTTTTGCAGTGTGTGCAGTGTTGTGTGAGGCTGTGTCGTCAATCTTGTTGCCATGGGTCGCTATGAGGTATGTCTTTAGTTGTTCAAAGGTGGATGTGTCCTGCTTGGACTCTATCATCTGCTCAAATATGCTGTAGTCGAGTAAATCCTTGGCAGCCTTGACGAATTTGTTCTCGAGGCTAGGATACTCGGTAATCTTGGGCGTGATGTGAATCATATAGGTCTCATTCAGGCTTGTGATAAACTGATTCACATCGTTTCCCGGACTGAAGTCGTTTTTCAGTCTCACGACGTCACGTAGGGATTGGTGACGCCTTAATAGCTCTTGGATGTCGACTATCTGGGCTATTGGTGGTATTGTCGGCTTGGCATGATCCAGGGCTTCCATCATCCTGTGTAAGTCGGCTTTCAAAAGTTGTATCAGTTCTGGTTTTGGAGGTGTTGGGCGGCTTCTTAAGTTGAAGATGTAATTCTCCTGGTCTCTGATGAAGTTGAGAATTTCTGAGCGAGTTAATCTTGTATAGTCCATATTCTCCCTTGCGACACTCTGACACCAATGATATATCTTAAGATATCCGTAAAAGCGTATGGTTTGCAAAGAAGAATAATGGACAAGATGTGTCACAACTAAACAAATAACTATTTCTACAACAGGGGACCTCACCTAGAGTAATGGTTAGAGAGTTTGAGTCTCTCACTGGATGCTCCATATTTCAGGCTTTGTGCCACAACTTATGGCTCTCTTGTGTGGGTTTCTAGAACAAATATCATCCAATTAAAAACCACAATTAAAAAGTATTATTTACAGCCCACAATACCATTGAGGCAGAGATTTTTGTTGGTTTTTTGGGGGTTATTTTTTTTAACACAATGCTTTGATGTTGTTAGGATATAATATATCTTTGATGAGTGAATGCAGAGAAAAATATAATGTGCAAAGAATTTCAATATTATGAGTTTAGATCAACAGTAAAACACAAAATAGACTTTGATGGGGTTGTGGACTGTTAGAATATTTTTTTTATGTAAATCAAATTTATTCATTCAGTATATTTAAATGAACAAAATCCCAGACACCTGCAGTGTGTGGAAAATTTTAATTTACAGATATCAAGTTTAACCTGAATTTTAAACTTTTTTTTTCTGTATCTTTAATCCTCAGAAAATTAAAACACAAAAATTAATTTTTTTTAAATTATTAATAATGCTAAGCATTATCAATAATTTTTAAAAAAATTAATTTTTAGTTAAAATAAAAAAGAATATCTAAATATTTTAATTTTTTATTTGTAATTGATTGTTGGAAATAAATATCTTAAAATAAAATAAAAATACAGAAAAAAAATGTTAGAAGGCGTTAAAAGTAAGCCGTATTTTTATCGAGAAGTAAATGTAAATATTTAGAGCGGGTTGTTGTTTCAGCTATCACCGCCTAGCGTTTTTTAAGGCCGGGACGCAATTCTGCAAATAGCACCGAAATTATGAAACATTCAAATTCTTCAAACTAGCAATTCTAAGATCCAATATTAACTAAGTCCCTCAAAACAGGAATAAAAATACTTTAATTTTATTTTTTCATCGCTACAAGGTAGGGATGTGCAAAATACGGACTTTGGAAATGTGCGCATAATTGTTAAAAATATTTTAAAACGTCAATAAAAAATGGAAAATTAACTCTTTAATGTTTTATTTTACGTTTAATATAAAGAACAATTCCAAGTTTATGTGTTATAAAAAAGAAAAAAAATTTCTCTTACATAAAACCTAAATTTTTGCATTTAAAAGTAAATTCCCGTAAATTCCCAATCTTTGTTGACAGTTATCGCATCTTGATGTGTGCACTATTTCTCAGCATGGAGGATTATACGTATAATAATTTCTTTTCTGAAGCAAAAACAAATTACTAATTTAGCATTTCCTTGATGCCTCATGATTTAACTCTTAATATTATTGAAAAAGAAAGTTGGGAAAATCAAAATTAGAATGTTAGAAATTATTTATAATAAAATTCTATCATAATATTCTTTTTTTTTTTTTTTTTTTTTTCAATACATCTATTAATTTTTTTTTTTTTTTTGATACATCTATTAAATTATTAAAGTGTATAAAACATTACATACCTCTTTATTCAATTTTGAAGTTTTTAAATTCACATGTTAAAAAAAAAATCAAAATTTGAAAATAGGGCATTGAATTGAAAATTGCTATTATTCCATAATAAAAAAAATCTTTATTCAAATAGTCTGCCCCTATTTCATATTTTGTAAACTTGCAATCTTCCTCGTCAGTAATTTCTGTATAATAAATAATTTCATAATTATTATTTTTGTAGCCAATTTAAGATTTTGATTTTTGATTTCAAAAATATGTTGGATATGTTTTCCAACTATTTTTCCTTGTAATATATTAATATTTTCTCTATAAATTTGAGAAAATTCCTTAAATAAATCAGCTGTTAAATTGTGATTAACTTATATACCCAGAACACATAAGTGAAAACAACAACAGTTTTCCCCAAAACCCAGAGTTTTTATTTTTCTTAGATTCATCCGTAATAAGAATGACGACAATTTTTAATTCAAACATTATTTTCACAAATTTATAAAATAAAAACCGACTTATATTATGTCATTATTTTTAGCAAGATATTTTTATACAATATTTTCTTTGATTAAATAAATACGATTGTGCTGTACATTAAACAAAAGTATTTATTTTACATTTTATAAATTTTTAAAAATCCTGAAAAATAAAATAAATATGTAGACAATAGGAACTTTTAATATAAAACTCTTTTGAAAATAATCTAACAATTAAAAAAAAAAAAAAGAAAAAAAAAGATACATATTTGTTCTTATTTACGAGATTTAAGTTTCAATGTTTAAGATGCCCTATTTCCAAAACCGATTTAGTAGCGAATTATCTTTTTTTACATATGTTCTGTCATTAAATTGTCTTTCCAAAAATGTAAAATTTATTTATGTACAAAAAAAAAATTAGATCTTTGTACGGGGGATCAATGCGCGAAACAAAAACTAACGAAAAAAAATTATTAGCCTTTTCAATTTAGTAAACATTTATTTACAATAAAAGTTCGTCTTTTATTACTTCATATACCGAAAGTTTTATTAAAATCGGATACTTAGTTTATTTTATATGATTTTTAGAAGAATTTCCTGTGAACACCCTTTTTTAGAGCCATCATTGCACATCCCTACTACAAGGTAAAGCAGTGGCAGGTTGATGTTGTGTTGATCGTCACCAACTCCTACGTCCATTATTTTCGCAACAATAAAGTTATATAAGGGTTTTTAGCCACTCTTGTTTCGGTACAAAATATATTTTTTATATGTTAAATGATTAACAGTAAGTTGGAAAGATTGCATAAAATAAAACATTATTAGTGTTGGTGCCGAGCAAAGAAACAAACTTGGACACCATGTTTACTACGTGGCGCCCCCTATCAGCCGACGCTTCGAACTAAATTGTTCTTACATCCGGGCATTTGACTCTGCACTTGATCAAGTTCATTATTGCTGAGAGACACTGTCAAAAGTCGGATTTTTTTTATCTATCAAAGAAACAAGAAATAGCTTGATTATTTTATTATTTTGTTGTTATTGGAAGCTAAGAGGATTTTTCTGTACATTATTTTCTATATTTGATTTTTTTTTAAATACATTTTGTGACTTGTTAGTTGTTTTAAAAACTGATATTCAGACGACGACGAAGAAGAAAACATGGCTAATGCCACCAGTGAAAATTTTGTTGGTGGTAAAAATTTGACTGAATTGAAGGTCGTTGAACTCCGTTCCGAATTGGAGAAAAGGGGTTTGGATAAAACTGGAGTAAAAGCTGTCTTATTGGAACGTTTGGAAAAGGTGGGTTTATCCATTTATTTTATACATGAGATTCTAAAAAAGGTAACAAGACGTTGTTGATTTTATCATCTGAATTAAAATTTGTTAAACATCTAAAAATTGAATTAAAAATGATTTTAAATTAGTTTTTGTTGAGGGATTAATCGTAAATATTTTTCGTGTTTTCTTGTTATTTATAAAAACGTTGAATTTTATTTTAAATTAATTGGAAATGTTGTTTCTTTTCCAAATGCTGAAAATTCTTCCCAATCGATCATCTCTCAACTCGTAATTGATTTTTTTTAAGTCACGGGTTTCACTTTTAAGTTTTCTTCCATTTTATTTATTTACTTTAATTTTTCAATAAACATTTTATTCAATATTTTATTTAAAAAAACTCAGCTTTCGATTATTTTTTGGTCGATTTAATAAAAAGCAAGTTACGTGTATATTTCAGCCATTTCATTTTTTAATAAAACACTTTTTCATTGATGATTTTGAATTTACAATAAACATTTTATTCAATATTTTATTTATTTATATCAGACAGAACCTTATCTTTCGATTATTATTTTTCATCCATTTTATTTTTTGAAGAAAATTTTTTTAAATTAAAATTTCATTTTTCCTTATTTCGATTTTTGTTTGTAAATATTTTATTTGTATTTTGATCGATTAGTAATCGACACAAAGATGTATTTTTCTTATTGACATATTTTTTTTCTTATTTTTTTTTGTGGTGGGGGGGAGGTAAGTCATAATAAACCAAATTTTTTTTTTTTGTGAAAATGAATTCATTTTAATTTTCAAAGATTTTAACTTCCATAATTTAATATTACCTTTCGCTTTCATTAGGCACTGTCGATTTCTTCGCTCATTTTCATTTTTATAAACGAATCAGATCGATTATTTAAAGGTCAAATTGTTGTCGAAGTCAAAAAGTAATAACATAATGAGCATCAGTATAAAAAAAAATAAAAAATAATAATATGTATGTAAATTATTTTTAATACATTTTAAACAATTAAATTCGCTCAAAGATTTTGCAAACATGGACGCTTTTTCCGATGTATAGGGACTGAGAAAATTACATTATTTAGGATTTTAAGGCTTATAACAGTTTCTTCTTAGGAATCAATAACAAAACACATTAAATACACTATGTACAGAAAAATGAATAACTTCTAAATGAAATATCCTTTTCTATTTGGTCTAAACACGCAGAAGAAAAAGACGCTCTAAAAAATTCTTGTGATTTAATTTACCAAAAAAATTGACCAGGAGAAAATGTCACGTGACTTTTCCCACGAAGGACTGACTTTCATTAAAAGAAAAATTAAAAATCAGGGAATTATCTGATTTTAATAAAAAGAATTTGTTGACTTATTAATCAACGAATTCTTTCTTTTAAATTACTGAATTGTTTCAGTCTAAGTGATTCAATGGAAATAAATCTAAATTCTTTAAAATAAATATTACTATTAGAGACATCTGTACTAGCATCTAAAACAACAATTTAAATGGAGATTTTAATGTATGCTGGACAATGAAACACCTTATTATGATTAATAGTTTTTGCTTTTTACAGTACCAAAAAGAAAATATTACCTTGAGGAGTGTTTTATTCATTGAGTAAATCCGACAAAATGTGGTTGAAAATAGAGGAAAAGGTGGATATAACTATAACCCGTCGGCCACTCTCGAGCTGAAGGGCTCACAGAATCTCCGAAATTGGCCGTCAAGATCGGATTTTCTGCATCAACCACGGATTGCAGGGTATCTATATTGCTGGAAATCTAGCGAATGCCCACGTTGTGCTAAGATCTCAAACGACTAGAAATCTGCTATAGAAACTGATTTCCGAGATTAATGGCGGCCGATTGGTCATATGAAAAAAAGAATAACGAATCTTTTCTTTTAAAAAAATCAACAACATTTATATTCGAAAATATAAGAATACAAATAATTACTTCTCAAGGTTGGTGGGAGTGATGTGCCCGTAATTAAATACTTCTGGTCTTCTGCAAAGTATTGTGCAAACAGTTCGTAAGTTGACTAAGTTTTCAAAATGGTCTTAGCTGAAGTCAGTTACTCTCGGCTCTCCGTATTGCGTTAATCTTGTCAGCTAGCCCGATTCTCAAGCGATCACAACTTCATCTGCCCGTTTGGCCTCATCTGCCTATTCGGCCTCTTCTGCTTCTCAAGCCAAAAACGTCTGAGTTAAGTAACACTCCGATCGGAACAATTTTATTTCGGCCGGCATGAAGACATTGGGAATTTTCTGCTCCACCCACCGAAGAAGGGTAACCGCCTTCCTCTTGTTCAACGAGCCAATCAAATTTACTTCCGCTCACCAATCTGGGTACCATCTCTTCCGGCCACTTGAATGTGTTTTTTAAATACATTCGACCCTTTTTTTTAATGTCGATTTCCAACAAGAGTTTATCTCCATTCTCCAGCCATAGGGAAACATAAAAACAATAGATTCTCTTTAATCCTGGTTTCTTCATGTTCTGGTATCTATAAAACAAGATTTTATCTTTTCCCCGCGACTAAAAGTCTGGATACATCAAAGACTCGTCTAAGAACGGCTTCCCTCACTTCTGGAGTTCCGACCTACTTGAGATTTTACTACCGGCCACTATCGCCTCGACCTCCCGGTCGAGGTCATTTTCGGATCGCCCATCTGTTTTGGATCTACGGCTGAAGTCGGCCAGCGAGTTATATTTCCGTTTATTAATTCTTTCTTTCTTCTAATTTCAAAACCTAGATCAGGTCATATTTCGATCGCGGCCCTGTAATTCTGACCCAAACAATCGGAAGATTTTAACTTCCGATTTTTTCTTTCTTTCTTTTTCTATCTTCCAAACCTGAATCAGGTCACATAACAACACAGCAACTAAATTCAATTGATATTTCGCCACTTTATTTCCTTAAGACTTCCTCAGAATTTATTGAGACAGATGCTTTTACATTCTGCTTTTATACTGAAAAGGTAATTAGGTAAGGTAATAAGGAGAGGGTTTGGGTGTGTGGTATAGAGATGGGGGAAGTGAAAAAGGACGGGTGAGTTTAGTATGTGGAGTATAGTATTTTTGTGGGGTCAGTTTGTTGCCTTTGAAGAATTAAGAAAAAATAACAATACAACAAGGATGTATACCCTAAAACAGTTGCTGCTGTCCCCAGAGTAGAAGAGATTACTACATCCAGGTATTTTGATGTAAAAAGGAGAAAAACGCATTTTTCCTTAAGTGTAAATGAAAAAGACCAGTTGTTAGTAATAATTTTTAAATATATAAGAATCTCGGAAGATGTACAAAATTGCGCATTTCTAATCATACCTTTTTCGTTAGATTAAATAAATCTTTATTCATGACAAAATTATTGTTTACAACAAAAATCAATAGAAATAGGTCAATTTTTTTTTTTTTTTTTTTTTTTTTTAATTTAAAGAAAAAATATTGTTTACAGAGAAAACGCACAACAAAAATGAATTGATTAAAAAAAAAAAAAAAAAAAAAAAAAAACTTCTGAATATGTTTTTTCATATTTCTATGCACACACACACACACACATTACATAGGCAATAAACTAACAGTTACCAAGCACTGCTGACTTTGTCTTTGCTACTCTAACTTAGAGATATATCTGCTCTATGAATGATTTGCAGTACTTTTTATTTATAAATATAGCAAAATTGATTATCAATTATATATATATTATTTATTAACCCAGTAGATCTGAAATCAGTAGAGTGAGTAAAGAGATATTAAAAATAGGCTAAAACCTAAACCAACAGATCAACACTGATGATGCGATCATGTGCTTTAAGAGTATAAAAAATGAGCCCAGAGTCAGCTTTCATCCAGTTCGATATCACTGAATTCTATCAATCAATATTGAAGAAACTATTTTCTGAGGCAATGGATTTTTCACAATGGTACACCAATATTTCCCCGAGGAAGAAATCAAAATTATCAGATCAGGGAAACAGTTCTATTCAACAGAAAGGAACAATGGGTGAAAACCTGTAATAATGGAATTCGATGTAGCGATGGGCTCCCTGGACTCAGCGCAGATATTGGACCTTATTGGACTATTAATATTGTATAATCAAACAAAAAAATTAGGCACCAATGATGTTGGGATTTACAGGGATGATAACTTGATGGTGGTACATAATGCATCTGGAAAAATACTTTTGGAGTACTGAAGAACATGTGATTATCAGTTGACATTCAATCGAATAGCAAGATCATAAATTTCCTGAATGCTACAATCAATCTAATCACAGGTACTTTTGAACCCTTTATGAAACCCAATGCAGATCTTATCTATATAAACCCTGAATGTAACCACCTATCCTCAATAATTAAGAAAATACCATACTCAGTAGAATGCAGACTGTCAATCTAATCACAGGTACTTTTGAACCCTTTATGAAACCCAATGCAGATCTTATCTATATAAACCCTGAATGTAACCACCTATCCTCAATAATTAAGAAAATACCATACTCAGTAGAATGCAGACTCGATAAAATCTCATTGAATGAGCAGATTTTTAATAGTACTGGCTAATATATATATATATATACATACTAGAAAATACGTGACTCATTGGGTCACCCATTGTGCTTGTTTTTTTTTTTTTTTGTTTTTTTAGAGTCATTAACTTAAACAGCAAAAACGCTTTTTGGGACAAAATTAATTATTTAAAAGTGTATAAAAAAATTAGATATGTAATATTTTTTAATTTTTTTATTTTTTATTTTTTATTGCATATCGCATAAATGCGTCTTGGCCTCCTGCTCTAAAAAAAACCAAAAAACTTAGCGGTGCCTGCTTATCGACAAGCAAATGTATATACACCTCCCTTTAAAAATATATTTTTATTCTGTATTGCCACAAATTTTTAAACCTACAACCAAGTTTGGCTTTAACTTTTCGGAAAGACGCCTTAAATCAGCTATAGAATAATATAATAAAGAAGAAATATGGCCAGATAATTTTTAAAATGTAAATGAATTTAAGTAGAATTAAATGTAAATGGCAATTAAAGTAAAGGAAAATAATTATTAGTGAGACCTGTATGGTCTTACTAATAATTTCATTTACCTATTCTTTTAGTAAATAAATTCTGTCATAGCTGACAATTTAATTTTAATCAACTTATTTTCTAATAAACTCTGATTTGTTTTGTATTAAAAACTGTAGGAAAAATAATAAATTTTTTATAAGAAGTATATATTAACATTACCAACAAAAACTTAGTTACCATAAAAAGGCATTGGTTTGTTTGTGTGTGTTTTTTGTTACTCATTTAATTCATACAGTTTTTAATCTCAAAACATTGTCGTCAAAATTAAAACGGAAACTTATTTGGTGATATATGACAGTTTAACTACAGTGCATGAATGAACTTTTTTTGCGAATTCGGTTACGGTTTAGGGGTTAAGGTTGTTTTTAATTACATATTTCTTAAAAACACATTACTATACATTTAATATTGGAAAATAATTTTTTTAAGAACATGTTTATTTGAAATTATACATTGCAATAACACAAACAACTGAGATGAATGTGCCTACCATTGGATTCAATAATTAATTTCAATGGTCAATTAAATGTATAATAATTTGGGGTTTTTTGTTGTTGTTTTTGTAAGCAATACGTAATTAAAAACAACCTTAATCCCCAAACCCCTAAACCATAACCCAATTCACCAAAAAGTTCATTCATACACTCTAGTTAAACTGTCATGGAACAACACCAAATGTTTCAGTTTTAATTTTGACAACGATTTGCGAAGTTTAACCCACAAATCTTGATTTTATAAGAAAATAAGCTGATTTGAATTATTTCGCAGCTTAATTTATTTTAATTTTTCGGAAAAGAGAAACAAAGACAATTTATCTACTTACCAAATGAATTGATTGATTCACTAATTTAGTAATGAAAAACTTTTACCATTTTAGATTTAAGATAGATAAATTACCAAAAATCAAGGAATTATCTAATTGGAATGAGGTTTTTAGCACGTTATTCAGCAATGTATTCTTTTAGTTTGAAAAAGAAAACTTTTACTTAAACGGTGGGGGGGGGGGTCAACGTTTGCTCATTTGAATAAGATTCCATCACATTTAAATATATAACTACTTTTTTTTTACCCAATATGAAATATTTTAAAGTAAGTTTAATAATCATGTTAAATCAGACATGTATTCCGAATTTGACTCTATAGATTAATAATTAAAGTAATTTTAAAAATCTATTTTAAAGCCTGATTTCAATTTTAGTTGAGTGAACTTGTTTTGTTTTGTTTTATTAAAACAAAACAAAAAAAATATTCTCTGTAGCCTGGAGAAAGGGAAGGGAACGAATCTACGGAAGGTTAGTGGTGTTAGGAGTGGGTCACTGACTGCTGGATTTTTAGTAATAAACTATTACATGCTGTGAGCTCTCCCACTCCCCTTAACTGGCATAAACAGGGGAATAAGAGAGTCATGTATAATGTTAGACAGGGATTGGTTGGTTGTTGATTTAATTGCTAATTACACCTAATTAAAACCAATTAAACTGATTTTTTTTCAAACAATGAGTAGTCCTAAAACCAAGGAATATCTAAGTATAAATATTGTGTCCATAACATAAATAGAAAAAAAATCCTTTAGAGATTGAAAGCTCAAAATCTCAGCTTTAGTATAATAATAGATATATAATAAAGCATTGCATAACAGTAGATACACAAGAAATATATTTTGATTTAATAACCAGCACAAAAACAATACACTAAATAGGAACAAAAAAAAAATAGAGCGAGAAATAGATAATCTGGTACACACCCACCCCTGAACCAAAATTGGTAAAATATTTTTTAATTCAATTTGCAAACACTTTCCAGCCCACTGCACATTACACACAATTAACAATCTAAAAAAATTAGATTCTCCTGCACAATCAATATAGAAAGGATTATAAAGAAACATAATAATAAAATAATAAGCAACCACACAAATAATAGAAATAATGATAAAGATGCACAGAATGCAACGATTGAAGCCCTACATTGTGCCTCACCCAAGGTAGATGTTTAACTAAAGGTATTGTTTACCAAGCCTCAGTGACATCTACCCAGAGGCCAAATTTAACTAAATTTTATGAGGATTGCACAAAATCAGAATTAAAAATGGCTCTTAATATAAAACTGAGAAACGCAACAACTTTATCTGAGTATATTTGTGGATTGAAGGATCATAGCTTAACACTTATAGGATATTTTATAGAAATCAAACGCATATAGGTCTCTGAATTATCTATTTTTCCTATGCCTACAAAAAAAATTAGCTATAATTTGATTCCCTGATAAGAAAAATTTATTAAACAATAGAATGGAATCTATCCGTTGACATAGGACTGTTTCGGTCCCTAAAATATAATTAGAATTATATTCTTAAACTTTAACCGTTTGTACTAACTATTGTTTTGAATAATAATTTAAGTTCAAAGAAAAAATAATACAGAGATAAGAACAGGGGAATAAATAAACAATTAGGATTAAGCCGGCAAGGCAATAAAAGAATTTAAATGAATAACAGAATAACAAACATAGGGATCAGCAGTGAGTAAAATCAATTGTTAACTAAGAAAATTTTATTTATATATATATAGTCACATTTTTATACATGGATAAATAGAATATCATATTAGATACAGAAGAATTCAACAAGAGATAGCTATACATACATGATATATGGAAAGACAAAGAGGGATAATAATGATGAATAATTTAAGGTCTATAGATTAATAAATAAATATAAGAAAATTATTGCGTACAGTGCTCAGGTGCACCACAACTCATCAAAGGCTCATGTATAGTACATAGAATAATGTACTAATGTCCAGAAAATGAATAACCTACAGTAATAATATACATGTATGTGTATGGAGGGGGGATATCAGGTATAGTGTTGTTGAATCACAGGAAGCATGGAGGTTTTGAAAGATAGTGTTTCAGCAGACAGCAACAGATGCAGGCAGTTTATTCCATGCCTCAGCAACTCTGAGCGTGAAAAAATGTTTCCAAAGTCATATGAGCTATGCTGTTTTCTGACTTTGTAGCCTGCCCACTGTTATCCTATGGCAGTCCGAAGGCTCTCTGCACGTATCTGCTCATTATCTTTGCACATTTTGTCTTTTGTTTTCTCTGGCCGTGGTCGTCTGTAACATCTGCAAACTTAGGACCTTCCAATCGCTGTGTCCATCATACTGGCTCGGGGTAAACAATTAATAAACAAGAGAGTGCAACAAAGACAAGACAAAGACAGAGTAAGGTGAACATTCAAAAATGGTCAAAGATACAGGACTCTAATGCTTCATTCAATCATTCTCCTATCTCCTCTGTCTGCTGCCATCCTATCTGTCTATCGAACCGAGAGGGGGGAGCTCCCCCCCTCTCTGTCCACTGTCAGAACTTCTACTTTGGTCTGTGATCAACTGGACTCTGTTAAAAGTCGAACTTGATTGGTTCACTCCCGGATTCTCAACTGACTCCTCCAGTCCCCAACAACTAACTCACTGACTTTCAAATTTTTCACTACTCCCCAAATCCCGTTTCTAAATCTCCTGCCTTCTCGTTTTCACAGGATTTGAAAATCCTTTGTCAACCCCCATGCGTGATTTGAAATCTTTGGTTAAAGACCACTCACAGTATTGACCCCTATCTGCCTTTTTTATTGCTTACTAGGCCATTAACTACCTTTCATCCTTCAGACAACTGTCTCCTAGGAGGAATTATAACAATTCTTAATCTTTATTTTCTTTCTTCTTCTCTATAGAATTTCTCTTTACTACTTTTATAAACTTGTTTTGACCAACACAGGCCAAAACTTCTATTGCATACTTATACATACCTACAGTTATTTATACATGTATACACATATATAAATATATACGTATATATACATGTACACAAATATAAGTGAATAACAGAATAACAAACATACCGATTAGCAGTGAGTAAAATCAATTCTGTTAACTAAAAATTTATATATATATATATATATGAAGAAATTTGAAAAACGAAGTGTTCCAAAGATGAATTTTTTCATCGCTTAAACGTTTTGGTTTAAAAAACCTTCATCAGGATTGATTGTGGGATGAAGAAATTAATGGATGTTTTATAAATGACAGGAGTTAGAAAAATACAGTTACAAACTTTTAACAAATATTTTTCTAGCTCCTGTCATTTATAAAACATGCATTAATTTCTTCATCCTACAATCAATCTTGATGAAGGTTTAAAATAAACTGAAATATTCATCTTATCTTTGGAACACTTCGTTTTTCAAATTTCTTCATATTGTCGGATTTATTTCCATATTTACTCCCATATATATATATATGCATATATATATATATATATATATATATATATATATATATATAATGTCACATTTTTATACATGGATAAATAGAATATCATATTAGATACAGAAGAATTCAACAAGAGTTAGCTGTATATACATGATATATGGAAAGACAAAGAGGGATAATAATGATGAATAATTTAAGGTCTATAGATTAATAAATAAATATAAGAAAATTATTGCGTACAGTGCTCAGGTGCACCACAACTCATCAAAGGCTCATGTATAGTACATAGAATAATGTACTAATGTCCAGAAAATGAATAACCTACAGTAATAATATACATGTATGTGTATGGAGGGTGGAAACAGGTATAATGTTGTTGAATCACAGGAAGCATGGAGGTTTTGAAAGATAGTGTTTCAGCAGACAGCAACAGATGCAGGCAGTTTATTCCATACCTCGGCAACTCTGAGCATGAAAAAATGTTTCCAAAGTCATATGAGCTATGCTGTTTTCTGACTTTGTAGGCAGGCCCCCGTGTGTTATAGACACTTGGAAATAAAAAAAAGGTGCTCAAGGTTGCTGTTGGTTTAGATGGTTAACTGGTATCTGGCAACTGACTTGATAAAACTCAAGTCAGTTGCCTGACACTGAAGTTTCAATGAATCCATGCTTAGGGCAGCAAGACATTCAGGATATGGTAGATACCTG
This sequence comes from Doryteuthis pealeii, assembly GCA_023376005.1. Classification (NCBI taxonomy): domain Eukaryota; kingdom Metazoa; phylum Mollusca; class Cephalopoda; order Myopsida; family Loliginidae; genus Doryteuthis; species Doryteuthis pealeii. Next base: position 32,845,589 of record CM042171.1, read on the forward strand.
ATGGAGGGTATTCACTTGGTTGCACGTTTTTTGCTAGTTTCCAGGAGGTTAATGTTCTGAGCGAAGTAGGAGTTCCAGACTGGTGATGCAAATTGCATATGTGGCCGCACCGTGCTTTAAATTGATAGCTGGGGAGCTGCTGACAAGGTTCTTGCTGAGTAATGCCAGGACACTCTCAGCCAGTTTGAGTTGCCAATCAGTGATCCATTGCTGCACTGAGTCCAGTCCTGATTGCAGGAAAGTTCTACAGTATTCATAATCTCTTTTAGTACTGCTTGATGTTATCTGCATACTTCATTAATGTGGCATTCCTTGAGTTGATGTTATTAATATATGCAACAAACAAAAGGGGGCCAAGAACAGAACAATGTGGTACACCAGATGACATCTCGTACAGTGGGGACTGCTGCCCAAGAACTATGACTACCTCTCTCCAGCTGAGAATGAAGGACTTCAACCAGTTAAAAAGATCATCCTTCACACTCATTGCAGAGAGTTTTGCTATAAGTCTTTTGTGCGGCACAAAATTAAAGGCCTTAGCATAGTCGAGGTAAATAATGTCCACCCACGAACTGCCATCAGTGATCTGGGTGATATCTTCTAGAAACTTAAGTTGATCACAACAGCTGGAGTTTGGGATAAATCCAAATTGGTAGGGTCTGATAAGACTGAAAATTCCAGAAATTCCAAAGTCTTTCTCTTATAAAGGATACCATCAGCTTGGCAATGCAACTAGTAACACTAACTGGGCGATAGTTGACAGGTAATGTACAGTCACCCTATTTGAACAGGGGAATTTTCTACTGTTCTAGGGTAGTACCATTGTTGATACAGAATTGAAAAAAGAGAGATAGCTGGTACAGAAGGAAGTACCCACCACATTTGAAAAGCAGGTATTTCACACCATCAAGACCAGTAGAGGCATGGTTATGTTTACTCTTGAGGAGATGCCACAGCATTGCAGGTGTAAATTCTATTGTAGTTATAGAAGTTAATGTCAGAGGTGGTGGAGATGGTACATTTTTGTCCTCAACAGTGAAAATGTCTGCATATAGCATTCAGCAATGAGTTCTACGCATTCTTTTGTGTCATCGGTAATCTGGCTTGTGTGAGGTTTGTGAAGAGGAGATATCTGCAGTAAGTATTTACCCAACCCATTTGCCACAGGTAGGATGTGACACAAGATTGCAAGTATAGGGCATCTAGTGAGGATCAACTTCGCTAGTCAGTAGTGAGGGATCTGTGAGACTAGCTTGAATCTTGTTGCTAATTTATGCAAATTAATTGTGCTTTTGGAGATACAAATAAGTAAAGGCCTTTTTCTTCATTTATGTTAAAATGAAAATTATTAATGGTATTTATTAAAATTAACATTGACTTTGTTGCATTATGTCATAGGAGATAGAAAACGTCTTTTTTAATTTTTTCATTGAAAAATGTACTTAGACAAATCTAATTTCGTTTTATTATATATATTAATGTCTTCAAATAGATATTTGTCATTTGTTTTATCCTGCTGATTGTTTTTTTCTTTTTTTTAAAGGCACTTGAGAGTGAAGGAAAAATTCCTGGTGACTACTTGTTTGCTGAAAGTGAACTTAAATCTAAAATATCCTCAGGTCGTCTTTCTCGTAAGTATTTTCTTTAAAATCTTAAAACTAATAAACCAAAGAAAATTGCTGCCTGTTAAAAGTGAAAATTTAAGAGCTGTTTGGGTCTCCACCCTTTTTATTATGTCTGGTGAATCTCTTTTTAAAATAAAAAAAACTATATTCTCCATGGAAGAATAAAAATGGATTTTATATTTGAAATCATAGCAAGTTATCTTAATTGAATTTATGTTGCAATGCACCAAATGACATTGTTTATTGCGCAACTCAGTTTTTGACTTGAGTTTTCTGACATAATGCAACAAAGTCAATGTTAATTTTAATAAATACCATTGATAATTTTCATTTTAACATAAATGAAGAAAAAAGGCCTTTATTTATTAGTATCTCCAAAAGCAATCACCTGTGGCTACTACACATAATTAATTTGCATAAATTAGCAACAAGATTCAAGCTAGTTATGATTTTAATCAAACATTTCAAATTGAAATGTCAAATTTTGGCATTAACTAACCCATAAGGAGTTGATATGCAGTTACACAAATAAACTAAAATAAGCCCATAAATGAGTACACTCTTTTTCTAAAAAGTTAATTTTCTTCTAAAGCAAAGATATCAATATTTGATTATTTCTGTGGAACATTATACAATCAAAGCTGATATTATTAGGTATCATTTATTATATTGATAATACATGATATGTTTAGATTGTATAATGTCTCCTTAGAAATAATAAAATCATGATATCATTGCTTCGTATTTTAACTCATCACCGGTAAGTTTCGCTTTCAAATATTTGTAAATATATGAACAGACGAATTTTGCAATTGTATCTGACAAAAACAAATTTTACAAATTGTGTGATACTATTTCTGAACGACATCCTTTTATTTAAATAAGCATAAAAATATTTTGTAAATAAAAACTATATTTTTATTTAAATAAACATAATTGCATTTTTCTTCTGATTAAGTAAAAACTATTTTAGTATAAAAACATCTTTCGTCTTTTTTTAAATCATCGTAAAGTGCTGAAAAATATTCATAAATTTCTGATTAAAAAGTATTTATTTAAAAAGATTTTGCTATTGAATTTTAATTTGATTACGTGTACCAACCATCTATTTATTTAATTTATTGTAAGTTCAACATCTCTATAAACTTATGATTAAAATCATTTGTTTACAAAAACTTGGAAGCGGAAGTTACCGGTGATGAGTTAAAATATGAACCTTTCATTAAGTTGATGATTTGGGGTTGGTTACTTGGTCCAGATGGTATTGTTCATTAATAAATCTTCATCTAATTCAGAAATAATCTGATGAGATTGTTTAAATAATGGAACCAATAGTATAAAAATCAGCAAAGGTTCTGTTTTTATAATGACTTCAAAAATGTAATGCCTCCATTTTCTCATATTGTGCTATATAAGTGTCAATAATTAGCATTCACAGTTGATTTTTTTATTTGAGATTATTGTTGTTTAATCACATTAGTTATATAGAGCTCTGTAAATGTAGTTCAAAACTGTTTGAATTATGCAAATATCCCCAATGGTTCAAAAGTTATGAGAATTTAAAGTCCTAAAATTGGGGGTGTAAAAGTTCAAAGTTATTAGATACTTTGCATACAAATAACTCCGACGAAGGTTAATAGACAAAACATTTAATATATACAGCACATGGATAACAGTTGACACAATGTACATAGTAAAAGAGTTACATATATAAAGGGGTACACAAATAAAGATAAAGACACATTCATGAATGGTACATTATAACATATAAAAGTACAGACATGAGACTAGGAATAGTCCATGCTGTGAAGACTTACAGTAATGTAAGGGGGGCGGAGCCCCAACAAGAGGGGTTAGATAAAATCTACCCCATGTGGCTCGTAGTTGCTGAAACAGGAAAAAGAGGCCGAAAGGGTTTGAACCCGGCACTTAAATACTATGGTGCCCTAGCGGGCACCAGCAAATAAAAGGGGCAGACAACTCCACCAGGCGAACACAAACCAACGCTACAAATACTCCCCCCTAAATTTTTAGCGGGGCAAAAAATTTATAGACAAGCATGACAAACAAAAAAAAAATATTCCTTTAAGGAAAAGAACAGAGTCTCGAATGTTCAAAATTCAAAGTTCCAAAAACAGAGAAATGAAATTTGCACATACATATTCCCGCAAACTACAAAATAAAAGCATGAAAAAACAGGAATGTAATTTAAAATACAAACAGAAGCATTTTTCATGTATAAGTCCAGTGGGAAAAAACTCCTATGTGGTATGGTTACAATTTAAAGAAATCAACTTTCTTCCAAATTCCTGAGTTGAAATAAGGACTGCTTTTATCCTTGAGGAATAATTTTTCTCCTGGAAACAAAATGGTAGGCACAAAATGCCAAGTCAAAGTACTTTTACGGACCATGGTGGGTCTGACTTTGGCCAGGAATTTGGTGAATTCCTGGTAAAATTTGTTAGGCACAAAATGCCAAAAAACGACGGGAATTGTTAAAAGGGTGTTTCAAAAGAAACAAAAGTTAAAAGATTTTTACGAACCATATTTCAGGTTCAACTTTTAGCAAAAAAAAATTTTCTGTACAGGTGTACAATTTTCAAAAGTTTGAGGAAAAATATGGAGCAAATGTCTCTCTGTGTGGTGTGGATACAAAACTTGAAATTCAACGTCTCTTCGTTCCATTCTTCAATGCTGACCTGGTTAAATGTCTTCTTAGACGCCTAGGTTCAGTTGAAATTTTCAAAGTCGGTACTTTGAGTTCTGAAATGAACATTTCTGATGTACATCTCGTTTTCCGTTCGGGGGTTGCAAAAAAATAATTTTTGCTGAGTAGCCCTGCGGTTGGAATCCAAGTCACATGGTGTGGCCATGTCCGTATCCTTAGTAGTAGTCGCCGAACTGAAGATGTCAGTATCCCTGGAGTGGGGGAACGTGTCAAACTGTCCCTGGCTGATGGCTGAACTATTTCCTCTCGGTAAAAAAGATAATTCTGGGTGTTGAATCTTTTTTTAAATTTTTTTAGAAGATATCCAGCGCTGTAAAAAAATGTGTCCATAACAGTCGGAGAAAAAAAGAAATAATTTCTTTGAGGGGGTCACCGTTTTTTCTTTTTTTAAAAAAAAAGTTTGTGTTGAAAGTCCCGAGTACTTTTACGACCATTTTTATGGTCGACTTGGGCAAAAAAGTGTAAGTGTTCATATCACTTCGGGGTATCACCAGTTGTAAGGAAGGTTCAAAGTTATTAGATACTTTGCATACAAATAATTCCGACGAAGGTTAATAAACAAAACATTTAATATATACAGCACATGGATAACAGTTGACACAACGTACATAGTAAAAGAGTTACATATATAAAGGGGTACACAAATAAAGATAAAGACACATTCATGAATGGTACATTATAACATATAAAAGTACAGACATGAGACTAGGAATAGTCCATGCTGTGAAGACTTACAGTAATGTAAGGGGGGCGGAGCCCCAACGAGAGGGGTTAGATAAAATCTACCCCATGTGGCTCGTAGTTGCTGAAACAGGAAAAAGAGGCCGAAAGGGTTTGAACCCGGCGCTTAAATACTATGGTGCCCTAGCGGGCACCAGCAAACTAAAAGGGGCAGACAACTCCACCAGGCGAACACAAACCAACGCTACAGGGGTATAAAAGTGGACATGATTTTGTTAAAAAAAAATGTCAAATCACGGACCAATTAAAACAAGAAATTCAGTAATTTCTTTTCCATTTCTTTATTTTTGGAGCAATTTTGATAAAACTTGGCATTTTTATGTAAAATTGTATGTTCTTTCTGATTCTGCCTTCAAATTGTATGTATCTCTATGCTGGAATCCATTATTTAGGGAATAAGAGGTACGGATATCAGAGTTTGTTTTGTTTTTTGTTTGTTTTTTTTTTAATTTACTACAAGATTAATCAACATTTTCATTTTAAAACTGCATGTATACAAATAAAGAAAACATCTAATTTTTGAATTCTAACAATTGTTACTTGTAATTTGACATTTAGATATTTTTTGACTCTACATGATTTTTTTTTTTTTTTTTTTTTTTTTTTTTTTTCAGAAGGTGCAGTGGAAAATGAAATGAAAGATGATGAGGTTTGTATCAGTTTCATTCTCTCCCCCTCTCTCCACCCACTTTTGAGGCAGTTAAAATAATTGCTGACACATTTTCAAAAATTAATTGTAATTAATCTCCCCTTCAAACTAGGTGAAATCTGAGTTTTACAAAAAGTATCTAATATTGATTAAATTTATAAAATCATTCTACATTGTCAACAGGGTTTAGAATACACTGTCTGTATCTCCCTGCAGAGAAGTAAGACCCCTACCTAAAAAGGTGTATTTTGGGTATGACACTAAACTATCAGGTAGTGAAGCTTCAATTCTAGAGCGGGGGGGGGGGTCAACCTTCATTACTATTACTCCTGAGTCATCTCTGACCCAGAATTATAGTACCTGTTAGGGATCCATCTCTATGTCAAGTAGATCTGTTTAAAGATTATTCATATTAGATAGGAACACTTGATATCATAACTGAAAAAAGCTCTTAAGAAACAACTACACAAATGTAAATATAAGCATACAAAAACCATGATTCTCTAAGCATAAAATAACTCTTGATTGGTTGATGTGCTGTTAAAAGGAATTGGTTGAATCATAAATCTTTGTTTTCATTGATAAAAATTCTCTTTCTCTCTCATTTATTTTTTCTAATTCAAAATAATTTACATAGATTTACTTATGTCCAGTCATCCATCAGTATCCACAGGGGATTAATTTCTGAATGCCCTGAAATTACCAAAATCTGTAGATGCACAGATTCCTTATATAAAATGACAGTGTTTACCTACACATATTCTACTGTTTACTTTAAGTCATTGTTAGTCTACTTCTAATACTTGATAACATATAAATAGCATAGAAATAGTTGTTATACTAGGAACAAGAAAAATTGTCATCAAATCAGTAATGAGGAATTTAAAAAAATATCTTGTATAAAAGTAAATTTTATCAAAATCTTTGTGTCATTAGTAAGAAGAAAGAAATTCTGATATAAAAATGACTATTGTACATTATAGATCAGTTCTGTGTGGATTCTGGATACTGCACAGAGAACCTCCTGGGAGTAATAACAGTTAGAGATGCTTGTCGAGAGACTGTCATGGATATCCGTGCTACAAGTACAACGTGATGATGCCATTATAGAAGTAGATATTTATAAAGTGATGATAGTCTCCTCAAGTTATTTGTCTATAAACATTTTTTTAAAATCATAATTCAGGTGAAAAAATGATTTAACTCGATTTTAATTTTTTAAAATTTTGATACTTATAAAGACAATTTAAAAAAAATAAAATTACTATTATAAATTTTAGAAAATGCAAAAAATTGGAGATGGTGCATACAACACAAATAACAAATAAATAAAGAAGATGAAAGTAAAATTGTGCTGAAATGAATTCTGGAGAAAGAATTTGAAATTGCAACAGTCTTCAACAAGATATTCCGACTACACCTCATTTCATAGACTTTTGTTGAGTTTCTCAGAGCATTAGAAAAATTAAGTTTTTAATTTTTTTGTTAGGACATAAATGTAACAAATTATGATACATTTTTGTCATAAATTATATTTTTGCATTGGACTATTTCTTCAAATGCATCAAATTGATAGATAATGTTTCTGTTATGCAGGGTTCCCACACATCCTGAAAAACCTGGAAAATAAAGTAAATTTTCCAGTACTGGAAAACCTGGAAAAGGGGTGTTTTTTTCCAAAAAATCCTGGGAAATTTTGCATTTTGTCCTGGAAAATCTGAATTATCTGAGACAAAATTAATCTTATTGTTACAGTTAACAAATATAACTAGTAAAATAATAATGACTGTTTTTTCTTTCTTTCTTTCTTTTTTTTTTAACATTTTTAAGTTTCCTCATTATTTAATTATGATTTTAAACTGCCTCCCACCTTCGTAAAATTTAGAACATTAACTTAACATTTTCTTAATAATCATGTTCAGCAGTGTTTGATTGATGAAAAATGATTTAATTTTTAGGTAAAAGTAAATATTTTAGCAAGGCTTAAAATTTGTTTTAAGGGAATGTTTTGTCTGTAAGTCAGTCAAATTGTTCTCACAGAAATTCAACATAAAAAAAAACATCTCCACAATTGAATTGACATAATCTTAATTTTATCGTCACAAAAGTAAACACAAGTAAAATTCTCAGATAAAGTTTATGTGAAGAAATAAGCTAAAATCTTTTTTTTTCTTTTCTTTTTTTTTTTCTTTTTTTGAGGAGAGAAAGAGAGAGTAGCACTCATGTAAAATTATGAAAATCACAATGTTTGGTATTTGTATAGAATAGCATGCACAAAAACTTTTGACTGAAAATTAATTTTTTTTTTTTTTTTTTTAATCATGCAGTAATGAAATACTAACATTTAAGAATTACATAAGATTAATTTTCATTCAAGAAAGTTTTATATTCAACATTTTTGGAAGCACTGAAAAGTGAAAATTTTCCTAAAACAGACGTTGGTTCCATTTTAATCTTGGTGGTTGGTCGGATGTCAACAATGTAGGGATTGGGGGTGTTATTGTTTATTTGTTCATGGGATGAGGTGGGGGGAACAAATTTATCCAAAAACATCTCGTGGTGCAAATAGACATCCAAAAATAAGTTTTGTTACTAAATAATTTGTTTTTGCAATTTAAATTTATATAAAATTTGAAGTTCAGATATCACTAGAACTCACCAGCCACAGCAAAATTTTCCCAGGGTAGACATACCCTCGCCCTCTTCCTAGTAAGGCTTCAAGCATACAGTGCTTCAGCAGTCACATCAATCAACAAAATTTTCAGGAAGCGTCATTTTCATATCGGTTAAAGTAAGTGTCCTTTTTACAATGTAAATAGCATACCTCCTCCTGGAAATATTGGTAATTTTAACGTTTTGTCGTCCTGGATTCCTGCCCTAATTTACGCTCTGATTTTACTTGCCGGCATTATGCCTAATTCTGGCCAAACGTAGATGTTTTCAGAGTGATGTTTCTCGCTTTTTATCAGCAAATTAATGTAGATATTTTACTATGCCACCCCAGCTTTTTTATTGGCAAATCAATTTATATATTTTACTAAAATTCTCATTGTATTTGTATAGATATAAGATGTGATCAATATTGTATTTTAAACTTTTAAACTTCTGTAAATACTTTTAGTAGATAAACAATTTGTATATTGTTATCATTTTTACCTTCCAATTTTCAATTCCATAATGAAATGTGGTACCGATATTGAGTTTTGTTTATTGTCAGAATTTTGCAGGGAATATAATTGATATAAGAGAAATGTATTGTTTCTATATTATTTCAAATATATCCTACCACCAACATAATCCTAATCATTTCTATTGCACTGACAGTTATTTTGCTCCATATAGACCTTATTCAATGGCTGAATGGAAACACTTAAAACATAAGTTCAAAATTTTAACTGATGTTGTAGCATCTTTTTGGTACAAATAGTGTTCAATATATGTGAAATAATAATTTTTTTTAAATTTGTCATATATGCAGTGCCACATCAGGATTTTCGCACGTATTGATCTTGCTATTAAAAAATCAAAAATCATTACTAAATTAAAAATGTTTAATTTTGAGACTTTTTTTAATAGCATTTTTGAATTCCTCAGGCCAAAAAGCTTTTATAGACCAATTTTGAGGAGGGGGGAACCCATTTACAGACAAAAATAGAATACAAAAAGTCATGATTTTTTAACCCCTTCCCTCATTTGGATAGCTAAAAATCAACATAACTTGGTCAATTTTTGGAATTAGAAGCTCAAATTTTGTGGATTGTCTCTACTTTAACATAGTCAGCACCTGGACAAAATTTCAGTTAAATTGAAGGGTATGGGTGACAATTTTTCTTTTTTCTCTGGATAATTTACCCTTAACACTTACAATGTCAAATTTATAGATTATAATTGAGGTGTAAATTGTTTTTTGTATTGTACTAAAAGTCACTTTCATACAAATATTTCTCACAACATTTTGTGGCAATTTCCCAAATATGTAAATTTTTCTTTTAAAACATTTTAAATGTCTTATAACCTGTATAAAATTAGTGCCCTCTCTGTCCCCAAAGAGTTTTTTTCAATTTGAAATCAAATTTTGTTTCTAGGAAGATGATGATGATGAAGAAGGAGAGACAGGTCTAGTCACATCTGAAGAATGTACTGATGAAAAGGATTCTACTAATGTGAACAACAATTTGGAAATTGAAAACTCTGATAAAGTTATGGATATTGCACCTACTGTAGATAATGTTGATAAAGTAAAAAGTGATGTGCAAAACATAATCCCCAATGAGGTACAGCAACCTTCTCCTGAAAACAATAAAACACTTGACAATGATTTGGATTTGAATAACACCACTCCACAGGTAAATTTCTTAGTCTTTTCTTTTACCTAGAAATGGAAAGCAGATAATTACCGTTAGAAGGAAGGTACAAACGAACGCTGGTTTTCGATGTTGGAATTTTTAAAAAAAATGCGTTTCTGTGTTAAAAATAAAATAAAGTATTTTAAAAAAATCAGAAGCATTATAATCCATAATAAAACTCAAAAGATTTTGATGTAAAAATATATTTAAAAAAGTGTTTAATAAGTATCAAAAATGTTCATGATATATTCCAGCTACAAAAAGTAAGTTAAAAGTTCACAGCACAATTGAAGAAAGGTGAAAAGTTTCAAAATTTTTTTATTGTTGACAAATCCGTAGTGTTGTAGTTCATATTAGCCTCCGGAGATGTAAAAATCCAGATATTTTGTTTTTTTCAATAGACAATATGAAGTAAATGGAAGTCAATCCGACAGAATGAATTTAACATTTTTTGAAAAAAAACAAATGATGTTAATAGTTTGCTGACAGACAGCAAACTATTAACATCATCTGGAATATATCAGGAACATTTTTGATACTTATTATTGCCCTTGATGAAGACCGCTCTATTAAAACGGTCGAAACAGATTCTGTCAGCAAACTATTAACATCATTTGTTTTTTCAAAAAAATGTTAAATTCATATATGTATATACACATTTTTATATATTTATAGTTTGGTATATTTAATGGTGGGTGTGGCGCTTCACCTTAAACCTCAAACATCTCCCTTGTCTCGCGTTAGCAAAATGGGGATAGATTCCATCGCTGTTCGGTGGATACCGACAATAGGCCACTCCGCATATTTTGCCTCTATGCTAAGCTAAGTAAATAATTGATTGATTTTAACGGCATGTTAACCTCTATGCGATTATTCTATTTCTCTAAGTAGAAGACTGACATATAAACTGAATCATTACCGTTCCACTAAATATTCATAATTATTTAAGTGATGTGTTATCTTCAACAGAACATGAGTACTCGGATGATTGTCTTGTGCTGGGAAGAAACAGTGCCACAAATATCTTCTAAGCAATTATAGAAAGTGATTCTATTCTCTCTTGATATTAGTTTGGGATACGTATCGTGGATCCTCCGGTCAGTCATCTATTAATTCTAATCCCGAATAGAATTTCTTTCGTTTTGTGTCTCTTCGAATGGCATATGTGTGAGTGTTTGTTCCCAGGTACACGGAGCCTATATTTTGTGCCATCTCAGTTTTAAGTAAGGAACATTAATTTAATGCTAACTACTTTCCAGGTGTTTTAGATTACATCTACAATCTTAAAAAATGTATCTGATGACATCGGGATCATTTCCAGGATATCATATTAGAAATTTGTATAACCCCTCTTTCTCCTGAAGAACACTTAAAAATATACTTTTTTTAAAAAATAAATAAGAATTGTCAAAATACGTTTTAAATACACAAGAACTGACTGGTTTGTATTTTTTGACTTTGAAAACAAAGCCACAAAAAAAAAAAAAAGAAGGTTTTATCTTTTAGTGAATAAGAATGTTTTCTTATAGCCCAAATGCAATAGGATAATTAAGTTAATTCAATTTTGCATTAATAAATGAAAAAATGCAATTAAATTTTGATTGAATATTTTTTTATATATTTTTATTGCAATTTCTTTGAGAAAGAAATCTTGAAAATATTATACAGAGCAAAGGGCTAGTTTAGCTCAGTCAGTAAAGTGTTGGACTAGGGACTAGGAACCATAAGGTTCCGGGTTCGATATTGGCCCTTACCAACTCAGCGTATGAGTAGCACAGGGATCTGTGCAGTAAAGTGAGGAGCTGATAGTAGCTGCTGATGGTCCATGCAAAATTTAGTAACTCCAAATCCAACTATTTAGACTTCTATAAAGGATGAATAAATGGACCCTCCCGATTATTAATACATATATTTTTAAAAAATCAACACTTTTAAGAACTGGTTTAGCTCAGTCGGCAGAGCATCCACCTAGGAAGCATAAGGTTCCGTATTCGATATCGGCCTCCGCCAACTCAGTGAATGAGTAACACAGCTTTGATCTGAGCGGTGAAGTGAGAACTGATGGTAGGTGTGGCGCTCCACCTCAGACGCAAAAATAATCTCCCTAGTCTAGCACTAGTGCAAAGAGGATATACTCCTTTGCTGCCCAGCTGATACTGATATCAGGCCACTCCACCGACTTGACTTTTTTACTTAAGCAGATCTATCTTTGTTTAGACGTTAAGTAGGTATGTCATTGTAAAGAACGTTAAAAAGATGTGTCATTGTAAAGAACGTTAAACATATGTGTCATTGTAAAGAACGTTAAACATATGTGTCATTGTAAAGAACGTTAAACATATGTGTCATTGTAAAGAACGTTAAAAAGATGTGTCATTGTAAAGAACGTTAAAAAGATGTGTCATTGTAAAGAACGTTAAAAAGATGTGTCTCTGCGAATACGTTAAGCATATGTATCTTTGTCTAGAACGTTAAATTGGGATGTTTTTATCAAGAATGCTAAATAAATCGGTCTTTGTCACGAATGTTAAGCAGATGTGTATTTATCAAGACGTTAAACAGATGTGGATTTATCAAGACGTTAAACAGATGTGGATTTATCAAGACGTTAAACAGATGTGGATTTATCAAGACGTTAAACAGATGTGGATTTATCAAGACGTTAAACAGATGTGGATTTATCAAGATGTTAAAACAGATGTGGATTTATCAAGACGTTAAACAGATGTGGATTTATCAAGACGTTAAACAGATGTGGATTTATCAAGACGTTAAACAGATGTGGATTTATCAAGACGTTAAAACAGATGTGGATTTGTTCAAAAGTAAAACAGACGTGTCCTTGTCAAAAAGTAAAACGACGTGTCCTTGTTCAAAAAGTAAAACAGACGTGTCCTCAAAAAGTAAAAACAGACGTGTCCTTGTCAAAAAGTAAAACAGACGTGTGTCCTTTCAAAAAGTAAAACAGACGTGTCCTTGTCAAAAAGTAAAACAGACGCGTCCTTGTCAAAAAGTAAAACAGACGCGTCTTTGTCAGGAAATAACAGGACTTTCCTTGTCAAGACGTTATTATATATCTTTGTCAAGGTGTCAAATAGACGTGTCCTTGTCATGATCTTAAGCAGATATGTCCAGGATTTAAACAGTGCCCTTGACAAGACGTTAAGCAGATATCTCCTTCTCAAGACGTTAAACAGATATCTTCTTGTCAAGACGTTAAACACATGTGACTTTGTCAAGATGTTAAATAGGGGTGTGTTTATCAAGATGTCAAGCAGATGTGTTCTTGTTATGATCTTAAGCAGATTTGTCTTTATCAGGACTTAAATAAACCTTGCCTTGTCAAGACGTCAAACAGATGTGTCTTTGTCAAAAACAGGCGTCGTGTTTTCACACAACATTTCCGGTTGTAGAAGCAAAGACAGTCAATTGTATTTCTGGTTAACTGTTGATGATAAGAATCTATGTGGGGTGGGCAAGAAATGGTTAACCTCGGTACACTAAACAAATACAATCAAATACGGATGAAGATCCTGTTATAGCGTAATTCTGTTACGCGTGATTAACTTCAAACTATTCAACCAGTGAATTACCAGTTCTGATTTGTTTCCACTTCCGGTTCTGTTCCCAGAATGCATGACTTGATTAATCTGTAGTCTAAAATTCAATTAGATTTGAATCTGGTTCGATTAAACAAAGTTTTGATGTGATTTTCTCGATATCATGTATGCTACGCCTTTTATTCAGAAATGGTATTTACTGTCAAAAGCACAGTTCACACCATTCTACTAGGATAATCACAAAAGTAAAATAATATTTTAAAATCACAGAAACATTTATTTTACTATGAGCGGCTACCCAGCGTCACTTGGGTAGAGGAGGGGGGGTAAAAAAGGTAGTCTCGCAGATCCATTATTGTTGAATCGCGAGTTGGATCCTAACACGACGCCCCATTAAAATCCCTATGTAAAAAAGACAATCTGAAAAGAAAAATTAATGTCTCCTATTTAGAATACTAAATGCAAAAGAAAAATCCATGCTGTTATAATTTGAATTTTATTTTTCAATTATCTTCACGAATATAAATCAAAACTTCATTATTTTTGTTTAAAAACCAAGCTCTGGTGATATTTAATGTGCATATATATTTACTTTGTTTTATTTTCAGAGTTTCCTCCGGACATACATAAATACACAAATGCCCTTTATATAGGTATAGATTGTCAATGATGGTTCCACCCTTTTGAAGTTTGAACATGTATTTATTTTTCTGTATCTTAAATGTAGCTGAAATTTTAGATCTTATTTACAATGTGCAAGTGATACGACCAGGTGCAAGTTGGAAGGTATTTGAATAACACAGGTACATTTTTTTTGTGGTTTGGCTAACTAAAACATCGTTTGTTTATAAGAAAGTCTTTTATAATAACTGCCCGTTAAAATACAATGGATAAACTTTGTATTTTGTATGTATTTTTTAAGCTCTCATATATCTCGGATATACCGTATTTGAAAGCATATAGGGCGCACTTCTTTTCCAAAATTTTGGCTCAAATTCTGCCCTGCGTCTTATACATAGTATGTGAAGTTTGAGACCTCCCGTAGGCCTAGGCTAATTTTCTCTATGATGCTCACTACTAATCCATCTTAAGCTCGGTACTTTTACCTACCCTAAACTCCATGCATCCTTATTTTATTGCTGGTATTGATATAATCAAGATTAATAGGAGCGTATTGAAGCGAAGAAAAAACAAACAGTAACATTTTTTTTCCTGAATCTGACCTGCTGAAATGGGGGTGCGTCTTATATGGCGTCAAATACGGTAATTAAAGCCTCATAGATTCATTCCAGAACGAACCACACAAAGAACGCCTCATATTTCTTTTGGGATTTAATTTTTATCGGATTTTATTGATGCATCATTTGTTTTATTTGACATTTTTCTATCGTGGTTGCATTTCGCTCGATAAACTTTTTGTGGAGACTGTGGCAGTTTTTGTATGCCTATGTCATACCAGTTCTCCGCCATGTCGTCGAGAAAGCGTCGTGCCTCGTCGTCTTTTCCAGCTCCCTGCAACTCTTGCAGGCGGTTTTGACATCCATGCATGACTCGCCATACATTTACATATATTGGCGAGGAATTCCAATTGGTTTAATGCCTTTTGCGTTCAAAAACTTTACAATTGGCGGTAGCGTCAATCGAGAGCTCTATCAGGAATGACTGCCAAGCCAAAACTGAGCGTGACAGCGAACCACCCGAAGGGGCAGACACAGGCGCATGCACAAAATACACATCAGTGTTGCCAATAGCCGCACGAACAGTTTCTCTGCATCATCAGTGCGTTACTCTTTGGATTACCCTCACGAATCCCTATTGATTCCACATTGAAACTTTGACTATCACACGATTTCTCTTTCACACTCGTGCAATTTTGAGACAACTCAAATAAATAAATTTAACGTTACAATATGAACACTGAGAAAAAGAAACAATCCGGTTCAAATCACACTCAGTAAGTCCAAACTCGGTGAAACAATTCACGTACCTAGGTAGTAATATCTCATCCACAGAAAGCGATGTTAATACACGCATAGGAAAGACATGGTCTGCTATAAATAGATTATCAATCATATGGAAATCCTATCTCACTGACAAGTTAAAGCAAACATTCTTCCAGGCCGTAGTTGTATCAGTGCTACTGTACAACTGCACCACTTAGGACCTAAGGAAACAGGACAATAAGCTGCACAAGAATGCTGCGTGCAATCTTGAACAAATTGCGGAAGCAGCAACCAACGAGAAAACAGCTGTACGGTCATTTGCCCCCTGTCATACAGAAGTATGTCTTTGATATGACATTAAACTGCATCTTTGAAACACCTAAGGAAGGACGAAGAAGGCTGAAACGTTGTATGGATAACAATAAAGATGAGGTCAACAGTCCGAAAAATCTAAATAATACACATTTTCAATGGTTCTTTCATTGTATACTTTGAGAACTTGTAATTGTTTTAAACAATTTTTGTAACAGACTGACGGAACAGAGTCTTCCTCTTTCTTTTTTATATCTTAGCCTTGTGCCTTATACTTTGATTAGTAAATGACAGTTTCCTCGTATCTGAGTAGAGTTAGTTTTTAATGGTTGGCCTATAGCTGGGGTGAGGAAGTTCCTACCTTTACCAATGATATTATTCCTAAGGGGTACCTAATAGCGAGACTAACTATAATTATAGTCCCATAGGAAATACAATAAACAAGTTAGATTTCTCTTTCGTCTTTATTTTATAATATATCAACCCTTTTCGGGTAGTTTAATACTGAATCAAGTCATTTCGATATTAGGTTTCTCACAGTATCTGATGTTGGCTAAATGGTCACCCATCTAAGTATTAAACAGGCTCATCACTGCTTAACTTCGGTAATCTAGCGGAAACCGGTGCTTTCAATGTGACGTAACCACAAACCACGGGTTAGATTAGGTGTGTTGCAATTTTAATGCTGGTAACAAAAGTGTTGCAATTTCATGTTTGGATACAGAGTTCCAATGTGTAGAGTTTGGTAATATATAATACCTAATAATATTTCCACTACAATGATAAAATCCTGATATCTTTGATTAGGAAACTTGAAATTTAATCTTTTTTTAAAAATTTAGATTGGTAGGTTTTAGTTGATTATGGGCGATAGATAGGCATGTGCCCAAGGTATTCCGAGTGGGGACATCCATTAAGTGTGAGGGTGGGGGAAGAGAGGCGAATATGAATGGGTGGGGTGTCGAGTATAATGTTTTATGTTGTAAGTATTATTAACACACGAAAATTAGTTCCGAACACGTACACGGTGGTAGGGGGGATTTTCAGGAGGGGAATTCTCCCACCCGACTCTCATCCTTGGCGACGGGCATCGCAATATTGACTATAGTCGTGTTTAGATCTAATTTTGGGGCTAAAAACCAATAATAATTTTATAACTTTGAAATTCGAACATAGTGAGGGTGGGGAGTGGGAGCAACCATTGGTTTTGAAATGAGAAATGCAAGCAGCCTCGTCAGAATTGAATTAAAAATTTTCAACGACAATAAACCTTACTCGAACTAGCGGCTCCGTGCATAGTACACAAAAACGTTTACTGATAAGGTGATGGAAATAAATCCCCGGATAAGATACAAAGAAAAACAGTGGGATAATATACATACACATAATATAAATTCTTATTATAGTGGAGATTGTGTGTTTTTCTGTCTGTAACCGAAACTACATTACTACTCAAGTCACAATTCCCTTAGTTATTGACATCACATACTCAATGATTTTATTTTTATTTAAACCTCAATTATTAATAAAATTGTTTTACATTATTAATACTGTTAACTATATCTACATACTGACAACATGCAATTATATTTATATATACAACAAAATAGCGGTTTCCTGTGTGAACGGGAAGGCTAATTTGCATATTAATATTAAAAAAAATCGAATTTAATAAATATGTGCTTAGTATTATTGATTTCTAACTGTTTGGTTTTTTATTTTAATGAATATAAGCAAAAATCTCTTCAATGAATCTTAAATGAAATCCATTAACAAGAAAAAATAACTGTCATTTTTATCCTTTACTCCCTCTTATAACTAAATACTTAAATTAGAAAAAATAAAAATGAAAGACGAGAGTGATGGAAGAGTAAGTTTCAGTTGTTCCATTTTTTATTATACTCCCTCTGTTTCAAATCTTTTTATCTGTATTATTATTTAGTTTCATTAGCCTTTCTAATTTAATACAATATTTTATTACATTAAAACTTAAATACTTGCACCCGGAGGGTTCATATATTTGCTAGTATATATAAAGAATATAAATACACATAATATAAAAAAGAATCATGACCCAGAAACAGAGGTGAGAAGATGATACATTGCCGCTGAGTAGATAACATGTATTTTAGTGAAAAAAAAACAATCACATTGTAATATATTTGCGACTCGCACACCATTGCCACCATCTTGTGGAATGAATTATCTTATCGAAATAGACGGAATGACAGGATCAATGCTTGAAGATAAAATTCTCGTCTGAAGCCAGTGAAGCGTTTGCAATCAATTTGAGCAAGAAACGTCCAGAAAAAAATAAAAAGAGGACTTGTTTTTTCTTTTGATATAATTAATGTTTTTTTTTTCTTTTTCTATAATAAATCAAATTCAGAATGTAATTTCAATATTACGACAAATAAAAAAAAGGATGGAATATAAAAGATGACGGTATCAATTACAATTTGAATTATAACAAACAAAATGGCGGAACATCTTGATTTTCAGTGTTTTTTGCAAAACGAAAGAGTATGTTTTCAAGATTCAGGTTTTCAGTATTCGTTTTTGTTACGATTCGTTTGGCCATTTTAGGGCTGTAGATGAAAGCATTTATACAGTGGAGATTCCATGAGGCATAAAGTTTTATCCTTTCGTGAAGTAGAAAGATGTAGTATCAGTCGTAATCCTTGTCAGCTGATCCGTGTTAAAGAATTGTAAAATCCTCATTAGTTAGTCCGTGCTTAGGAAGTTGCATAATCTTCATCGATTTGTCTGTACATCCGGTGAGCAATTGAGTGACAATTTATCAACGCATTAAATAGTAAATTAAATACATGTTCGGGCATTTGTATTGGCTGATTCGGCTAACGCTGTCTTGAAAGAATGTATAAATACAAGTTGCAATCTTCAGCGCACCTTATATACCGAAAATAAAAGGAAGCGTTTAGTGTAATGGTTAAAGTCGTGGGAAATTGACTCGTCGCCCCGAGTTCAAATCCTGGACGTGGTAATTGCATTTCACTTAGCGCTAATACCTTTGGGAAAGGTATGAATCCTACTCTCCCTCCAGCTATGGGTA
>CM042171.1:32869565-32878275 GCA_023376005.1 Doryteuthis pealeii
ACATATATATAACACCACACACACACACACACACCTATATATATATATATAAATTAATAAATAAAGTATTTTAATATATTTTTGTTTTATCATAATTCATTCGTTATATATTCTTGTTTTTAAGTTGTTAACCTGTAACATTAGAGTGGAAGCCCACATGAAATGATCATCAACAAATTTATATTATATTATATATATGCGATTAAAGGCGAATGTTTTAAAACAGGCCGGCTCGAGTTTTAAACCATTCGCTTTTAACCATATATTTAGCTTTTTTTTATTAAACACTTTTACACGTTTTTAGTGCAAAAAATCCCGAAGTAGTTAAGTTTTTATCCTTATTTACTTTGTTGATATTAATCGTCACAACGGTATGTTTATGTATATACCTATTAGTTACATCATACCGCTGAAACTCAGATATACACAGATACCCGTGGGTGGAATCTATAATAATATATAATGACCGATTTTTAAGCCTATTTCTTTTCAATAATATTGAACATTGAGCTCTCAATTGAATCTGAACAACTATCATTCTACTGTCGAAAGAAAAATGCAACGTAATCATCCTAATACCAACTGACTTTCCCCAGAATTTCTCGTTCATTTTAAACTGATGTTTATATCGCACTTTTTGCGTGACTTATGGCACGACAGTATTAATTACATAACCTCCCACAAATTGTCGGCCTTCGCCATTTCAAACACATTGTTTGACTACTTCATACTGTCGTGCCATAAGTCACCCAAAAAGTGCGATATACACATCAGTTTAAAATGAACGAGAAATTCTGGGGAAGCCAGCAAGCGTAGTGGTTAGAATGTTCGCCTGTCAGCCTGACAGGTAGGGTTCGAATCACGCACAAAGCACTGCCCTGTCTATAGCTCTGCTGATGAGGTCTAATAGGCTGAAATGTACATACAGAGATCGACTTTTTTTAGATTTGTTTACGCTTTACATTTAAACCGATATGCACGCCTAATTCATTTAATTATAATTAATTAACAAAATTAGGTATGACTTTAATTAAGCACATAATATCCCGCAAATTGTCGGCTTTCGCCATTTCAAACACATTGTTTGACTACTTCATATATATATATTTGTGTGTGTCTTGTAACAACCTTAGGTTGAACAGGCTAAAAATTATCTGAAAATATTGGGGGGAAATAAATGTATTCATGCCTTTCAACAGCATACTAGAGCGAATTGAAACGCAAACAGCTTTGGCCACGATTTTGACTCATTCGCTTTTCTATGACAATAACTGATACGCTAAGAGCGCCTCTCAATAGTATTCCGAAAAGAATAGACTAGGTGAGTGAATAGTTAAGTAAACAAATTTCTCTTAACTGTCTCACATGCCAAGGCTGTAACAGTTAAAATTGCTTCTCTTCTAGTAAAACTATGAAAACTATAGGGCTAATAATAATAAAC
The DNA here is from genome assembly GCA_023376005.1 of Doryteuthis pealeii. NCBI lineage: Eukaryota > Metazoa > Mollusca > Cephalopoda > Myopsida > Loliginidae > Doryteuthis > Doryteuthis pealeii. The sequence continues at coordinate 32,871,007 of CM042171.1, forward strand.
CCACCTGAGGTTGTGTAACATTTTCAGGGGAGATAACTCAGCTTTAATAAGAGCTTTAACCATAACAAACATAAGACAGGTTTATGAGCATTGCCTAGCAGAAGATTGTGCGTGGAGTATCTTCTATTAATAATGGAGATTCGCTTCCGGTTTTGTCTGTAACAAAATCTAGGTCAATGCTTACGTCACATTACCCAAAATCGGCATAACTTAGAATGAATACACACATTGTTTTTTAAAACAAGTTTTAATAAATACATGACTGGTATTATATATCTATATATAGTTTGCTTTATTTTAATACATATTTAAAAGTTTACATTTCAAATTGTTTTATTTTTTAATCCTTTAATGAATTTGATGATTTTACTTAGGGTACAAACTCGCTGAAATTGAATTTTTAACTCCCACCCCTCAGGCAATATGTTTCAAAGATCTATTTTTACATCGCCCGGAGGGTGTTTTTCATTTTGCTAGTATCTATAAATGCAGTAATTTCCTTTAGATTGCGTCAATGAATTTAATTGTTTTATGTTACCGAAAATGTATCAGTATAGCCTAATCTTTTGTTAATAGCGAGCGCATGTCGTCATTATTATTGTTTTATTCCTTGTGAGCTTTTCACACCAGCGTAAGCTGATGGTCTTTGACTGGAGTCTGGGTGACAACAAATCCCAGGTCTACAGGGCTCTTCTAAGTATTCAAGCCGATTTCACCAATGCTGTTGTCTGGATGGTTTCAATTTTTTCTCTGATTTCCAGTTACTCTAGCCTTTTTTCTAAACTTTTTGGAACCGTTCCAAATGCACCAGCTACAATTGGTATCACTTCCACACTCATATTCCAGGTTTTTTTTTCAATTTTCTAGCGAGATCCAGGTATTTGTCTATCTTTTCGTTTTCTTTCACCTTCACCCTGTGATCTACTATGACTTCAAAATATATAAGTTGACAAGTTCTATTTATCTTGTTAATCAATACTAGGTCTGGTCTTCCGGCGGGGATAATATGATCCGTCTTTATCCCAAAGTCCGAGAGAATTTTATGCGTTTCAGATTCTGGTATATTCATATGACTTTTTGTATTGTCAAAATTAAGTTTGATCGTCTCATCTCTGTCTCGACACATCCTACATTTTCTGTTCTGTTATTATTATTATTATTATTATTATTATTGACTCCATGAGAGTTCTTCACACCCTCCTTAGCTGCTGATTCACAAGAGGCTGAGTGAGTACACATGCCTCCCTTGAGTATTCTCGTCGATCTTAAGAATGCTGTTGTCTGGATGGTCTCGATTTTTCCTCTGATTTTCAATCTCTCAAACTCTTTTGGACCATTTGAAGGTACTACCAACTACAGTTGGTAGCACCTTCACCATCATGTTCCACAATAGTTTTTAGATTATTTTTTTTTACTATTAATAAATCATTAGTTTGCATAGTTATAGGTTATCAATTATTTCTATCTAATACTAATAAATTAAACAACAATATGTTTTAAAATTTATTTAATAATAATCATTTGTTTGCACTCAAGATAGAATTATGTTTTATATTTTACCTATCAGTATATTAGACACGCATTATATAAATGAAATTAAAGCAAGTTTCCCCTAGTATATAAATAATTACAATAAAATTAAAGAAGTATTATTCTAATGCACGTATAGGAAAGGCATGGGCCGCTATAAATAAATTATCGGTCATATGGAAATCCAATCTCACAGACAATTTAAAGAGACAGTTCTTCCAGGCCGTTGTCGTATCAGTGCTGCTGTATGGCTGCACCACCTGGACCCTAACGAAGCGACTAGAGAATAAACTAGATGGGAGCTGCACAAGAATGCTGCGGGTGATCCTGAACAAGACGTGGAAACAACACCCCACGAGAAAGCAGCTGTACGGCCACCTGTCACATATCACCCAAACCATCCGAGTAAGACACGCGGGACACTGCTGGAGAAGCAAGGACGAACTCATAAGCGACGTCCTCCGGTGGAAGCCAGCACATGGGCACGCCAATGTGGGCCGACCAGCGAAGACGTACATTGATCAGTTCTGTGCGGATACAGGATGCTGCACAGAGGAACTCCCGAGAATGATGAGCGATAGGGATGGATGGAGAGAGATTGTCATGGATATCCGTGCTAACAGCGCGACATGATGATTATTTCTAAATTATCGTGCAACCAAATCCCGTAAATGATTGCCGAAATCAATTGACAGGGTGGCATTTCTAATATAGAAAGATGTGCAAATGCAAACGTTCATGTTTCAAATAAAAATATTACGTAATTTGGCATTAAATCACCCTAAAGGGTTGATATGCCGTAAAATAAAACAAATTATCTCCCCTTTGTTCTGTTTTTTTTTTTTTATAACAAATTCTCCCGTAATGTCTGCCGTGGCTCATTTGGTAAAGCCATTGATTATAATAAATCCTTTTTTTTTAAACATTTTTTAATACAAATTTTCAACTATCAATATTTTAAATTTGGAATTACCTGAAAAAAAAAAAATCCATCTTATTTTTCATTTTATGTCTAGTTTTGGAACAGAAACTAATTTTTAAAACAATAAGTATTACCTTGGATAAAAAAAAAGATCACTTTTACTCGCCTTTTCAAAACCTGAAATTTTGAATGTTTATTATTTAATTCCGGGGAAAAAACCGTTACTTAGTAACTCGGATCTGGTTCGAGGCATTGTTCAGTCGTAATTAAACTCATGTTTTTCATATTAGAAATTCGGTTCTAGCAGCCAAAATGAGGCGCCAGTGTTCAGCTATAACATTTCATAATCTCCTATGTAATTACAATCATGGCGGGATCGTTAATTATGTCTAAATCAAGCTTTTCATCGCATTTATTGGTGTTCAAAATAAAAAGAACCAACGAATTAGTCAGATTAAAATCTTTGGCTCAACCAAATGCTCCAATGCTCATTGTCTGAATGTGATAAGAATTACTAGAAACACTGCGTCGTTTTCGCTACTTGGCAGCGTCAGGAAAGACGACAAATCGAACTGCTTGGGTATCAGGATTAATTCAGACCGTATCAATTTGTGGAAATTCACCGAATAAAGTGCCTAATTGTTATTCACGATGATGACCGATTTTCCTCCTGAAAACCGCCAACGGATTCGGAGTCCATTTCTTTTTAGCCCGAAGTTTGATCCATGCTTGAAATTGCTATCTCCAATCGGCCATCGCCTTGATACATCTATTTAGCAATGATTAATGCAACTGATTCCATCAGAGCGATTTTTGCTCCCAAATGACATATTACGTGATATAGACATTCAAACGTTTTGCATCTATTACATTTGTCCTTTTGTCAAAAGATCTTAAAAGAAAGTTGTTTTTTTTCGATGGTAATAAATATCTGGTACGTAGCTCAGTCGGTACAGCGTCTGCCTAGGAACCACAATGTTTCTGGTTCGATACCGACCCTCGCCAACTCAGCGAGTGAGTAGCACAGGAATCTGTGTGGTAAAGTGAGGAGTTTGTGGTTGGTGAGGCGCTTCACTTCAGACGCAAAAAAAACCCCACAAAAACAATCTCCTTGATCTAGCGCTAGTAAAAAGAGGATAGACTCACTGGCTGTTTGGCTGATACCGACTTTAGGCCACCTCGACGACTTTACTTATACACACACACACATATAAAGCTGAGTGAATCAATGATTGTTTGCTAAAAGCTTTTCCTGTTTAGTTTAATGACACAAAATTCATATTACAATATTACTTAGTTTTAGGATTTGTTATTTGTATTATCTTTGAAAAGAAATTCATTTTAATTGGTTCTAATTTGCAATTACGTTAAAAACTGACTCGTCTCTTGCTTTATATTCTGCCTGTCACTTTCCGTCTATGTATATCTTGGTTACGTCCTCGTTATATATGTTAGGTTCTCAGTGATTGAGAGAGAGAGAGAGAGAGAGAGAGAGAGAGAGAGAGAGAGAGAGAGAGAAGAGAGAGAGATTGAAGAGTGTGTGAAACATATTCGTATGTCAAATTTCACCAGCTGTAGGTGCGAATCAGGTTCTCAAATTAGGTCAAACGTTGCATTTCTTAGAAATTTTACAAAATGATTTTGATGTTTTTTTATTCTCCGGTAGTATTTATTTATTTAAAAAAAAAATTTAATTCGCTTCACACACTCGCTTTTCTCTAATTCCAATTATCTAACCAGATCTCAATGGGTGACCCACGGTTCCATTTTGTCTAATATATATATATATATATATATATATATATATAAGGATATCTACTGAGTCAGACGAACCTACTATTAGTTTCGCATAAAGCTCTTCAGGGCTAAAATCTGATTTTAGCCCTGAAGAGCTTTATGCGAAACTAATAGTAGGTTCGTCTGACTCAGTAGATATCCTTATTACTTGGCTCTACTTAGGTATCGAGCACTTTTTACAAATTAGCTTCTCCTAGCGGTTATATGAATATATATATATCTTATATACATATATATGCATATAAATTGTTTTTTCTTTTGGCCAAATACTATACCAATAGATTATTTTTTGTTGGTACGAATATCTTGGTCTTTTCTTTTTTTCAAAATTTTTTTTCTCCCTGGTTGATGTTTGGTAGTATATTTTTACAATCAAACTCTCTGCCGGGGTTTTTTTTTCTCTCCGCAAGGATCTACCAACACGCTTGGTATATTAAATTATATATATATATATATATATATATATATATTATTGAACAATGCAATCATTTTTTGTCTGCAAATTTTGTTACTTGTCCTTTCAAATTGCCGGTTTGATCTAATATTTGGCGAAAATTGGCCGATATATTTGCCATAGGTAATTTCCCTAGTACTTTCCGCCCTATCGTGGGACAAGGAACAAAATTTACAGACAAAAAATGGCTGCATTGTTCAATAATATATGCCTTAAAGAAGAAATGCTGTCTAACTATATATATATATATATTTACCAACCCCTCCGCACGAGCAGGATGTGACACAAGGTCAATTTCTTAAGCGGAGTTTAACAGGTTAGAATTTAGAGTTTTCCTTCTCCTAGACTAGTTACCTAGTCATGGTTAAAGAGCCCAGTCTGCCCTGCTATTTGCCCATAGCTGGAGGGATAATTGGATTCATACCTTTCCCAAGGGTACTAGTGCCATGTGATATGCAAACATCTTCGTCCAGGAATTGAACTCAGGTCGTCTAACTATATATATATATATATATATATATATATGTGTGTGTGTGTGTGTGTGTGTGTGCTATATATAATTTGATTCTAAAGATTTTACAAGTACATACTGGGATGAAAAGAACGGTGAAGCTGAACAGTATGACGTCACGCTACCCAATTGATCAATTTCTATTAATCTGTTTTTTTACAACCACGTTAAAATAAAGGTACACGTCACCCCCCACCTGCCATGCTCTCTTATCTCAACTTATTAAATGCCTCGTGCTACTTAAGTGCAGGTTCCAAGATCAAAGCTGGATCTTTCGCCCTCAAAACCCGTAAATAACATATGGGTTTTATCGCCCATCATAGAACACTTATCTCTCCGTAGATAAATGCCATTACTGGCCAGAGGCATTTCAAGTTTTATCAGTAGTTATAATCGCCAACTGCATTTTCAACTTCTGATCTTTGTCGTCGAAACTAGTAGGAGGCTTGCTGGTTTCTCGGGAAGATAAATCTACGTTAATTTCAGGTTGCGCTCAGGTAATAATTTAACTTGTCTTCACTATTTAATGTTTTTCTGATTCTTTTTGCCAACCATGTATCTTTCATGTATATATTAATTATCTCGGCACCTTACGTGGTGTAATGGTTAGCAAGCTAGATTTTGCAGATCATTGTTACTGAATTCGATTCTCACTGGGTGCCCCATACTTCTGGCCTTGTGACACATCTAAGCTAAGCTTAGTAAATAACTATATATTAATACTCTTGGTACCCCACGTGGTGTAATGGTTAGCAAGCTAGATTTTGCAAACCATTGTTAGTGAGTTCGATTCTCACTGGGTGCCCCATACTTCTGGCCTTGTGACACATCTAAACTAAGCTTAGTAAATAACTATATATTAATACTCTTGGTACCCCACGTGGTGTAATGGTTAGCAAGCTATATTTTGCAAACCATTGTTAGTGAATTCGATTCTCACTGGGTGTCCCATACTTCTGGCCTTGTGCCACATCTAAGCTAAGCTTAGTAAATAACTATATATTAATACTCTTGGCACATCACATGATGTAATGGTTAGCAAGCGAGATTCGCGAACCATTGTTAGTGAATTCGATTCTCACTGGTATTGAAGTCGGTCAGTCAGTCAGTATACTCTTGGTTTGAACAACAGCAACTAGCTAAACACAACTGAACTAGTGCCCAAGATAGCTGGTATTCATGGAAATCAAAAATAGCCCATTCATGTATTTGGGTGATTCCATTCCTTGAGACCTGATTGGCTGCTTGGTTTCTATGATGTTATGAGGCTTCATAAATACTCTGGCATTCTACAGTAGAATCACAGAAATGTTAGATCTGTATTGAGTTACAGCTACCTGTTGCATTGTCTTACCAATTCGACGGTAATTGGAACTTAGTATGATTACTACCCAGGGGTGCCCTGGGTTAATTTACTGCTAAAAACTCCCCCCCCAAAAAAAAAAAAACGTAAACATTTTCTTAGTGTACTAATTTCATATTTCTTGCCTGTAACTTTATATGTAACTTTATAAATTTTCAGTTGTAATGGAAACTTAACTTTTCCTTACTTTTATTTGAATTTAAAAAAAACAACGATTTACTTTACTTGAACCCTCCCACCATAAGCAGAATGTGTCAATTTCAAGTAGGGTACAACCGGTTTGAATTCAGACTTCCTTCTCCTAGACTGGTTGCCTTACCAAGGCTAAAGAACCTGGTCTGCCTATTATTTACACATAGATGGGGGTGGGAGAAGAAATGATTCATGCCTTTCCCGAAGGACATTAATGCAAAGTGAAATGCAAACAGCCTCGTCCAGGATTTTGAACTCGGTTTGCCTATTCTATTTCCTATGATGATAACTTATTCTAAACACGCCTTCCAAAATTCCGATGAAGTAAATCAAATCCCTTTTAGTGTTAACATCATAAAAATATCCTTAGGCACCTTGTTGTGTTATAAGTTGCAAGATAAGCCTCAACTGATACCTAGTGTAGTAATCGATCTTTATTACATGAGGGGACATACTTTTTCTGGCCTTGTGCCAAAAAAATCATGGTCCAACAGAATTTG
>CM042171.1:32878375-32969106 GCA_023376005.1 Doryteuthis pealeii
CCCAAAGGAAGGAAAAAGGGGATTTAACTTTTGCCTTGGGTTTAAATGCTTTTTTAATTTATTAATTATATTATAGTCCAATTGTCCCGAGGTCCCCCACATAGGCTTCTTTTGTTGGTATATTATATATTCAACCCCACCAATCAAGAGGTCATCTGAAGTTCAAAGCAGGCCAAGAATTCAACACTTCTGACCCATAAAAGCATCAGCGACCACAGTAGTCAACCAGTCTAAAAAAAAAATCCTTTTAAAAGAGAGATCATTCACTCAAAATATTGGATGAAATAAAATGGAACTTAGCGCATAGCATCCAACTCCGTTTCTCATTTATTTCACACTTTACCCATGCTTCACACTAAATCCCAAAAGTATATTATATAGACATATATATATATATATATATATATATATATATATCAAAACAAAAAATATTACAACTTAATTCATGTAAAAATTAATTGTTTCTTATACCACCTTTCATCTTAAAAATTGCTATCTTTTTCAACAATCTATATTCAAATAACATTACCTGTGGAAATTCTACTTTTTATGAGTTTTATTTTCATGCATAACATTTTTCTTTTTTAATGGATGGTGTTTATTGAAAAATGATGATATATATAACTTATTAGTAAAAAAAACATTAAATATTAAATATATTTCAGCAGGTGTAAATTTAACCAAAAATAGCTGCTGGTCTTTATTAAATCAGAAAATATTTTATTCATTTTGCTGTAATTATTTGATTTTATAAAGTTTCTTTTTTTGTTGTACTTGAACGCCCCCCCACCACCACCACACACAAAAAAAAAAAAACTCTCCAGTAAAGAAATTAAATAAGATTTTAAAATATCTTTTTTTTTTTTTCTTTTTTTGTAAACTTCAAGGATTTTAAAAAAATCAAATTGCTCCCTTTACATTACACAGACTTATTAATTTTTGTTTTAGATTAACCCAGCTTCCCTGCAAATAAATAGAAGGAAAGTTACTCTACATTTAAACTACATTTAAATTTAGTTTTATTGTTGGTACTAGCAGTATGAAATTATGTTGTTTTTCAATATGTGTATTTGCTTACAATTTAGAAAATGTGTTTTTGTAATCACATGGAAAAGATTTGCATGAAATACCTGTGAAATACAGAGAAGGGAAAAGAAAAAAATATAAAGAGATTAAGATTAAACACAATGAATGTGACTTTATGCATTTAAATATTTATTTCTAGAAATAATCTATTCTACCTTCAAAATAATGTAAGTTTTTGTTACCATGGTAATACAAACATGCCTTAATAATCCTGCTGTATCTGAAAAAGAAAGAAAGGGAGAATATATTATTTAAAAGTATCACATTCTTACACGCAAAGGTTAGAAGGAATAAACAATATTATAATCATAATATATAGATTACATTTTATCAGACAAATAATATAGATTGCAGTTTTTCAAGCTATCAACAAATATCATCTCATTTATTGAGAGAAACATTGTATGTGATGAATTTGTACATAGAAAACAAGAGTAATAAAAAAAGATTGGATCATCACTATACTCGAATACACAGGGAACACCTGAGGAGGACTGGAGGATACAGCAGCCAAAACGTGTTTATACATACCACAAAAAATGATGAGGACAAGAGTCTGAAAACAGCTCTGTCGGCTGGGGCTTTAGAATACACAAACTGCACCTCTGCAGAGGGGTTAGGACACACACACACCCACCCCCCGAATGGGCCACCTGTGATGCTTAAGGACGGAATCCTGGTGGATGAGCAGTCCATGACATGCAACACTCCGTTTAGGCTAGACGGCTAGTCAGTCCCCCTCCGATCAATTGGCTGGTCACATCAAGCCCTACCATCTATATGATTGTCCTAACACTATTGCCCTAATGGCAAGCCCCAACCTTTTTTATCATATATGTGCTAGAAGACAGTGGCTGTGGATCTTCATGTCCTGGGTATGACATTAAACTCTATCTGATGGTGAGGCTCCAGTAGTGGGGGTCTGGGGAATGTGGAGCACCCCTTCATCACCATTGCTCCCAGGTCCATTCTGATATGGATTGGTAGTACTTGTTAGGGTCCATTTATGGGTTAAATAGAAAAATGTTTATAAAAAAAGAATTGAGTATCCATTAAGAATAAATTTATTTCAAAATTTTGTCGGTATTATGATATGCCGTTAAACAAAACTAACAGTCCAAAAAATCAAAATTATTCAATAAAAAAAGAATTGAAATGAATACTTAATATTTTGTTTCTAATGAACATTAGAATAATATTCCTCTTCTAACATAGAAACTCACTAATAGATCTATATTTTTTATTTATTTTTTAACAGAACAAATACAAGCCGCTGCTGCTGCCCCTTTAAATTTCTGTTTTTGACTTTTTCATTGACACAATCTGTAGCTTTGAGAAGGATAACATTTGAATAATTCTTCAAATTCATCTTTTATTATTCACACAACCTTTCAACTGGTACATTCTCTGGCCTTCTTCAAAAATAAATCTGTTTGATACCATGTTTGCTTTATACTCCAAAGAAAAAGAATGGCTTTCTTTATAAAATTGCACCTAAAGGAGACTGGAGAATGTAGCAGTCAAAACATTGTAAATAACAAAACCAAAAGGACTTTAATAATCAAAAGAAGTCTTTGAATACTCAATGGTGCATTTTGTCTGCATTATTTTATTTAACATCTATCTGCATTTCTATATACCTATCTTCTCTCTTTCTTATAGATGTTCAAAAAGTATCAAGACTGAATCTGTATTTACCAAAACAAATGAATAAATATAAACTTGTTTTCAAAAAAGTCCTCTTGGTATTCAAAAAACTTGTTCCTGTGACTTTTCCATTAGTCAAAGTACCTCTGTAACTTTGTAAAATCCTGTGAAGCTGCACTGTTTTTTGTTTTCCCTATACATCAGTGATTTTCAAACTGTGGTCCATAACATCAACATCAGGGGTCTACACTAGAGCGTCTTGAAAATTTATATCATCCGATTAGTAGTAGAACTGCAAATTTATTTTTCTAGTTACTAGTACATAAAAAAATGAACAGTTTAACATAATTAGTATTGTTGTTGTTGTTATATCTCCATTAATCAATTTTTTTATTTTTCTATTTAAATTTTCTTTAGCTGATGGCCAAAATAGCCGAAATTTGTGGATCAGTAATCTCTCCCCTAATACTAAAGTTGCAGACGTGAAAGGACTTTTTTCCAAATATGGCAAGGTACTCTTCTTGACACATTTTATTCTCATTCTCATAAACAACAATCATTTATTTTCTTTACAACTTAATGTCATTGTTTTTTATTTTGATTATCATCTGCCAAGTGATGCATTTTCTCATGATGACATGATTTATTTTTCAGGTTCTTACTTCCAAAGTAGTGGTAACAAATGCTCGTGGTCCAGAAGCAAAATGTCATGTGTTTATTACTATGTCCACTGCAGAGGAAGCATCTAAATGTATTCAACATTTGAATCAAACAGAACTTCATGGCAAGACAATAGCAGTAGAAAGGGTAAAAAAAATTTTTTTTCATTTTTTTTTTTTTTTTCATTGCTAATCTAATCCACTTTTATCTTTGTAATTCCTTTTTCATTACACCAAATTGTAATAAACTACTACTACTAATCAGTTTTTCAACAATCTGAATTTTTAGTTCAATCCTCTTCTAGAAATTTTTATAAAACAAATGTTATTTTCTTCAAAATAAATAAAAATTTAAGCATGATTTAGTGTATAAAAATCTGCGAGAATCTTGTTAATCAAAGGATAAATTTTGTGAATGTAGATTATATTGTGTGTGAAAATTACGGTAAAACTGCTTTAATTCATGCTTTTTTCATTAAAGTAATACATATACTGCCTTAAAGATAGGAGACATAAAATCTACACTCTTATGGGCTTTTTTAAAAAAAAATTTATTAAACACCAGGTTGAAATATGGAGCTACATAAAGTTGACTGCTAGCATTAAATTTTGATTAATTTAAATTGAAACTTGGTAGTCAATTCAGTTCTCAAAAAATAATTTTAATGAATTGATAGCCGTTATTCATTGTAACAAAGAAAAGGCAAAGTATGCTATCACTCCCCCACCCTTTTTTTCCTTTTGATATTTGATAAAATCTAAAACTTTTAAAGTTCAGTGAAATAGAAAGGGGTCTATTAAAGCCTGTTAAAATATCTGAACAATAAATATAATTTTGTTCTAATATTCAAGTAAATCATTTAGTTTATCACAAGTGAAATTTATATTTTGAAATGTTTCTGACCATCAATTCAAACACACACACACACTTAATTTTTTAACCTGTTTCTGAAAATCCTTTACTATTTCCTGTTTGTTACATCCCTGCGTTTTGGGAGGTGGGGGGTGCCATTTCTTTTATTCAAATTGTAAAGAAAAATAAATCTCAGTTTCCAGATAAGTTTTTATCAAAATCTTTGTATATTTTTCTTTTCTAGTCAAAAAATGACTCTGGAACACAAACCGCTAAAAAAGCAGAAGGTAAACCCAATGAAAAGAAATCTGAAAAACCAGAATTGAAAAAAGAAAGTGAGTTGCTTGAAATGTCCGTTACATAATGAATAAACATAAGTCCTTATTTTGTCTCTTTTCAAACAAGATTTGTTAATTCTATTAATTATTTATGCTTTGCAGTAAATTTACAATTTTCTTGTCTCACACTCATATAAGAAGCTGAAGAAATAAAAGATTTTTCTCTTCATAACAAAAAAAAAAATGATTTTACAAAGTTGGGATTTTTTTTTTTTTTTCTTTTCTTATTCTTTGTTTCTTACAAAGTGTATATTTAGAATGGGAACAGTCAAATGAGAGAAAAATGAATCTAAAAACAAATAAATAATAAATATATTGATTATACTATTAAATTATTGAAATCTTTAATTTTCTTTCAGGTGCTAGCCCAAATAGTCGGAATTTGTGGATCAGTGGTCTGTCTTCTAATACTCGAGCTACAGATCTGAAAGGACTTTTCTCTAAATATGGCAAGGTACAGTTTTATGATGTTTAATTTTATTTATATTTTATATTAACTCACTCCTTTGGGTAAGTCCCTATCAATACAGATTATTAGTAACTTGAATATTTTTCCTTTTCTTCAAATTCATTTTAAAACTTGTGAAACATTTTTTTTTTTTAATATTTCATCTTTACAGGTTGTTGGTGCCAAAGTAGTGACAAATGCTCGTAGTCCAGGAGCACGATGCTATGGATTTCTTACTATGTCTTCTGCAGAGGAAGCGTCTAAATGTATTCAGCATTTGAATCAAACGGAACTTCATGGCAGAATGATTTCAGTAGAAAAGGTAAAAATATTTCTCTTCTACTTTAATTGCTATAAAGTTTAATCCACTTATTTTTCATTCGTCGTTACATGTTTATTAACCTAATGTTTAGTGAATACATTCAAAAAGAGATGAATTTATGTATCTATGATATTCTTCTTTTTGTTTGTTTTGTAAAATGTCCACAAGTATTTCTATTTTGTACTGGGGATGCACAATCTAATCATTTCTTTTTGTGTGAGGGTAATCCCAAAGGTAAAGTTTCAAAAATATTTTGAAATCACAGAAATGTTTATTATTTATTGTTAAAGATGTTAATATAATTTTAAAGTTTGAACATGTATCTATTTTTCTACATAATCACCATTTCAGTCAATACATTTTTGTAGAGACTGTGGCAGTTTTTGTATGCCCATGTCATACCAGTTCCCTGCCAGTCAAGGATGTGTTGAACCTCTTTGTCATTGCAAACTTCCTACATCACTTGCAGATGTTCTTGACATCCATGAATAACTTGCATTAATTGATGATGAATTTCAATCAGTTTAATGCTTTTGTGTTCTAAACATAAATATCTGCGCAAACTTTATACTTGGCAGCTATGTCAATCGGGAGTTCCATCAGAAACAACCATCAAGCCAAAACTGAGTGGAGCAGCAAGGCAGGTTCATGCACAGCAAACACAGCAGTGTTGCCAATAGCTGCACAGTTTCCCTGCATTCCCAACCCTTTGGAGACCTTACTTTTGGGATTACTCTTGTATTAGTGGCCAATCTGACAGGGCAAAACTGTTTAAATCAATGAGAATTTTTTTTTCTCGGAGGGGGGGGGGTAGTCAGAGCTTCTTTTAAGAAAGTAAAGAATTTCATTGATGTTTCATTTTTTGTACATTTTTAAAATTTCTTTTGAAGTTTGTAAGAAAAGAAAAAAAGAGAATAATATGTTTATATAAATTGATCTGTTGGTTTGAAATATTAATAAAGAGGATTTGTATTTTCCTATTGTATTGTTTGTAGGCCAAAAATGAACCAGGAACTGTTAAAAAAACAGAAAACAAATCTGGTGAAAAGAAATCAGAAAAATCAGAAGTGAAAAAAGATGGTAAGTTTTAGCCACTGTTTTACTTTAAATATTTCTATATTTTGAAATTGATCTTTAGATTAAATCGTTTTGATTAATAAGTATGTAGGTATATCAATAAGTCTCATTGCTTGGGAGGGAAAGAAAATTTTACTTTACACAAAAGGTATTTATTTTCAGATATAATATTTCTTTCTTTTCAATGTACTTAATTCAGAAGTGAATATTAATCGCATAAATTGAACAATATACAGAGAAAGTTTTAGATCCTAATTCAGCTCATAATAAATATGTATCAAGCGACAAACTTATTGATCCACTCTTGTATACAAACACTGGCAAAAAAATATGGACTCACCATTATTTTTAATCCATGAAAAATAAACAAAGCTCAAACTTATTTTATTTAATAGTCAAACTTTCTGGCTTCATGAAACATACTTCAAATTGATTAAAATAATTTATTAAACAATCCAATTAAAAATTTATGGTGGAAATTTTTTTTTTTTTAATTAAAAAACTTGTTCTATGATGAGGCTCCAGCCTATAATCATGGTGAGTTCATATATTTTTTGCTTGGGGTTGCATAAGTGAATAGAATTCATTTGTTATCTTTTCATTTTTATACATTTAATCTACATGTTATCTCAATGCATTAAGAAAATGTTTAATATAAAAATAGAATAATAGAAAAGAGTGATTGGATTATTATGTTCAGGTAGGAAATTTATTCATAGATATATGTGAATTTTTTTTTTTTTTTTTTTTTTCGCAGCAGCAGCAGAGAAGAAAGATGGTGATAAAAAAGAAGAGAAAGAAATAAAGAAAGATGACAAGGACAGAAAATCATTAAGCAAGAAAGATGATGACAAAAGGCATCCAAGTAGTCATCGAAAAATATTAGGTAAGTCAATTTCAAGATTATTTTAAGCTTTCAAATAAGTTTTTTTTTTTTTACCAATTGTAGATTGTAAGAAGAAAAGGAAAACCATCAAATAAATAATAAATATTTCATTTGGAAAAAAAAAATTACTTTGAAATTGATTTTTTGAAATTGATTTTTTTTTAAGCTTTCAAATAAGTTTTTTTTTTACTAATAAAAAATTGTAAGAAGAAAAAGAAAAAAAATTGAATAAATATTATCTCATTTGGGGAAAAATCATTATAGTAGAATGTGGGGAGGGCGGGTTTCTAATCCAAATTGATGTAGTTGTAAATTAAATTCTTTTATTTATCTGAGTAAATTTTGAAGCCAGGTAACATAAAGGCATTTCATTGCCCTTTTTCCCCCTGTGACTATGATGTTTCTACTATTGCACTAAACTGTGATGTATTTACTATTGCATTAAACTGTTTAAAATTCTCAATAGATTTTCTTCTCTACTTGTCAGCCAATTCTAATCCTTCTTTTTGTAAGATGTCTTCTCTAGAATGTGCAACTATTTATTTCTATGTAAAATGTATTTTAGATAAATCCCGTGTGGTTGTGATGGACAAGAGCAAAGGTGAGCCAGTGATAAGTGTGAAAAGAGGAAACAAAGAAAGTAGAGACAAGTTGAAACCGTCCTCCAGTAAAGAGAAAGTTTCTACTACTTCACCAGTAAAATCCAAAGACAAAGAAACAACTTCAGAAGGTGTCAAGGATAAAAGCAAAGAATCAAAAAAGGATATTTTGTCTTTTGATCAGATTAGAGTAAGTAATCATATTTTTTCTTTTTTTAAATATTTTTTTCAAATTGAATAAGAAAGAAAATACTAATATCTGTCTCTCTCAAATGACACTTAAATTTCCTACTGAAAAACCTATGTCTTAGTCTTTCCAAGATTTGTTCAGACTATTGAACTTATTTTTGGGGTTGTGTCCTAGGTATTACATTAAACAGCATCTGATGGTGAAGCTCCAGCACTTCTGGAGCTCTAGGGAATGTGGAATACCCCAATACTGCCATTACTCCCTGGTCCATTCTGATTCACAATAGTAGTACCTGTTAGGGTCCCATTTATGGATCAAATGAATCTATTTGAAAATTATTAGCATTAGATAGAAATACATAAGACCATGTAACTATGCAAAATATTGAAGCAATAATTGTTTACAAAGGATTATTATTAATTGCTTGAAATACTTGATACCATTTAATGGTGTGCAAACAAATAATTTTTAAAAAATATAATTACAACAGAACATTGAAAATCTAGTTATGGTTATAATCAAACCTTTTAGAAAGGGATCAAATTTTGGCATTAAATAACCAATAAGGAGTTACTATGCCATTAAACAAACATTTAAGCACACCTTTTTTATTTATAGGTTGTACATTTGAAGAAAATTGTAGAATGACAAAAGTTGAATTATTTTATATCATGGTTATCTTAATTTTGAAAGCTATATTTTAATCTCTCCCTTTAATATCAATCTTGGAGCTTTTTTTTTTCTTTTTTTTTTAATTAAAAATAATTTTTTTTATAAATTCAGTCACTTTCTTCATTTCAGTCACTTCTTTCAACCTTATTCTTGAATATTTTCTCACATTTTTGTACTTTACCAGTTTTCTTTTTAAAAATATAAAACCTTTTCTTTCATTATTTAGTAACAAATATTTAGATAGAAAATTACTTTTAAAAAACATTCAGTCAAGTAAATATTTTCAATTGCCACTGTGAATATAAGAAAAGATTTTCTCCACTTTCCGTGGGTGGGTGATCAAAAATTAGACCCCTCTCTCCCTTGTTAACTTTTTAAACCATATCACCCCATTAATATAGATTAAATGTTCTTTTTACATAAAGCCATGCCACCTAACCGGAGAGTTACAAGATTCTCTTTTTAAATCCCCTCTAACTTACTCTTTTCTTTTATTCCATTCTTTTTTAATTAAGCTTCCTCAATATTTCTGCAACTTGTGCTCCAATCAATCTATCCTCTCAGTTCGTGATAGTGGTGGTGGTAGTGGTAATTAGTTGGTATCTCTAAGGTCTGTGCCATTCCATTTTAAAGTCTAAAATGAAAATAGAATTTTTCCTTTTAATTTCTTTTATTCACAGCTGCATTTTTTGGTATTCTTTACAATTTCATTGTTGCTATTTTCTCTTATTTTTTTTCTATTTCACAAAGTTATTTTTAAGACTTGTATTTTTTGCCATAATTGAAAATCACTTGAATAATTGAGTTTGAAATGCTTTTTATTTGGAATGAACAGCTGTGTTGAATGCAAGATTTTCACAATTTATTTATATTTTTTTTATGATCTTTTAGCTACTTAAGAATTATTTTTATTTGGCATGTTGGGATTTTTTTTAAATTCATTAAAATAATTAGATTTGATTTCAGTAAAATTATTTTTTGCCTTTTATAAGATTTTTCATGGGATTTTTCAAGTGTTTTAAGATATTATTACCAAGTGGATTTTATATTTGTTTTTTAGGGGGGTTGTAGGGTGGGGAGTGATCATCTTTTCCTCCTATGTGGTCATATAATTTGATACTCAACTACATAGGCCTGCAGCACATGAAAAGGGTGGGTTACAAACCTTCTAAATCCATAATAAAACACTCATTCAAGTTGTAATATTCACTTTATTATTTAGAGCTATTAAATAATTACTTTTCAACATAAGTTTGAATTGATAACAGATTTGGTCTTTTAAAGAGGAATATAAATTCTTTTTTTAAATAAAATTTAGCTAAGAATAATTTTTATAAACTTTGAAAATATTTTATAAAATGCAATGGGCCTTTTTAAACTGGAAAAAGACAAAAAAAACAATAAAATCAGATTATAAGTTTCGATTTGTGTATGTGTGTATGAGTGTTCATAAAGAATCCATCTTGGTTTCTCCTGATCAAATATATAATTGGATTATCAAAACATTTTGATCTTTTCTTTGAAGATATCTCGACCTTCAAAAGATAAGAAACAACTATATGAATACTTCAAGGTATACACCATTATTTCATCATCTCAGAAATTCTAGTCAGTTTGCAAAATATTTTTCCTATTTGATTTGCTGACTTTCATTTTATCATGTTTTCTCTCACCAAACTGTTATGGAAAATTGGGCGGGGAGGCTTCTTTTTAGCCAAGCATGGGTCCTGTCACACCTATCTTTTTCTCTGATTTCTGCTAATAGAAACAAGAATATTTCTAATACTTTCACAAATATTAATAAGCAAAACATTCAAACTTTTCGATATTGTTTTAGGGAGGAGGGTTGGATTCTCTCCCTTCTGCCCTTGAAAAAAAAAAAGGGCTGTTAGTGCTGCATGCCTGTGTAATGACAGTAGTCTCTCAAGTTGATGTTCTACTCACTAATTGGCATGATTTTCCCCTACCCCTTTAACCATTGGTTTTGTTTCATTGTTTGTGTTATTACCATCCCAGAACAAAACAATTTTATCTTCATTCCTTCTAATAACCCCCCAACCCCCGGATTATGTGCTTGTGTGTGAGAGAGAGAATCTACATTTGTTCTTATTAATTGCTTTTTAGTTTTAGTAAATTTCTTCACATTCTTCCCCCACCTCCCTATCACCCCACATTTAAATTCCCTGTTAATATTGATTTTTTCATTCCTTCTAATCTCCCCCACCCTAATTGTGTGTGTTTGAGAGAGAGAATCTACATTTGTTCTTATTAATTGCTTTTTAGTTTTAGTAAATTTCTTCACATTCCTCCTCAACCTCCTTCACCCCACATTTAAATTTCCTCTCAATATTGATTTATACTCTGTTAAAAAAATATTTTCTTATATTTTAATTAGTTACAATTATTGTATTTTTTTAATAGCACAATAATTTAATACAATAGTATTGTTTACTTTACTAACTTAATACAATAGTATTTACTTTCTTTTGAAAAATAAATAACTTATCCATTGTATTTACATAAAATAATTTTTTTAATCATTTTATTAATAGTTTTATTCAGTTAACTTTTTCCACTTTAGATTTTATCTAATAGACTTATTGGGGTGATATTAAATTGATCTTCAAAATTATAAAAAGAAATAAAAGGAAGAATAAAAACTAGAAATTCTATCCAGTTCAGCTGTACTAAAAATCTTGGTTATCAATATGCTTTTTCTCATCTCCATTTTAATAAGTTTTATTAATGAATCTAAAAAGAAATGATTGTTTTTAAAATATTCTTATTTTAACTGACACATTTCAAGCAGGGTGTCAATAATAACTTGTGTAGATGAAATTACCTTTTTTTTTTTTTTTTTTTTCAATGCAAATTTAAGAATTTAAAATTTTTCCAAGGCCTAAGCACTTTATTTACACTATAAGTATTTGTTACTTTTTAATATGCTGAACTCTTCTATTTAATATTTATTCAGTCTATAAAGAAAAAAAAAACTTACTATCATTGTCTCTGGTTTGAATTTAATCCTATTCCTTTGAAAATGTCAGAACATATAACTTTTTATTTACTCTTCACCTCCATGACAAACAACATTCTATTAAATCACTGATAAAAACTAAACTTTTTTTTTCTCCTCTTCCTTATCGTCAGGCCGAACGTGAGAGGGAACGTTTACGCCAAAGTGAGAGGCGATTGCGTGAAGAAAAAAGACGACAGATTCGAGAACTTGATCGTGCAAAATCACTCCAAAGGGATGTTCAAAGAAGACAGAAAGAAGAAGCTCTCCGATTAGAAAGAGTTAGAGAAAGACTTAGGTGAATAGTTACTATCTTGATTAACTCAAAACAGAAAATTAAGGAAATTATTTTCTTTTTGAAATTTTTATATAATTTATTTATTTTTACTCTTTCGTGTTGTCATTTTCAGTCACAAGTGGGTGAAGATGCTAATGTTTGAAAAAAATTTTTATTTTTTAAGGATGGAGAGAGAAAAACTAGAAAGAGAGAAACTGGAAAGAGAAAGAATTAAATTAGAACGTGAATATCTTGAACGTGAGAGATTGCGTGATGAACAATGGCGAGCAGAAATGCTTCGGTAAGTTCTATATAACTTCTTTGTCATTTTTATCATCACACTTACATTAGACTAAAAATTGATTCTAAAATCTTGGCTGTGTTGGGTTTAATTATTCTTTCCACTACTAATATCTGAAAACAAAAGTTAGTTTAATTTTTAGCCAGTTTTCATTATTAGAATTTAAATTTATTGAGGGGGAAAAAAAACTTTTTCTTTTTTCCTTTTTCTTTAAGTAGTTAAATTCTGGTTATTCGTCTTTATTTTCTTTCTCTACATAAGAATCAAATTTCCTTTTATATACAGTATTGTCCACCATGTAATTTCCATCTTTGATTTGTCAAGAGATATTGAAAGAGAAAAAAAGTGTTTCTAGTAACATGTGAGATTGTTTTAAACACCCAAAAAATAAACTAAGAAGTCAGAAGAAGAAATATTGAGAAATAAGTTTTAATCTTAATAAATTTATCACCTCAATATTCTAAGACTGGGGCTAACTCCTTCAAATCATAACTTTTTATCCTTTCATGCCTACAGTGAGTTTTTTTTTTTTTTTTTTTTTTTGAGAAAGTATAAGGACAGGAAATATGACAATATTCCCCAGTGAATGAAAATGAAACCATATCCATAATATCCAAGTACTTCACTTTCAAAGACAATCCAAACTAAAGCAATAATATTTGGCTATCATGAAAAAAACTCTTTATTGTGCCAAATCTCACAGCTGAAATCATTAAATAATTGATATTATTAAATATTTGTGTCCTGGCTTCTTCAGCCCACTCTTTTGTCTTTTAATGACCTATCCATATGGGAACCCTCTCACCAAATACATGGGTTCACAAGACACCGCGTGCAATGATACATATTCTTCTGCCACTGCTTCAACAGGATGTGGGGAATTCAATCTTTCTACTCAGACTTCAAAAATGTATAACATCCCTTTCATTGATCGGGTTGTGTACTTGCTGATGAAATCTTAGAATTCAAATTAGTAAGTTGTGATTTTCTAATCAGTTCACAAAGGAAGAAAATGACAAAATTGAACAATGGAAATCACATGTTTATATAAACACAGATACATTTCTTTCATGATTGTATTTGGAACAGTGGACAACTTTCAATTTCTTAACAGCAACAGTTACTTCTTCCAAGTCTAATAGTTGGTAAGCGACTAAGTGGAAGATTTAGCTAGCAGTCATTGCGTTTTTTGTCTTCAATGATGGAAATCCACATGTTTATAAGTGTCAACACCTCTATCCTCAATCCCACTCAGCTCTATTCTCCCTCGTCTGAAATCGGACAACTCTCTTGTCTTTTTGTGACTTATCTGACTGACTACATGGGTTCACAAGACACCATGTGCAACAACACATATGTACCACTCCTCTGTCATTGCATCAACAGTAGGTGGTTCGATCCTTCTACATGACCTCAAAATGTATAAAATCTCTTTCATTCAGAATAATTAATATTATTAAACATTTTGATTTTTTTTTCCTTTTTTATCAGCCAACTTTTTTGTCTGTTATCTTTTCTTTAGTTATTCACAATTTTAATTTCAGATTTGAAGAGCAAAGACGAGCTATGAAGAGATCCTATGAAAGAAGCAATGTTCAAGAAGAAGGTTTTTGGAATGAGACAAAAAGACCTCATTTAAATACACCTTCTACCAGATATGAACCTTCATTCTCTTCCAATGAATCTCGGTAAGTCATTAAAAACGTTTTTAAAAAGTTTAAAACTATTTTATTCCCCTAACAATTGTAGAGGATTGACACAAGGTAGATAACTGCAAATTTGAATTTGGTAAATATTTAGTATTGTACGAGTATCAAAGTTTTTTGGGGGTTTTTTTTGTTTGTTTTTTTAACCTAGACTAGCCTAACCACACAGAAGAAAATATCCTTTATACACTAGTTTTAAAAAATATTGTTTTCCTTCTCTTGAATTACAAACTACTAATAACCTACAATCTGTTCTTTACAAATGCTTTGTTCCTATTATGAAAATTTATCAAAAGATTCCTGTCTTTGAAATCATTCCCCAAATTATTTGTTTGACAATATTTTCAGTTTTCTCAATCTAAAATTGTCCATATGTTGTTATATCTCAGATTTAATGAATTTGAACACAGAGATTATGAAAGAAGAGTGGAACGTTATGATAGAAGAGATGCTCGATCCATTGATACAGCCTCTGCCACTCGATTTGAAGAACGTAAAGATCGAGATCTTTCCAGGAGGGACATTGGGCCTGTTAGAGAAATCCGTGATAGAGATGACAGGCGTCCTGATGAACGCAACCATCCCAGTGATCGCTTTGATAGGTAAATTTCTTTTTCTCCTTCTGTCCTTATCACTTTTGCAAACCAAGAGTTTATTTTCACGATGACCAAAATATTTGAGAAGCATAAACAATTAAACAAATCTCCTTCAAGGTTTGGGAATAAGTAAAAACATGATTTGCACTAAATTTACAGCTTTATTTTTCTTGTTACATTTATTTGAATTATCTGAACCATCAATCATAACTAATTAATATTTGTAAATATTTCTCATTAGACTTGGTGTTATTAAAAGATGTTTGGAACATTTCAATCTAAGCACAAAAAAATATTGCGCCATGAAAATAACATTGGAATTAAAATTTTCCTCTAATAAAATTCTATTCCTATAAATCAGTATATTGAAATGCCTTTTGTGTAAATTTTTCTGACCTGAAATAATCTATTTTTATGTTACGTCTTTCCAGGAGAGATGTTGGGCCGAGTCGAGACCGAAGCAGTGACCGGAGCCATGATACTGATCGTAGAGACATGGGTCCAGATAGAGGGGGAAGAGATTCTGAGCGAAGAAATGTTTCTGCACATGACAGATTAGGACGAGTCAGAAATTCACCTGGTAAGCAAAATGGACATTTCTAGTAAGAAAAAACAAAATAACAAAATTTCTTCACGAATCTTTTCATTCACTTTGTCAACATCTGTAGTAATATATATATATATATATATTCTTCGAGTGGCGTCACACGTCATGACACCTTCACGTGAGTAGATCGCGACTTGCCTTTCAAAAATAAAACGCTGATCAAATACAGTTACATAACTAAAAAGATTTTCATCTCCTGTCACATATAAAAACATCCATCATTTTCTTCACCCCAAGAGACATCCTGATGAAGGTTCAATGTAACCGAAATGTTTTAAACATCGATTATTAAATTCATCCCATTTTCGGAACACTTGTTTTTTTTCAAATTTTCTTTATATATATATATATTGTCCCTGTATTCATATCTATATATAATGGAGATTCGATCTCTGTTTGTTTCTAATCAAAATTACGTCACTGCTTATAACTTCAGGTATTAAGTAAGTTTAGCAATGAGTATTTGATTTATAGTCAGTATCAAGTACTACATAAAAACCTAAGAACAACTGAATTATATATAAAATCAGGATTGAGAATGCACAAAAGATGGTCTAATATGTCATTTAAAACCAGTTTCAGTAAATACATGACCGATATTATTGTATTAATATATAGTTTTTTTTCACTTTGATATATATTTAAAGTTATCTAATGTTTAGAGTTTTACGGAAAAACTATTTACAAACATTAAATTTTTATATATTCTCCTTTGACATTAAATTTGAAAAGTATTGTGTATTTAACTGTATCCGGTTACATAACTGTCTGCAGATATCCGTCACTAAGGTTTTGTTACTTTTTTGTGATGAAAAAAAAAAAGTTTTGGATGTCAATAAAATCAAGATAAATTTAACAGAAGTATATCTTTTTATATGCTAAAATTAAAATATGCATTCAAATTTTTAAAAATTTATTTTTAATAAAATTTTGTAGAATTATGTCCAGACCTCCAATTTGATGTGTAGAATTATCTTCCGCCTATATTTAACATAATGAAACTTGAATAAATGTTAATATTATCATCAAAGTTTTGGGGCCCTTCAAAAGAAGAAACATTTTTAAAAACCCTGATTTAAAAAAAATATTTTTCAGCCTCCAAAAATAATGAACGAAAACAATGTTTACATATTCGCACCATTGAATTTTAACATGGCCAGGCTACAGACTTTTTAAAAAAATTCAATTAAGAGTCAAATTTTCATGAAAATTTTATACTTATTCACCTTTTTAGATAAATTTCCCTTTAAAATAGTTTTTTCTTAAAATATATTAGGGAAAATATTTGATTTATTTAACTTTATGAAATCCAAATAAAATGTATTTTACTTGTATGATTTTTTAAATTTTTCTATAAAGAGAAGAATCAGAATAATTAAATCAGAATAATTTAGAAACGTTTTGGAGGTCCTTACTGTCGTAAAACAAAACAAATATCTCAGTGGAGTGGCGTGAATATGATGCTTTTTAAGCAAGTAATTCGGGGTTTTTTCTTTTTTGTTTTTTTTCTTTTCTTTTTTTTTTTTTCTTATTAAAAGTTTTTTTTTTTTTTTTCTTTTTTTTTTTAATTTAATTCCCACCCCCAGGCAATATCTTATGAAAATTTATTTCTGCACTGCCCTGAGTTTTTTTTTTTTTTTTTTTTTTTTTTTTTTTTTGCTTTATAGGCAGATTTACCTGAAATTGTCCGGATGCCAATTATGTTGAACCTGATTAATAACTTTATTTACAATTTATACCTTAAATCTAGTCAGTACAGGGATTTTTGTGACATGATAAATGATAGGTCATTATTCGATAAATACCCCAGCAATGAGTTTTTATTTATTTGCAGATTACTAAAAAGAAACTTGATATTTGATAAATGGGCCATAGTAAAAAATAAATGAACTCAAAGATATATTTTGATGATGGCATATTGCTTTATCATAAAATGTTGCCCATACCGATACTTCAGGAGACATTCTAACTGTTACCATATTGATTACTATAGAGGATAAGCAAACAAACTCACTTTTATTGTCCAAGAAACTGCCAACAAAAGTATTTCATTTCATATTTAGTTACATCACAAGGTTGAAATTTAATTGAAACAATGTGATTTTATCAGGTATTTTAAAATTAGATGTTATGTAATTCCTTCATTGATTACTTTTAATTTATTGACCAAGATACTGACTCAGAAGCACTACACTTCTTGAATATTGAAACTGCTTTTAGTTAAGAATAAGAAGTGTTGCCAAATTGTTTTTTTTTGTTTTTTTGTTTTTTAACCCCCTTCATTATTAAAAATGATTCTGCTTAGAATCCCCCCCTCCCCACTAACTTACCTGGTTACAAAGTTAGGGTAGCATGGACATGTAGTCAACGGGGTTGGTTACTGACTGTTTCTTGCCTCTGCAATTCTCAAACCAATCTTTTTTTCTTTTTTTTCTGATGGTCCCAATATTATAATCTTAGGTCACAAAGAAGACACCTCAATTATTTGCTATCTCAAGTTTCCTACCCCACCCAAGGTTAAGTGGATGATCCCCCAATTTTATCACCTACATCCAACAAGTACTGAGCCTGTTTGGCATTACATATAGCAATACTCACAAAAAAAAATTTAAATGGGATTTTGTTATAAATGAATAAATAATAATAATTAGATATACCTAACTTTGATTAATTTTTTTTTTCTCTCTGTCTTTTCAGCTGTTGCTCCCCCTGATCAAAGAAGTTCATGGGGTTCTGGAATTGACCGAAAAGTCGATACTTGGTCTCATCCTCATAGTAACATGGATAATGGTAGTGTGAATCGTCAAAATGATAGATGGATGAATAACAACATAGCTCCTAACCATAACAGAGGTGCTGGCAGTGGAAATTTTGTGGGTGGTAGCGGAGGAAGTGGTGGGGCTGGTGGAATGGTACAAAACATGGGACCTGGAAATATGTTTGTCCATCCCCAAACCCAACCTGCTAATATGATGGTCGGAGGTAGTGGAGGAGGAGGTGGTAATATAGGAGGCCGAATTCAAGAACCTCGTTTTGATGCTTACAAGCATATGCGACGGTACTGAGGTTCTTAATAGACTTTTTCATCTCTATACACCACCACCCCGACTCTACCCCAATTTCATTGATGTGGTCTATAAAAAAAAAAAACATTCATTATGTCTTTAATTTTGTCAGCTCCATTTTCTTGTGCATTCAATTTTAAAGGACTTTTCATTTAGACTGTAAGATAACATAAAGTAATCTTTATAATCAAACAAATTGTTTGTTGTTTTTTCATTTTTTTTAATTTCTTTTCAAAGTGCTATAATATGTTGAAATTTATTCAGCACACAAATCTGATTTCTCCCTCCCTTTAATATCTCTTTGCAAATCAAAGATGTAAATAATATAGAGGTGTGCTTAGCATAATGCTTATATCACTATTGGAATTTGTGACCCTTGCTCCAGTCCTTAACAAGATTGTTTGCAGTAAGATGATGCAATTTATTCAGTACACAAATCTCTGATTTCTCACAGTGTTTACAGTTCCTAAGTTGGTACACATCAAAGTACTGAGCAGACTTCAGTGATCTAGTAGGAAATGGTGCTTCAAGAGATCAGAGCTTTTAGGACAAACTAAAAAAATAATTACTTGCCAAATCAAAGATGTAAATTCTATGGTAGAAGAAGAAAAAAACTGTTCCTCGTAACTTTTGATTCTTTAATAATTGTCATGAATTATAGGAAACTAAAATGTTATCCATTTTGATTAGTATATTTATTTGTCTTTATAATCAAGACTCACTCTGGTTGTCAGCAAGAAACAGCTTTTATTGAGAAAAGAAAATACAGGCTGTAGTGTATGTTTTGCAACAAGGATTTTTTAACATAACACAGAAAATTTTTAGGTTAAGCAATGTGTTGTTATCAGGGAAAAAAAAATACAAATGATTATTTAAAAAAATCCACATTTTTATTCTTGATACAATCTGTTAAATATTTTGGAAAATCATTTAATAATGGCAGGAAGTGTTTCTTGTAATTTTTTTCTCAGTCTCATTGAAGGGGGCACTTCAGCACCTCCAAATTTGTGTGCACTCAGGCATTGGCCTCCAGTATACTCCATTCAAAATAGTCCAGGGTTTTGAGATCAGGGAAGTATAGGGGCAATTCTTGTGGGGATATCAAATCAGGAAAATGTTGTAAACACCATGCAACAATGGCCTTTGCTCTGTGCATGGGTGCAGAACCTTATTGGATGGTCAATTGTTGGTTTCTCCAGTGCTGTTGAGCCTGCAGATTGCAAAATGGTCTCTTGATAGACCTTTTAGTTGATTTTGGAACCTAGAGGAACAAAAACTAAATATGTTCAATCATCATAGGTGATTCCTGCCCAAACCATTGAGTAACTTTAGGGTCAGGATCCGATCATTTTGAGAATTTCATTTTTTTTTTTCGATGGCAAAGAGGATGTTTCTATGGAAGAGTAAACTTTGGGTGTTTGACCATTATTACCTTCGCTGCATCCTCCATGTTCGATGGCAGCAATTCTTATCTAACATCACTGTTCAGACAAAATGCAGAATCTCCTCCTTCCAGTAGATTTTTCTTGCAAGACGTATTCACTGGCTCAATCATTCTTTTCATCAACAACCCAGTAACATCATCTGTGAATCCATCGACTCAGTACCACCTCAGGGCTGGAATAAATGTCAAGGGGGTCAACTGAAAACCTAGCAAAAAACAGTCAAGCAAGATACTGAGCTGATCCTGGGCCCTTAGAGTTTTTCAATGGAACTGCAAATGGCTGACACTCATATCTTCAATTGCATTGGATTGCTGTGCATGGTCTGTCTTCAGTCTGGATACAGTGAATTTGTTGGGTGGAGCCAGCTTAACCAACCCTGGATGAATGCTATCACAGATACAGATGTTTCTGTGTTTCTCATCTGCAAACTGTCTCTGCAACTTTCTACTTTGAACAAACCTGGTTAGAGTCTGGTATTGTCTGTTAAGGTATATCCCACCTGCTGTTTGAAAGGTGGGAGAAGGAGCAAGATTTAGTTTGTCTTTCCCCACCCTTTTCAACAGTTTCTCCGAAACCTTTAGCTCAGCACCCATTTTTCTCATGGATTTTGGTTCTCTTGAGATCTGATGATTTTCCTCCTCAATGTTAGTGTAGAAACACTGCATGTACGATCTGATTTCAGTCCCTTTTAAATAATTCCTATCTCGAATCGCTGGAGTGGTAGTACCTATTAGGGTCCCATCTATGTGTTAAATAGAAAAAAATGTATTTATCGCGCTTACCCCACCTATCTTTCCCTTATTTTATTTTTTGTGTAGCATGTCCTTTTTCTTCCCTCAATTAGAGTAAGGGGAAGATAGTGGGAATGAGTGCACCAAAGCAATAATGCTAATCTGTTTCAATTAAACAATGAAAAGAAGGAAAGAAAGAAAAAAAAATAGTGATAGAGTGTTAATTCAAGATTATTATACTTTTTACATATTGAACTATTGGCAATAGCTCTTTAGTAAACATATAAAACATATTTCAGGATTTTAAATGCATTAATAATATGGGCAGTTTTGTGGCAATCTAACTGAGCTAGACTTTAATAGATACATTATTAATAAATAAGATGCTAATTAAGATTAAATATGGAATATTTCATAATCATTGAGAATATAACTTAAATAACTAAGTAAATCATAACGTCAGTTGTAGCGTAGTTTCTGTTACAGACAGTTACATAATCTCTATTATAATAAGATTTGATCCATTAATGTACCTAAACTGTCAGCTGGGTTTGTAGAATGTGTTGATTAAACCTCTGCAGTAAGACAAATGACCCCACTTGTTGGCCATGGGTGGCAACCCGTAATGCCTGAAGACAGTGACTGAGTCATCTGTGACTTTTGTATGAAGTAGTTCTGTGACATTCAGCAATCCACTTTTGCCCTTACTTGGACAAGACAGGCCCCATACAATCAATCAGGTGGTCATGCCAATCCCTAGCAACTATATGATTGTTCCAAATCTATTTTTTCAAATTACTCATGGCAAACACACAACCGTTTTTATAGTATAGGTGCTAAAAAGTATTGGCTGAGGGTCAATCACTAGTTTATTAATACATATGAAAATTATTTCTATCAATTTCTTAATACACATGAAGTTATGACACATTTGCAAGTATGGGGCATCCAGCAAGGATCGAAATTACTATTCAGTAGTGATGGATCTGCGAGACTACCTTGCTAACTATCACACCATGATGAGATGCTCTTTCTACCCAATTTATTTGCTATGGGTAGGATGTGACACAAGGTCATGATATGGAGTATCCAGTGAGAATCGAACTCGCTATTCAGTAATGGATCTGTGAGATTAGCTTGCTTATCATTACAATACGATGGGAGCTGTTGCAAATAGTTCAATGTGTAAAAAGTATAATAATTTTTATTTAAATCTCTTACCTCTTTTTTCTTTCTTTCTTTTCATCTTTTCATTATGTTCGATTGAAACAGATTAGCATTATCTCTGCCCTACTCTTTTTCTTTTTCTTATTATATTTTTTCTATCTAGCATGTCCTTTTTCTTCCCTTTCTTTATAATAAAAACGGAATGGTCCATTATTTAGCTGATGTGATGACACTTATAAGAATTCTGCAGTAAGCAACACCAGATAATTAGGATTTAGATTTTTGCATTTCATCTTGGAGGTTTTGGACAGTCTCATTTTTAACCAGAGGGTGTTGCAAGATGATAATGGTCATACAATTAAGGAACATGAGTATTAATATATAGATATACAAGACTGAAAACTCAGGAAAAAATCCTCTTTGACTTGGAATTGGTATTCTTCTCTCAGGTAAACTTGAAGCAACTGACAAATATCACAACTTTGGAACCTTTAATGATTCTTGATTACCAGTTTTGTTCTAACACCTAACCCTTTCACTAGCAAATTTGTTTTTTAAAGTTTTGGATATACAAAATTATGAATACTGCTTGTTGGCTTTACCTCCATGGCTGGAGTGTAATATGAGATGGAAAAACCAAAAATTGTAAATAAGAGTGGAAAATTACTAGTATTTTTGGGAGGACATATGAAAGGCTAACTGTTGGTTTCTGATTGGTCAGCAGAAGGTGATGACATGTGAGAGAAAGAGAGTGAAGAGTCTGGACTGAGTGATTGAAGAGAACAGATGCATGCATGCCTGTTCTCCAAGGCATTTTTAATTGGGATAAAATAAATGAGCTCAGAAAGAAAAAACGAGAACTTCATGTGTTTGTTATTAAAAACTATCAACAATACATGAGAAGATATCCCAAAAGATTCCCAAGTCATTTCGAGACTATTCTTTGAAATAGCCAAAAATGCCAGCCCAGCAACAGATCCAACAACAGACACTGGTACACCCAACCAGATCTCTGCCTAGAGAATAGTTGAACAGTAAGAAGATAAGTATGCAATTATTATTATTATTAAAAAAAAAACTCCCAATTGACTCACACAACGCTACAGGAGCACAGTCTCGGAATCCACAGTTTTAGGCCTACTTGACCTTGCCTGATCAGTGCAACCCCAGTGAAATTTCTTGAGCCATCTGATTACTGTACTGTGATCAACTGCACCTCCACTTTTCATACCACAAATGTTTTTGGTTACTTCTGCCGCCTTATGGTCTAGTTTGAACTCATAAAGTATAAGTTCCCAAATTGGACTACATTGCAAATTCATCTGTGTGGCTTTCAAATCATACATGTAGTGAGCCAATGCAAAGTGTATCAGCATGCCAACTACCACAATACTACTAACTATAGCAGGTACCTCCTTTGGTCAAATGATATATACACTACAAACTAGCATGTACCAAAATATTGCAAAACTTTTGACTCACACTTGTATAACTAACCCTTTTTTGTTGAATCCAATTTGAATGACTGCATAGGGTGTGACTGTCATAGAGAGAAGTCTGACTTGCCTAACATTAATTTAGACGTGTGTCATTTAAAACCTTTAAATGAAATCAAATTGATTTTTGTTAACTATTAAATGCTAATTATAAAGTATTTCAACTTATTTGAAGGGACAATTTAGCTCAGTCGGTAGAGCCTTAGCCCAGGAACCACAAGGTTGTTCCAGGTTCAGTACCATTTCTCACTAACTCAGTGCATGAGTTGCACAGCTTGGATCTATGGGGAGTTGATGGTAGGTATGGTACTTCGCCTCAGATGCAAAGACAATCTTCCTGGTTTAGTGCTAGTGAAAAAGGGATAGACTTCCTCGCTGTCTGGCTGATACCAACAATAGGCCACTCCACCAACTTTACTTTTTAATTACTTCCCTTATTTATTTGCAAATAATTCTAATATAAATTCTATAAATAGGATGTAACTTGATATTGAGCTTAATAAAAAAAAAAAAAAAATAAAATAACATCAATCAACAACAGTTGGCCCGTTTACGAAGACTTTCATCGTTCCCCAATGATACCTGCATCGGAAAAATAAGTTCGAAAAAGTTCAGCATCGGATTACCTTTACCATGCTTTTAACTTGGACTAGAATCTTCTTTCTCCTTTAGTTATCATAATTATTTGTGTATAATACGCCCCCCCCCCCCATTTTGAAGCCGAAATATTAGGGGTGCGTATTATACACGAGAAGTAAATATCATCTCTTTTCTGGCCACGTGCGTCGCCATATTTGTAACGGTATTACCGAAAGTAAGTTATTTCTAGGGTCCAAAAACTAACTAATGTCTAACAAACATTTTCATTTATTTATTATTTATTTATTTTAATAAATCAAATCATCTATTTATCTGACATGTTTATTTTAATATATATATATCTCTATCTATCTATCTATATATATATATATATCTTATTTAATATACTTATTTTATTTGTGTTTTTATGTGTTTATTTTAGCTACTGGCAAAATGAGCCTAAAATGCGTTTTTGACAAAATGACTTTAGTCCCCCCCCTACAGAAAATAATTTACCAAAAATCAGGGAATTATCGGATTTTGATGAAATTTTCAGTGTTTATTTATCAATGAATGATCTTTATAATGCATTATTTATTCTATTTCAAAACTTTCTCATTCTTTTCAGGTCACTTAATTTTGACCCCCCTTATGTTGGGGGCGTAACATTTTGTTCAAGTTGGTCTTATATTGTACTAATTACAGTATAAATAAAGAGATAAAAGACCGAAGTTATGAATAGAAACAAAAACATTTTTTTTACAGTGGCTATTCTATGAGAAAATAAGTACCGAAAATCGAAAAATAAAATGTAAAGAAATAATAAATAATTAATTTTTTGGAGATTTTTTTTACTCATTTCGATAATTATTTAATTATAAAAAATCTTATAAAAGAAAAAATTATACATCGATATTTTTTCTGCTTAAAAAGGGGAGGGGGTACATTTTCAATCGAGTTTTTCTTCAAAACTTATTACTTTATGTATCTAAAATAAGGTTTGCATTGAATAGATATTTATTTCTAGAATCTAAAAATATAACATTTTAAACTTAAAATCCGAAAATTCTTATTTTAGATGAATTTTATATATTCATTTTTCATAGCAAAAATACTAAATTAAAGTTTTGAAATAAAATAACTGATGCATTATAACATTCATTAATTGATAAATCAATACTGAAAATTTCATTAAAACCGGATAATTACCTGATTTTTGGTAATTTTGTTTTGCAATCGCGAATGTTATATTAAAATTGTAAACAAGCGCTTAAAACCCTTGAAAAAGAGACAGAATGGCGGATCGCGTCAAAATTGACAAAAACAAATGGGTTTTAAATCTTTTAAAAATAAACTGCATATGTAATGATATTTTTCTTTTTTTAATGATGGTCATTATGTTACTACTTATCGATTTAGACAAAGTTTGACCTTAAATA
Source organism: Doryteuthis pealeii (assembly GCA_023376005.1). Taxonomy (NCBI): domain Eukaryota; kingdom Metazoa; phylum Mollusca; class Cephalopoda; order Myopsida; family Loliginidae; genus Doryteuthis; species Doryteuthis pealeii. Next base: position 32,903,578 of record CM042171.1, read on the forward strand.
ATAGAATTAATTAATTTTAATTCGCTTTTAAAACTCGTAGAAGCTGATTTTTTTTTGCCAGTCCCTAGTTTATTTACTTATGTGGTTGCTGTGCTGGTGTAGAAGGGGCAAAATTTGTCATAGTAACCTCCCTTGATCGTTTCTATGCCAACCGCGTTTGTTGCCGCTAGTGTTTGAAAAACTATTTTGTCTTCTTGAGAAGAAAAACAAAAATACCAACTTGAGAAGAAAACAAAAGCAAAATAAATTTAAAAAATGGCAGCAGCTGTTGAGACGACGATTAACAGTCGTGAATTGCCTCCAGTGTTGGAACATTCTGGGCTTGGCAATGGATGCCGAGATAAAAATATGGAAATCACTTATACGGGCAACACAGGCAATGATATGGGGATTTCGACGGCCGGCTATCGCTCCAATAAATTCAACCCGATGGAACGGAATGAAAATCATTATGCCAAGTATTTACAGTCATTCACAGACAGGTAGGAACACAAAGAATGTACGTATTTACCCAATCTCTCCCCCACGGGCAGAATGTGGCACAAGGTTCATTTTTAGGGAAGTATTGCAGGTTTGAGTTCAGTTTTCGGTACAAATGCAGAATAGTGCGCAAGAGATATTATCATTAGAATCGCATTTTTCGTATAAATTAAATAGCATTAGGTTATTGGAAACTCCCTAAGTAGTCCAACCCTAACACTAACTAATCGATTTAATTAATTTGAATTCGATTTTAAAATGAAAACGAGCGAACAAATTGGTAGTACCTACCCTAATATTAATCCTAACAATAACAGACTCTAACCCTAACCTAACCCTTACCTTAATCCTAGTGTGACAAAGGTTTCGGGTATTTACATGAAATGTAATGCTCTTTATACATAATCTAATGATATATCTTGCGCGCTATTCTGCATTAGTACAAACAAAAGAAAAAAATTTATTGGTTAGAATTTTTTTTTTAAATGTCCAACAATTTCGTAAATAAAACAACTTTAAGTTTCAATTTATAATGTCAGTTTCATTTCATATTGAGGAAAAACAAAAACAAACTTACACTTAAAATTTAATTTCTATAAGTCTCTATTTCATAAAATGAATCTCGCTTTGTCTACAGCAATTTTGTTGCCATAATATTAGAAGGACGAATAGCCGCTGAAAATGATTATTTATTTTTGATAAATATTTCAGATATTTACAAAAATTGTATAAAATTTCTTTTAAAATTCATGAAAAATAAAACATCTTAGGAGGTCATAAGACATAAATGTATTTTGTTTACTTTTGGGGGGTTAGCGACAAATGAAATAAGATAAATAAATAAATAAAAGCAAATTTATTGACTTCAAGAAGACTATTTAAAAATTGCTGCTATCTAATCTTAAAAAACAAACAAAATAAACTCTTCTCAGATCAATTAAAAAGCTAAAATTCAATAAAGTTCGGGAAATATATAGTTGCTAAGAAACGCAACAATCAAGGATTTAAAGAGTTGCTTCCCTTTGACTACGGTTTTTTTTTTGTTCTTTTTTTTTCTTTTCATAATGGATATATTGGGTGTGATGGGTGAATTGTCGACTAAATTACGCAAAATTGAAAATAACACCGGCATCTCAGATTATCAGATATATTTACCAAAATTACATGAAAATATCTTGAAATGCTATAGATTAAATTTATTCAAAGAAATCGCCAGCCTCCAGATGACTTTGGAATCTTCTGCAAGTTTTTCCGACAGTCTTCTTGTAAATGATGCCATTATCCTTGCTTTCAGTTCATCTTTGGTGTTGCACGGATTTTTTTGGTCTCTCGTTCAACCACGCCCACACATAAGGGGATTGCAATCTGGAGAGTTAGGTAGCCAGGTATTAGGGGTGATAAGGTCACAGAAATGTTCACCATTGCTAATGACTAACTGTTTGCTTTTCATTACGATTAGTACATCTTGTGGGAACAGAGAAAGCTTATAGTTGTTCTCTGAGTTCACCATCTGATCCTGGCAGAAATTTTTCTCATCTGAGAGAAACTAAAGCATGATGACTAAAGAGGGTGACTTGAGTTTGCTGAAAAGCTTTGCAATATGTTCTTTCCTCTTGTCCTTAATGACCTATGATAAAATTTGGCTCTTTCTCATCTTGTATGCGAAATAGCAAATGTCTTCATGCACTACCTGCCTGATAATAAATTCAGACACTCCCATGTCCCTCGCTATAGACCTGATTAACTTGCTGGTATCGTTGTCAATCGTGGTCTGGATCTCACCAATAAATTTTCTTATCAAAATGATCAGTGAGACTTCCAAGCTGTTGTACCTTTGTAATCACCATCCAACTCTTTTTGAATCTTCTGCACTTTCCTCAGGTTGACTCTCAAACACTGACTAATCTTTGTATTGGAGCTTCCAGTGGGAATGTCAAACAGTACAGCATGCCATTTCCAAATTTCTGGTGGAGTGCATTGCGTCATGGTGCTGCTTTCTTCACAGACAGTGCCCAACTAACTCTAGTTCACTGCACAGAAGAGAAATCTGTAACAAACAAATATGTGAAATTAATCATCTAAAATGGCAACAATTTACCCATTTTATCCTGTATATATTCCTACAATGCCAGTCAGAAGAATTGGGTGCCCAGTGAGAATTGAACTCACTAGCAATGATATGCTACCCTAGCTTTCTAAATATCATGCCACACAAGTGATCTGACTCATAGAAAGGTAATTGTTATGTGGCTGGTAATAAAGTTTTGGTGATACTAAAGTTAATACAGAGAACCGGGAGTTCAGAACAATAATGACGAAAACTGGTTTGTATGCATCTGGATCGGCGCATTGTTAAAAATAAAAATTAAATTAATAAGAATTTTGGACCAATCAACAATATATGTTTTTGACCAAGCCCTGTTTGATCCACCTGACGGATATAAATAATTCTACAACACACCTCTTTGATTGCTTGCCTACTACTACTAAGAGTTCATGACCCAACAGACTGTGCCACTCCTTATTGATAATAATACGACATTAACAGACATAAGATTCCTTTCAACACAACCTGTAAAATATTACTTTCTTCTACCACACGAACGTTTAAGTACACTTTACCTTTTATAAAATCTGTCATTTCAAATCTACTTTTGTCTATGAACTCTGACAACTTGTTAACATTGTACAATTTATATTCTAAAATACACAATTTTATTTACTTCAATTGTTGCATATTTGTCTTCTTTTCTTGTACTTATATTTACGGGAGTTTGTAATTCACAAATATAAAATCCTGCCAGCTCACCATAAAGTCACTGAAAAAAAGTCATAAATTTGGTTTGGAAAAAGTGACAACTAATTTATGGTGGCCAATTAGGGTTAAGTTTTCTAGAAATATATTTTTAATTTAAGAGAGACATAAGGGATTATCAAGTAAACACTTATTGTTCAGGTTTTTTCTGAACATAATTTTCAGATTTATAATCAAGTAAAGAAAGTGACAATTTAGAAATAGACTACTGGTGTCACTCTATTTACTTACAAGATGAAAAATTAGAATTTAAACAAATCATTCCTACCTACATTGTGTTCTTTTAAAAAAACCTTGAACCATATGACCTTTAGGCACCCCTTTTTGATCTCGATTCAGACGGACATGTTTTTCATTTACACCGTCAATATCCGGTTGTTTTTTAACAGACGATTTTTAGAGTTTTTTTTTAAATTATAAAACTAACCCTAATCGTAACCCCTAACAAACAACCGGATATTGACAGTGTAAATGAAAAACATGTCCGTCTGAATCGAGATCAAAAGGGGTGCCTAAAGGTCATATGGTCGAAAACCTTTAATAACAACATCTACACACATAACTCACAACATCATTTATATATCATTTTTGTAAAAATAGACAAATTACAAAATTAAATTCCTATTGATTGCTATAAAGAATATTTTCATCGAATATATACTGAACAGTCCGAAAGGAAACTTGTAAATATTTTTTCTTTCAAATGCTTGAAGAAATTGGTAACCTCTTTTTTTATTTGTCATTGGTCACCTCATAGTGTTGTGGTTAGTAAGATAATCTTGCAGATCCATTATTACTAAGTAGTGAGTTCGATTCTCACTGTGTGCCCCATATTTCTGATCTTGTGCCAAACTAAGCTTAGAAATGTCAACACATATATATATAACTGAACTTATATATATATATAACACTTTAGCTCAGTCAGAAGGTTTCTAGTTTGATACCGGTCCTCGCCAACTCAGCGTATGAGTAGCACAGGGATCTGTGTGGTAAAGTAAGGAGCTGATGGTAGGTGTGGCGCTCCACCTCAGATGCAAAAACAATCTCCTTGGTCTAGCGCTATTGAAAAGGGGATAGACTCCCTCGCTGACTGGCTGATACCGACTTTAGGCGCGGCCTCGCTTTAGGCCGCCCCGACGACTTATATATAACTGAACAGTGAAAAAAATCATCTCACAGTTACCTCCCTTGATTTGTTCTATCTCCATTCTCCATCTAATGGCAGAATATATTGAAATGAAACCTTCAGCCAATTTTTTTTTTATTAAAAGCAAAAGTAGAATTCTTACTGATTTTTATCAATTGTATTACCATAAATTTTTGTTTTAGTTTTGTTTATTGAGCAGCTTTTTTTTTTTAAATCTGTTATTTTCTACTTTTTCTTGGAAAAAATAAATTGACATTCATTTTTGTTTTCTCTGCCTCCCTTCAAAAGATTTTTTTTATTCAAAATTTAAAAGGGACATTTTAAAACAGGATTATTAATTCCTTTACGATTTTTTTAGATTTGAACGAATTTGGATTTTTATGGAAAAAAAAATTCTCATCTATTCTTTACTTTAAAAATCAATTTACATAAAATTTGCAGAAATATTGTTACTTGTCAATAAAAAGTAAAAATAAAATTATGAATAATTATTGTTTTCTGTCAAAAGAGGAAAAAAACACTTATATGTGCACTTATCTTACATCTGCTGAAAGAAGAAAAAATCTTAGACACTTATCGTTTTAAGTATAGCTCAAAATACAGTCATTTTTTATCCTCCCCCATTGTCTTGACCAATCACAAATTTTTGGATGGGAGTGTATTTTTGGTGGGCGGGGGAGGCTCATGAACGAAAGTGAGGTTGTTCTGTTTGGATTAAAAAGTTGGATTATTTTTTAGTTTCCTTTTGTTAATATATTTATTTGCTTCTTGGACTTTTGAAGTTGGATGTTGTGATTCTGTTTTTTTTTGCTTTATAAGAATTAAGGTGGTTATGACTTCAGTATGTTAATACAACTTCTTATAATACATTAGAAGGCCTTAGAAAAGTCTCCAAACACGGGTGAACATATACAGCAAATTCCAGCAAAGAGATACATATAACAAATATAGACTTTATTGTCTGAGCAACATTTAACATAAAATACAGAACAACTAGGACAAAGGTCCTAAGGGAATGTTTCTTTAATTGATAATCTTGAGGTTACAAAACAGAGAATAATAGTCACTTACTGTATAGAATATCTATGGTGTAAAGACACAACTGGTGCGTGTGTGTGAAGCCATTATGTGTAAAAAAGGTCAGTGTACATACACAGGTATAAGCCTACAGTTGGGGACAAACCCCCTCTAGTCCTAATGGACAGACACAACACTTGTCTAGTTCATCTTTGTGGAAGCTAGATGAAAAAGAGAGAGAGTTTTCTTTTAAATAGCCAAGCTGCAACAACCTCTTGTGGCAAACCCTGGCGGCAAGGGAACATAACCCTTTTCTACTCTCAACCCCATCGCAACAAGGGAAGACAATCACTGCAACTTCATCCTTTTCGTTTGGATTTGTGAACCAGGATTTGTGAAAGATTTCTTTACTGGGCTTATTGTTGGCACACTTATTAACAAACACATGTTTATTGAGTTTAAGGACACTTTACAAGCATAAAATAGTTTTTAATCTTTTTTAAATTTTTTCCTATGAGGCTGATTTCCTTGATGTTCAATTTGCAGGGAAAATTCTCAGAAGAACCGAAATGACTCAACCAATGTTATGAACTCAACAGAAGCAACTTTGAATCGGATGCAAGATGATGTCACCAAAAAGTTGGGTGAAAGAATGTTAGACATCAGTTTTTGGAAATTTGAACTTGAACGTGTCATTCATGATTTATTGGCAGAAACTGATTTGTTGGTTGCGCTTAAACGTCAATTGGAGAATGCATACAGGTCAACTGAATTACCTCTGCATATTGTGACAGACAACCTTAACTGCAGATTGAGACGTCAAGGAGTGGATCTTGTTGAAGACTCAGCGGAATGTGCTCTCTTGGAAGTAAGTTTTATTTTCATTTTTAGAAAGAAAAGCAATTTTGTTGTTTTCTTATAAAATTTCATTCTTGATTTTCAAAATTTTTACTTAATGCATTAAAAATACTAGCAAGAATATGCACTCTCCAGGAGTAAGTATTTAAGTTTTAATGTAATGAAATATATTAAATTAGAAAGACTAATGAAATTAAATAAGAACATATAAAAAAATTACACTTATTTTAATCATAATTTAATTGGCTTCTCTATAAGATCATTCATAGGATTGATTTTAATATGTTGGAAGATAAAACAATAATATTAGTGATCAATAACGCCAAGTCATTATTTATTAAACCTGGTTTTGTTAAAACCAATATACAAATTAGCCACACCATATATAATGTAAATCTTTCTTTCTTAGTGATAAATAAGACACATTGCAGGATTCTAAACACACTAATAACTTGGTTTGTTTTGAGACAAACCTAACTCATATTTTCATAGAGACATTATTAATAAATAAGATTTATTCTGTGTATTAATGATTTTGACAATAAATTAAATACTCATTGATAAACTTACACAATTTCTGAGGGTATTGTGACATAAGACAGACAGACAGACAGACAGACACTGAATCTCTATTAAAATAAGATATATACTCACATATCATGTGACTTTCTGAGACCTAAATTTTAGCCCAGTTGCACCATTCACAAGATACAAATATTGTGTGTGTGTAAATATGAGTGAATTAATTAGAAATGAGATTTTATTATATTTTACTAATGGAAGTTAGTGTGAAGTATTAGGTCAACTGTAAATCTAATAATATGACAACTGTAAAGTAACTTTTAAAAGTTTCTAAAAGTTCTTTCTAATTAGGATTATAATAATGAAGTATTGTAATTAGGGTGATATTAATAAATTACATGTCATTTTCATAATTTGTTGATTGCTAGTGCTTAGCTTAGCCTATTAGTAATTCAGTTTTTTGCCAATAGATGGCTCATGTAATAGTATCTCGTCAGCTGAGTTTATATTTCTATAGTTTGATATTTTCATTAAAATCAATCAAAAAAAATGTCAAACTAAGGAAGCAGAAAACTGAATATATTTCTACAAACATATATGAGCCTAGTCTACTGAAAATGTAATTCGCATGATAAATGGGATACATGGAGAAATTATCTTTTGGATTTAGGCGGGCCTCGCTTTAGGCCGCCCCGACGACTTATATATAACTGAACAGTGAAAAAATCATCTCACAGTTACCTCCCTTGATTTGTTCTATCTCCATTCTCCATCTAATGGCAGAATATATTGAAATGAAACCTTCAGCCAATTTTTTTTATTATAAAGCAAAAGTAGAATTCTTACTGATTTTTATCAATTGTATTACCATAAATTTTTGTTTTTTAGTTTTGTTTATTGAGCAGCTTTTTTTTTTAAATCTGTTATTTTCTACTTTTTCTTGGAAAAAATAAATTGACATTCATTTTTGTTTTCTCTGCCTCCCTTCAAAAGATTTTTTTTATTCAAAATTTAAAAGGGACATTTTAAAACAGGATTATTAATTCCTTTACGATTTTTTTAGATTTGAACGAATTTGGATTTTTATGAAAAAAAAATTCTCATCTATTCTTTACTTTAAAAATCAATTTACATAAAATTTGCAGAAATATTGTTACTTGTCAAAAAAAGTAAAAATAAAATTATGAATAATTATTGTTTTCTGTCAAAAGAGGAAAAAAACACTTATATGTGCACTTATTTACATCTGCTGAAAGAAGAAAAGCTAATGACTAACTGTTTGCTTTTCATTACGATTAGTACATCTTGTGGGAACAGAGAAAGCTTATAGTTGTTCTCTGAGTTCACCATCTGATCCTGGCAGAAATTTTTCTCATCTGAGAGAAACTAAAGCATGATGACTAAAGAGGGGTGACTTGTGTTTGCTGAAAAGCTTTGCAATATGTTCTTTCCTCTTGTCCTTAATGACCTATGATAAAATTTGGCTCTTTCTCATCTTGTATGCGAAATAGCAAATGTCTTCATGCACTACCTGCCTGATAATAAATTCAGACACTCCCATGTCCCTCGCTATAGACCTGATTAACTTGCTGGTATCGTTGTCAATCGTGGTCTGGATCTCACCAATAAATTTTCTTATCAAAATGATCAGTGAGACTTCCAAGCTGTTGTACCTTTGTAATCACCATCCAACTCTTTTTGAATCTTCTGCACTTTCCTCAGGTTGACTCTCAAACACTGACTAATCTTTGTATTGGAGCTTCCAGTCAAACAGTACAGCATGCCATTTCCAAATTTCTGGTGGAGTGAATTGCGTCATGGTGCTGCTTTCTTCACAGACAGTGCCCAACTAACTCTAGTTCACTGCACAGAAGAGAAATCTGTAACAAACAAATATGTGAAATTAATCATCTAAAATGGCAACAATTTACCCATTTTATCCTGTATATATTCCTACAATGCCAGTCAGAAGAATTGGGTGCCCAGTGAGAATTGAACTCACTAGCAATGATATGCTACCCTAGCTTTCTAAATATCATGCCACACAAGTGATCTGACTCATAGAAAGGTAATTGTTATGTGGCTGGTAATAAAGTTTTGGTGATACTAAAGTTAATACAGAGAACCGGGAGTTCAGAACAATAATGACGAAAACTGGTTTGTATGCATCTGGCTCGGCGCATTGTTAAAAATAAAAATTAAATTAATAAGAATTTTGGACCAATCAACAATATATGTTTTTGACCAAGCCCTGTTTGATCCACCTGACGGATATAAATAATTCTACAACACACCTCTTTGATTGCTTGCCTACTACTACTAAGAGTTCATGACCCAACAGACTGTGCCACTCCTTATTGATAATAATACGACATTAACAGACATAAGATTCCTTTCAACACAACCTGTAAAATATTACTTTCTTCTACCACACGAACGTTTAAGTACACTTTACCTTTTATAAAATCTGTCATTTCAAATCTACTTTTGTCTATGAACTCTGACAACTTGTTAACATTGTACAATTTATATTCTAAAATACACAATTTTATTTACTTCAATTGTTGCATATTTGTCTTCTTTTCTTGTACTTATATTTACGGGAGTTTGTAATTCACAAATATAAAATCCTGCCAGCTCACCATAAAGTCACTGAAAAAAAGTCATAAATTTGGTTTGGAAAAAGTGACAACTAATTTATGGTGGCCAATTAGGGTTAAGTTTTCTAGAGAAATATATTTTTAATTTAAGAGAGACATAAGGGATTATCAAGTAAACACTTATTGTTCAGGTTTTTTCTGAACATAATTTTCAGATTTATAATCAAGTAAAGAAAGTGACAATTTAGAAATAGACTACTGGTGTCACTCTATTTACTTACAAGATGAAAAATTAGAATTTAAACAAATCATTCCTACCTACATTGTGTTCTTTTAAAAAAACCTTGAACCATATGACCTTTAGGCACCCCTTTTTGATCTCGATTCAGACGGACATGTTTTTCATTTACACCGTCAATATCCGGTTGTTTTTTAACAGACGATTTTTAGAGTTTTTTTTTTAATTATAAAACTAACCCCTAACCCTAATCGTAACCCCTAACAAACAACCGGATATTGACAGAGTAAATGAAAAACATGTCCGTCTGAATCGAGATCAAAAGGGGTGCCTAAAGGTCATATGGTCGAAAACCTTTAATAACAACATCTACACACATAACTCACAACATCATTTATATATCATTTTTGTAAAAATAGACAAATTACAAAATTAAATTCCTATTAATTGCCATAAAGAATATTTTCATCGAATATATACTGAACAGTCCGAAAGGAAACTTGTAAATATTTTTTCTTTCAAATGCTTGAAGAAATCGGTAACCTCTTACTTTTTATTTGTCATTGGTCACCTCATAGTGTTGTGGTTAGTAAGATAATCTTGCAGATCCATTATTACTAAGTAGTGAGTTCGATTCTCACTGTGTGCCCCATATTTCTGATCTTGTGCCAAACTAAGCTTAGAAATGTCAACACATATATATATAACTGAACTTATATATATATATAACACTTTAGCTCAGTCAGAAGGTTTCTAGTTTGATACCGGTCCTCGCCAACTCAGCGTATGAGTAGCACAGGGATCTGTGTGGTAAAGTAAGGAGCTGATGGTAGGTGTGGCGCTCCACCTCAGATGCAAAAACAATCTCCTTGGTCTAGCGCTATTGAAAAGGGGATAGACTCCCTCGCTGACTGGCTGATACCGACTTTAGGCGAGGCCTCGCTTTAGGCCGCCCCGACGACTTATATATAACTGAACAGTGAAAAAATCATCTCACAGTTACCTCCCTTGATTTGTTCTATCTCCATTCTCCATCTAATGGCAGAATATATTGAAATGAAACCTTCAGCCAATTTTTTTTTATTAAAAGCAAAAGTAGAATTCTTACTGATTTTTATCAATTGTATTACCATAAATTTTTGTTTTAGTTTTGTTTATTGAGCAGCTTTTTTTTTTAAATCTGTTATTTTCTACTTTTTCTTGGAAAAAATAAATTGACATTCATTTTTGTTTTCTCTGCCTCCCTTCAAAAGATTTTTTTTATTCAAAATTTAAAAGGGACATTTTAAAACAGGATTATTAATTCCTTTACGATTTTTTTAGATTTGAACGAATTTGGATTTTTATGGAAAAAAAAAATTCTCATCTATTCTTTACTTTAAAAATCAATTTACATAAAATTTGCAGAAATATTGTTACTTGTCAATAAAAAGTAAAAATAAAATTATGAATAATTATTGTTTTCTGTCAAAAGAGGAAAAAAAACACTTATATGTGCACTTATGTTACATCTGCTGAAAGAAGAAAAAATCTTAGACACTTATCGTTTTAAGTATAGCTCAAAATACAGTCATTTTTTATCCTCCCCCATTATCTTGACCAATCACAAATTTTTGGATGGGAGTGTATTTTTGGTGGGCGGGGGAGGCTCATGAACGAAAGTGAGGTTGTTCTGTTTGGATTAAAAAGTTGGATTATTTTTTAGTTTCCTTTTGTTAATTTATTTATTTGCCTCTTGGACTTTTGAAGTTGGATGTTGTGATTCTGTTTTTTTTTGCTTTATAAGAATTAAAGTGGTTATGACTTCAGTATGTTAATACAACTTCTTATAATACATTAGAAGGCCTTAGAAAAGTCTCCAAACACGGGTGAACATATACAGCAAATTCCAGCAAAGAGATACATATAACAAATATAGACTTTATTGTCTGAGCAACATTTAACATAAAATACAGAACAACTAGGACAAAGGTCCTAAGGGAATGTTTCTTTAATTGATAATCTTGAGGCTACAAAACAGAGAATAATAGTCACTTACTGTATAGAATATCTATGGTGTAAAGACACAACTGGTGCGTGTGTGTGAAGCCATTATGTGTAAAAAAGGTCAGTGTACATACACAGGTATAAGCCTACAGTTGGGGACAAACCCCCTCTAGTCCTAATGGACAGACACAACACTTGTCTAGTGCATCTTTGTGGAAGCTAGATGAAAAAGAGAGAGAGTTTTCTTTTAAATAGCCAAGCTGCAACAACCTCTTGTGGCAAACCCTGGCGGCAAGGGAACATAACCCTTTTCTACTCTCAACCCCATCGCAACAAGGGAAGACAATCACTGCAACTTCATCCTTTTCCTTTGGATTTGTGAACCAGGATTTGTGAAAGATTTCTTTACTGGGCTTATTGTTGGCACACTTATTAACAAACACATGTTTATTGAGTTTAAGGACACTTTACAAGCATAAAATAGTTTTTAATATTTTTTAAATTTTTTCCTATGAGGCTGATTTCCTTGATGTTCAATTTGCAGGGAAAATTCTCAGAAGAACCGAAATGACTCAACCAATGTTATGAACTCAACAGAAGCAACTTTGAATCGGATGCAAGATGATGTTACCAAAAAGTTGGGTGAAAGAATGTTAGACATCAGTTTTTGGAAATTTGAACTTGAACGTGTCATTCATGATTTATTGGCAGAGAAACTGATTTGTTGGTTGCGCTTAAACGTCAATTGGAGAATGCATACAGGTCAACTGAATTACCTCTGCATATTGTGACAGACAACCTTAACTGCAGATTGAGACGTCAAGGAGTGGATCTTGTTGAAGACTCAGCGGAATGTGCTCTCTTGGAAGTAAGTTTTATTTTCATTTTTAGAAAGAAAAGCAATTTTGTTGTTTTCTTATAAAATTTCATTCTTGATTTTCAAAATTTTTACTTAATGCATTAAAAATACTAGCAAGAATATGCACTCTCCAGGAGTAAGTATTTAAGTTTTAATGTAATGAAATATATTAAATTAGAAAGACTAATGAAATTAAATAAGAACATATAAAAAAATTACACTTATTTTAATCATAATTTAATTGGCTTCTATATAAGATCATTCATAGGATTGATTTTAATATGTTGGAAGATAAAACAATAATATTAGTGATTAATAACACCAAGTCATTATTTATTAAACCTGGTTTTGTTAAAACCAATATACAAATTAGCCACACCATATATAATGTAAATCTTTCTTTCTTAGTGATAAATAAGACACATTGCAGGATTCTAAACACACTAATAACTTGGTTTGTTTTGAGACAAACCTAACTCATATTTTCATAGAGACATTATTAATAAATAAGATTTATTCTGTGTATTAATGATTTTTGACAATAAATTAAATACTCATTGATAAACTTACACAATTTCTGAGGGTATTGTGACATAAAACAGACAGACAGACACTGAATCTCTATTAAAATAAGATATATACTCACATATCATGTGACTTTCTGAGACCTAAATTTTAGCCCAGTTGCACCATTCACAAGATACAAATATTGTGTGTGTGTAAATAGGAGTGAATTAATTAGAAATGAGATTTATTATATTTTACTAATGGAAGTTAGTGTGAAGTATTAGGTCAACTGTAAATCTAATAATATGACAACTGTAAAGTAACTTTTAAAAGTTTCTAAAAGTTCTTTCTAATTAGGATTATAATAATGAAGTATTGTAATTAGGGTGATATTAATAAATTACATGTCATTTTCATAATTTGTTGATTGCTAGTGCTTAGCTTAGCCTATTAGTAATTCAGTTTTTTGCCAATAGATGGCTCATGTAATAGTATCTCATCAGCTGAGTTTATATTTCTATAGTTTGATATTTTCATTAAAATCAATCAAAAAAAATGTCAAACTAAGGAAGCAGAAAACTGAATATATTTCTACAAACATATATGAGCCTAGTCTACTGAAAATGTAATTCGCATGATAAATGGGATACATGGAGAAATTATCTTTTGGATATTAGACTTGAAGAGTCAGATAATATTTGAGTATGTTACATAGTCGTCTTGTCATCTTCTCTTCTTTGGCTGCTCCACATTGTCTCTTGTTCTTTCTTTTTCTCTGCTGAGATGAATAACAATTATCTATTCTTTTAGACATTTTCTTTTACATAACCAACTCATACAACAGTCAAGAGTTTCCTTTGGACCATTGACAAAAATGATGACCACACTATTCAGCAACTCTTGGATAAATGATTTAAAGTTAAAATCTAATTTCTAACTTTTATAATTATAGTCACCTGACTTTAGAATCTTCCAATGAGAACCTAGCTTTCAACTGCCCTTAAAAGTTAATGCCTGCCTATTTTGCTTTCTCACTTGTGCCAAGGAATTGGGCAGTAGCTTAATCAAATGGCAACAAAAGAATATAAGATAATAAAATAGAAATAATACAAAGAAAACTTGAAATAGTAAGTATAAATAGTAAGTATAATGTAAAATTGAGAAGTGAGCTGTTATCAAATGAATATATACATTTAAGGGAAAAAGTAAAGAAGAGTTGAATATTCTCCAATAACCTCAGCATAAAAAAGATAAATATCAGTTTCAAGAGTTACAATTATGTCTGCATCATGCAATAAATTTGAGGGACAATAAAAGTCTTGAAGAAACCACCAATTTGATGACGTGGGTGTCAGGTGGCCTAAGAATTGTCTTTTTATTGCTAGGCAAGTTTTGACTTTTGAGTTATTAGGGGTCTGTGACCTTGATAGACTGGGATGGGTCTAAACATAGAGTAGAGGTGTGTGGGGAGAAAAGGAACCTTAGATGAAGGCAGACAACTATTGATTAAACTGAGTTGACCTCAGTTATCTTAATGGTTCCTCAGTGCAACAGTTTAAATATTTTTAAAATAATACACTTCTAACATAAATTCTGTCATAAGAAAGGAATAAAGACAAGACAAGTATTGTGTTTAAAAGGGGGTTTATTGGTTATATAGTAACAGGTAATGAACACTTATCTTTGTTGAGTTCTTTTAGGGTGAAGAATTCTGTTGTAGGGACCATTCGGTTTTGTGTCTGCTACTATATTCGCTCACCCAAAGTTGGGGTGCTGTCTGTGCTCATTCTAGTAATCAGCAGTGGTGGTTGCTGTCAGGTTCTGTTCTCTCAGGAGGAACGTGGTCCCTCTCTGAATACCTTTACTGTCCTCCCCGTATGGACGTCTTATCTCTCAAACCACTGTTGCTGTTCTGAGTATTTCTGTCCCCTTTTAGTTCCTACTTCCACAATCTGTCAGGATAATTCATATTTTTCAAACTTCATGCCAAATAAAAGATTCAGCTAATCTTTTATTGAACATGTATACTACAGTAGTGTATCAGGTTATGATGTTTAAGCCTTTATTAAGTTATTCATTTTCTGTCAAGCTTTAAGAATAACTTTCTTGAAAAATAAAACCTCTTTTATATGAGCTCCGTTTAATGAAACCCATTTCAATAGGATAAATAAATACATTTATTATTTATTTGTTTGTTATGACTCCTTGGGCATCTCTTCCTTTTTTACTATCTTCTCACAGCAACCTTTACAAAAAAAGAAACTTTGCACAGAACATAAACTATATTAATGTAAGTGATTCATCTAATAGTTCCCCAAAATGTCCCCTTTTCTTACCATTATTTCTGAAATTATCCAATTCAACCATAATTTTTTACATTATTGTAGTTTTTGATCTGATTAGACATTTTTTCCAAAAATCATATTACTCTATTAGCAAAAAAATTTAATTGATTTTCAATTGACTTAGTTTTTATAATCTGCCTTTGACCGTTTGAGGAAAAATATAAGAAAAAATGTCTACCATAATTAAAATTTTGTGACTGTTTTCTTTAAATTCAAAGCAAATTCTCTTTTTCCATTTCAGGAAGTAAAGATTATAAATGATGTGAGGGATCTATTGAAAAAAACAATTGCTCGGGCTGAACAGCAAATTGAGTAAGTAAAACTTTTAAAGAAGATTTTTTTTTATTGTAAGATAAACGTAAAATTAAACTTCTTTATTCACATTGAATGAGATGTGTTTTTTCTTTTCTTGAAGTTCTATATACATGCATATACACATGTTCTCTCACATGCAAGCACACACACACGTGCACACAGCCACACAAATGATGTTCTGTTAAATTCAGAAGATAATCATGGAGATAGAAAAACGTCTACAATTAAAATATCCTGGCTTTTGTAATTATTGTAAAATAAAGATGATAATGGTATGTGTTCTGATATTTTAAAACTCTGAAAATGATGAGGCAATAAAACTTGAAAAATATCAAATTGTAGAAGATAAAGAAATCTCTGGTTAGAAAATCAAAACCAATAGAAAGTTTTAGTTTTGTATTGTATAGTTTGGTACAAGGTCAGAAATATGGAGTACCCATCAAAACCAATGGAAAGTTTTGACTCTGGATTGTATATATCTGTATTTGTATATATCTAATCATTTTCTCTGCCTTGCTTAGTTTGGTACAAGGTTAGAAACATGAGGCTCTCAATAAGACTCAAACTTGTTAACAATGGCCAGCTAGCCTAGCTTGTTAACTATTACCCTAAGGCAACCTTATCTGATCTTTAACACTAAGAATTGACTTTGTCTGCAGGCTGAAATTAACCTGCATACACTTAACAACAACAAAAATATCAATTTGATCCCATTTAAAGGTTTTAAGTGACACACGTGTCAAAATAAATGTTAGGCTAGTAAGGTTTATCACTTATCACACACTATAAAGTAATTAAAATTGGATTCAACTTAGATTGGTTAGTTATGAAATGTCACATCAGAAACATAGAAACAAGTTAAGGGAGACAATAAATAATTGTCTTCCCTTGAATTTGGTGGGAATGTCTTATGACATCACATGCCAATCCCATAATTCAAATCAGTCGCTTCTGGTTATTGTTCTTCAAATGGATAAGACCTCTTTTCATCTCTGTTCATTGAACAGAAGAGAGGCTGGTGATGGACTTTTGTTTTGGCTTTGGAAAGTAAACCCACATGGCTATGAAAACACAAAGAAGGCAAGTAAGACTTTACACCATTTTTGGTGCCCCTTTTTATAGATTGCTTGTTCATGGAACAATGTACAAATTTCATCTGTTGAGACATGTTTGTTTATTATTATAATACTTTTTAAATGTGTTTATATATGTGTATTAAATGTCCTATATGTTTATATGAGCTATTTGTGTCTTTCCTTCCATTTATTAAGTGTTAGTGTATCAATGAATATACTAATGCTAATATTAGACCTTGGTGAGTAGGGACATGATTGAATATCCTCCCTAGCACCAAATGTTACTAATAACCGGTAACATACACAATACAAAAAAATTGTAACTTAAAAAAAAATCCTATTTGCTGAATTATAAATGCTGTTCTTCCCATGAAAAGAATAATAGGATGTATTTTTGATGGTTTTTGTTTTTATAGCTCAGTTGGTAGAGCGTTCGGCTAGAAACCACATAGCTTCTAGTTCAATTTTGGTCCTCGCCAACTCAGCGTATGAGTAGCACAGTGATCTGTGTAGTAAAGTAAGGAGCTGATGGTAGGTGTGGTGCTCCACCTCAGATGCCAAAACAATCTCCTTGATCTAGTGCTAGTGAAAAGGGGATAGACTCCCTCACTGATTTAGGTCGCCCCGACTTTACTTTTACTATAAATAAAAATGTTGTTATTGGCTGAATAGTGATTTGACAAGCTGGACCTGTGGATGTACTACAGTATGATAATTTAATTATTATAACATTTGATATGTTTACTTAAGAGTTATTGCAAATACTTCAATTTGTAAAAAGTATAATAATCTTGATTTAACTCCTCTCATTTTTTTTCTTTCTTTCTTTTCATCTTTTCATTAAGTTCGATTGAAATAGATTAGGGGTATTGCTTTCACATGCTCAGCCCCTCTCTCTACCTCTCCCCTACTGTCTTTCTTTCTTTTTTATCATATTCTTTCTTTCTTATATTTTTTCAGTGTTGCATGGCCTTTTTCTTTCTTTTCTTTCTTTCTTATAAAATGATCCATTATTTAGCTGAGGTGACGGCATGCATAAGAAATAAGAATTTGGTGGATAAGTGTTTATATATGTGTATTTTTATTCTAGATAATCAGGATTTACATTTTTGCATTTCATCTTAGACAATTTGGACAGTCATTTTTAACCAGAGGGTGTTGCAAGATGATAATGTTCGGAAGATTAAGGAACACGAGTATTAATATATAGATTGAAGCAAATAAAATATTAGAATCCTCTCATCTTTAAATTTAAAAAAAGGTGGTTTTAAAATCTCCATATAAGAGCAACATTTCTTTTTAATTTAAATATGAACAAATTGTAATATTTTAGGACTTAAAACAAACAAATATTTGAATCTAAGAAAGATGAAAATATGGCTGAGACAAAATGGGAACACAACAAAAATTTGGTTCATTAACAGAGATGACCTCACTTTCAACAGAGAAAATAAAATAAAAACTTACATTTACTGATTTATTATTATTATTATTATTATTATTATCATGAAGAAAATCAGTTACAACTTGGGCCAAATTCAACACATCTTTCTCTTGAGAGACATTTTACTGATTTTGGTATTGATCTAGATTCTAAAAGTTATTGATCCTTCCATATAACTTGAGTGTCTTGTTAACTTGTACTCTCTACACTGGGTAAAACTAGACTAATATGTGACTGCTGTTGATCTCTTAAAAACCTTTTTCTTTTTTTTTTTCATTTGATCTTTTTGTTTCTTCAGAGTAAAATATTAGAAAATCAATTGCAAAAAACCTTGTAAGACATTTTTATTTGCTGATAATAATGAATGAATACTTCTTAATGCTGAAATTATTTTCAGTTGAAATAGAAAGAAATATTTTTCTTGCTGTTTACTTGCTCACAAACCACATGCTAAACAAACTAATGGGTTACATTTGGCCTTCATTTTAGGACAAAGAAAGATATTCATACTTGAGAAAAAAATTAATAAATTTGTGATTGGCCTTCATTTTAGGGCAAAGAAAAAACTGATTTAATACCACAAAATCAGGTGATCAAAACTGAATTTTTTGTTTTTGACATTTCAAACAATTTTTTAAACTTAAATGTAGAATAAATTAAATTCTTTTTGATAGTTTTTTTTATTGGCCTCATAAAAAAACTCTTTATGATTTTTTTTGTAACCAAAATTCTTTTGTCCAGGATGCATTGAACTAATCTAATAAATATATTTTCTTGGGAATAGATTGTATTCCATGATGTATCAGTTTTAATTCAATTTTACCAATAATTGGGCAAAAACATTAACCCTTTCGCTTAAAAAAAACAATGGAAAAAATTTCTTGTTTCATAATTGAAGCTTTCTGCATCTGCCTTAATTTTTAATCAGATTCTTTAGATCTCATAATATTTTTACTGGACTTAATTATTTCATAGTTTATTTAACAGATTATATTCTCATTGTCTACAAGAATTCATAAATTGTCTCTTCTGATTTTTACATATCAAATATTTTTGTAGTGGTTTTTGATTTTTTTTTAGAAATATGTTCAGTGTGTCACAAAAATACCTCCCACATTTTAAACTGTCACCTGTGTGGTACAAGTGAACTTATCCAAGTGCTAATGGTAGCTTGTCTTACATTTTTTTTTTTTTTTCAGATACGATCAGTTACAATTATGTTTTGGACCGCTGCAATTGAAATATTTTTATCTGTAATCTGTAATTGCTACACAGACAGCTTTTTATATTCATTTCATTTTATGTCAGAATGATAGAAAATCAATATGGCTATGGGTAGAAAATTCTATCTGAACAGCATCATTTTGACATAACAAATGAATAAGAGACACTCTCTTTGTGATAATGACAGATTCACCAGTCTTAACAAAATATTTTCACAGCAAATACTCAGAGTTCATTGGTCCAAGCCATAATCATATCATGATCATATCTGAAAAAGTAAATGGTAAGACATTAGCTAGATGGAACTACCATTGCCATGAGACACCCTGCAGAATGAAAAACAAGACCTGTAAAAGGACAGAGAAGCTCTTTGCTCAGTGACCATCTAGCACATTTTTTCTTAAGTTCAACCCCCTCCTTATTGCAGCAAGGTCATGCAAACTTGGTAGTGTCAGAGCCAACTTAAGTTCCTGGTAGGGTGACTCAGGGTGGACAGGTCTGATACCCAGTGGTATTAGGGTCACAACCTGGCCAAAGGGGCAAAAATCCAAAGGGCATCTCCATCACATTCAGGAACTAATGACTTTTAGTGTACTTGTTACTGCATCTGTAGAAAATCTGTGGCAAACAAAGACATCTCCTTCCACTGAACGGGATGTGCATGCAGGGTTTGGGAACCACTTGGGAATTTCATATTCCCTTACCCCTTCCATGAATTCAGCACAGGTGGATTCATTGGATGGATCTGGCTCAACCAACCTAAGGTGAATGCCATAACAGAACAGAACACTGGCCTAAACCACAGAGGTGACAGTTTAAAACGTGGGTTGTATTTCTACTGCACCCTGTATAAATCAATTGTATTTCTGCATAGACAGTTTCAAATTTTATATTAGGCATAATGGAGTTTGAAAGACTGACTACTGAGCAGAAGGGCACTCTGATCTGAAATTAGAATCTTTATTCTTTGTACCGATTCAGACATGATTTTCAGCAACCTTGAGATTTGTTCACCATCAGTTCTATATTCTCCCTGTAAAAAGCCACAAATGCAGTTGGTAACAGATGAGAACATTTGCTTTTTGTGACACATGTGGCACATGCTGCAAGATTTTAAAAAAATCATTTACTCAACACATTCACCATGGGTAGGATTTGACACAAGGTTACAAATATGGAGCTTCCAGCAAGTCTGGAACTCAGTTTTCAGTAGTAATGGATCTGTGAGACTAACTTGCTAACCATTACACCACAACATTTCGCTTCTATCTTGCAAGATAAACTGCAATAAATGTTTAGAAAACTCTCAGATCAAAGAGTTTAATCATTAAAAAAATCCATAGAGTTTTAGAGGAAGTGCATTATTTAAAATAACAGAAATTCAAAACAAAAGAAATCAAAATGTTATGGAACTGGACTTGAATGTATTTCATTATTTTATTTATAGAAGTAACCGTGATGCTAAACAAAAATTGGAAATGGACTGGAGCGACAAGAAAGAAGCTTTTGAAATTGACAACCGATGTGGCATGTTGAGAAACCATCATACAGACAAACAGTTTTATCCAGGGGCAGCAAAATTCCAAGAGATGTATGTAGCACAATTTATCTATAGACAACTATACAAACCTTTAAGTTCCAATTTCCTACCTTTTCATTCGATGATTGGATAAATCAATTTATTTCCATGAAAACAATAACCAATTTATTGTATGAAACTTTTTTGTAGATTAATTCTTGATTTTTACCCATTGCAGTCAATCAAGTCCTGAATCATGGGCTCAATTCACCCATGACAATATTGTTATGGCAGAGAATGAACGTATGTCATCGATTCAACTGAAAGGACTCATTGAAAACATTTTGGAAGACACTTCAAAGGATTTGGTGGAACAACATAATAAGGTTCTAAAAGAATTCCATAAATGTCTTCAGGAATTGGATGATGCCAAGTTTAAACTGGAAGCTCACTTGAAGAAGGTAATTCAAATTAGTCAAAATATTATAATGAAGATTATGTAACTCTCTGTCTGTAACTGAAACTACGTCACCACTGACATCACAATGGAAAATTTTGCATCAAATAAATATAGGTACTTTGCTTTGTTTTCAGTGCATTTTATTCAAAAAGAAAAAAATGATGTAAGAAAATATGTTTGTATTAATTATTGTTCCATTCCAGATTTTATCTATTAATAATGGAGATTATGTCTGTCTGAAATCGAAACTGTCACCATCTACATCACAATTCATTTAGATATCTACGTTATATTCTCAATTAAATAGTCATTATGTAATCTTATCTATTAACAATGTCTCTATTAAAGTCTAGCTCAAAACTACCCATGTTATTAATAAGTTTAGAATCCTGCATTATATATCATGAAAAAATAAAGGTTTACATAGTATAATGTGTGAATAATTTTCATACCGCTTTTAAGAAAACCAGATTTAATAAATAATTACTTGGTGTTATTGATTTCTAATATTAGTGTTTTATTTTCAAATGTATCAAAAGCAACCCTATGTATAATTTTATATAGAAGTCAATTAAAATAAAACAAGGGTAATCCTTTTATATATGTTCTGAACGGATTATTAAAAAAAAGGTAAAGGGTTTTAGAAGACATTTTTCCATCTTCATCGTTCAATTGAAAAAAGTTAGTGGCATATAAAATAATCATAATTTAGTAAAATAAAAAGGAGAATTACGGTGGAGACAGATTATAATTCAAAGAATTTATTCAAACAAACAAGAAAAAACTAGTGGCATTACATGAAATGTCCGTTATGCCATAAGTTAACCATTAAGACACAAGGCTGAAAAGAAAAAAAAATACAATGTATAAAAATTAGTTACTACTCAAAATTTATGAATTCAAAATAAAACAAAATGATATACAAAATTTCAGTTCTTCTTCTTCTTTGACAGTCAGTCTGACAAACTCTTTGAGGTCTGAGTGCTATTGTGTGGAAACTGCTAGGAAAAAACAGAATTTTTACAAAAAAAGAAATTCATATTTTTTCCTTAAAGCAATGCCATTTACAATAATTAAAATAAAAATCAAACTGCTTTCAACATATATTCCAAGTTGAAAAAAGAATCCTCAAACTTCATATTAATTTCATCAGTCTAAAAAGACTGATGAAATGATCTAATCTAATATTTCATTACATTAAAACTGAAATACTTGCATCCAGAGGGTGCATGTTTTTGCTAGTAATAATAATAATCATAATGAATGACTGAGTCAAAAATCTTTAAAATGTTTGAATAAAAAAAAAAAAATTCCAGTTTCCGAAGAAATCCAAAATATTTAAATTGACATTTTAGAGTTGAGGATATTTTGATTTCATTAAAACAAAACAAATTCAAAGGTCAATTTTCTAGTTATTTCCTAATAGAATCACACACATGCACATGCATTCACATAAACTTGCTCTCTCACACACAGACACACATTTACATATACACATAAACTTGCTCATACATACATACACACATAAACTTGCTCACACATGCACACACACATAAACTTGCTCACACATGCACACACACACACACACACACACAGATGTACATGAATTCCCTCTCACACATATCTCACACATACACACACACACACACACAGACACATAAACTTGCTCACACACACATATCCCACCCACCCCCGCACACACATACATTTCATGTCATGTAAATTGTAAATTCTATTCAAGATTTTTGAATTTATCTGACTAAATATTTAAGAACCAAACTATCAACAATAACGAGTGTTTTTTTTTTTTGGTGGGGGGTTGTTAGGGGCATTTTTAATGTTTAAAACTCTTTATTGTTAATATGAAAAAACGTTTACTAAATTGAAATTCTTTTTATTCAAATTGAAAAATACTAGGGTGAGCCAAACATTTTGCAATATTTTGGTAATGTGAGGAACAATTAGGCAACTCCAGATGCTTCTGTTGAGGTTGTAAACCTGACAAATCATACTGGACTGTGAGATGCCAAGCTCACCTGATACTCTCCAAGTGCTACTCACCAAATTTCACTCTGTAGCCTGGAGATCAAAATCCATGGTTTTAAGCTTACCTGATCTTACCTGATTGTCAAGGTTCTTGCAAACTTGTTGTATACCCCTCAGCTTTATATAATCATGGAGAGAGTTCTCGGGTACATAATAGAGAGAGGAGAGCTCATCTTGTGTGATAGAGAGAGAAAAAGGTACATTAGATTAGATTGAAGATGGTCTTACTTGGTACATTACTCTGGTTACTGCTTCTATTTCTTCTTTGGTCGCCATTTTCTTGTCTAGTTGACTTATCTAGAGGTTGATTTATTTCTTAGTTCTTCAATCTTCTTGTGCTGGCTGGACATTGCTTATTTTTACATTTAATAAACTAATAAGACTTTGTGTTTGCTTGATCAAACTTTTATTAAGTCCATATTTGATTGGTTCCACCACAGGGTTGAGATGACCCGGAGGGAAGACTATCACTTCTTTCTCCTTCCAAAGCTAGGGTTGAATCTGATCTAAGCTAACGATCACATGTCTGTCATGGCACGTAAAATCATGCGCCTCTCAGGGTCAAGGGTTACCAACAGTCCTCGGTAGTTTTTCATGGGGACTCCCTGATTCTAAATCTGACAAACCTCAATTTAATTCTAGCTACAGGTCTGTACACAATTCATGACCTCCCTGAGTGAAATTTCTTGAACCATCTGATTATTGAACTGTGATCAACTGCACTTTCACCTTTCACACAATAAATGTTTTTGGTTTGTTTCTATGTGTTATGGCTCAGTTCAGACTCATAAAGCATAAGTTCCCAAATTAGACTACATTGCACGTTCATCTGTGTGGCTTTCAAATCACACACACAGTGAAGCAATGCAACATGTCAGCCCACCAACTATCATGATATGACAAACAGTGGGTACTTTAAATGGCATGAACTGCTTTGGTCTTGTGATATACATACCTCAAACTAGCATGTACTGAAATATTGCAAAACATTTGACTCACTCATGTAATTTGAGATTAAGAAAAGATAAAAAAAAGATATCTATTTTGTTGTTGAATGTTTTGCTTGATTGATTGATTTTAATGACATGTCAACCCATCTAGAGTTATTTTATGTCTAGGTTTAGGGAATCATGTTCATTGTACATTCATATTTACGTTTCTCGTATCATTTCTTCAGAGCTTTTTTTTGCAATGATCCTATTGAATATGAATCTATCTGACCCTAACAGGGACTACTATCATGGGTCAGAGTGGGGTAATGGCAATAAAGAAGTACTCCACACTCCACAGATCTCTAGAAGTGGAACCTCACTATCTTATGTAGAACACCTCAGACAGTGTATTCTAAGCCCCATTGACATGGCTTGAATGTTTTCTTGTTGAAGTTGTCCTCAGTAAATTTGTCTGAAGCAAAATTAACACAAAATTTAATTAAAAAACTTAAAAGAAATTTTCCCAAAGAAATTATTTTACTTGATGAATTGATTCACCATTTAAGATACTGACAGTGCTGGATTGATGAGGTTCAGTCATCTTAATTCACTATCACTGACTCCTAAATCTTGACAGGTTGAGTGAGCAACAATGACACTCTCTCTCCAAAGGAAATCCAAAAATCTAGTTTGTTGAAGTGCTAACATGGCCTCCTCTGTTACGTAGTGCCTTTTCTTTGACGGTACCAAATAGGTATATGTTGCATACCTCTTTACCGGCACTATATATCTATATGTTATATACCTTCTTTTTTACTTCTTATTCTTGTCGTCTATTCTTCTGGCCGGATCTGGTATATCTTCTAAGGTCTCGTCTGGTCTTCTATTGAGGATTCCGGGTCTGGTTTCTGTTGCTAGGGATCTCTTGTTATCAGAAGCCCTGTGTCATTGTTAGCTTTTAGTAATAACAACATGACTTCGATTTACGATGATGTTACTTTATTCGTAGACCCCCAGACCAGACAATCATGCAGTGAGACTCACATCTTGCTAACTTCGCTTCTAAGTCCTAACTCTAACTAACTGAGTTGCTTACACCTTAAACCGGAAGGGGCTTCTATTGCCTTCCGATTCTCACGATCATCCCCAGAACGCAAGGTCAGAGTGAGGTCAAACACTGTCACTCACTCTCAAGGCCATCAGCTGAACTAATATGATTTCTACACTATTGTCATAATCATTAGGTATCTAATGATTATGTAACACCTCTACCCTGGTCCCCTCAGCCCTGGTCCTCTCAACCCTGTGCCCCTAGCTGAAAAATAGCCAAAAATGTAAGATGTAATCTGTTATTCAACAGCCTGATTAGTTATATTGTTGCTAGGCAATAGCGAAGTAGAAATGGGTATTCCCTGGTCGGAATTCAGGCCAACCAGGTATATGTACATTTAGGTAGTAGCACAAATACAGGCTACTCGAGTTCTAAGGATTAAGAGTATTGTTTCAGTTGTTTATAAAATGAATTTTAGTTTTTTTTAAACAAAGATCTGAATGAATGATTTTCAGAAAATTCTTGGACAGAAATTTTAAAATAGCAAAAATTTTTTGTTTTCAGATTTGTCTAGAGATTAGTGATGCAGAGAAGAACATTGAGAATTTGGAGAAAGCAATTCGAGACAAAGAAGATGCACTGAAGGTGGCTCAAACAAGACTGGAAGCACGCTCACATCGTCCAAGAGTTGAATTATGCAGAGATATTGCTCAGTATAAGTAAGTTTATTGTTATTTTTGAGTAGAGAAAAAAAGAGGGTTGTTTTTTGTTTTTTTTTTTAATTTTGGATCTTGTGATATATAATAAGGTCATGATTATGGAAGGTAATACGAGGTTCATTCAATAAATAAAATGAATTTTTAAATATTATGACATTTCACTCAGGAAGAAAAATATTTGTTTCATTTTTCAATATAGTCTACATTCTTTAAAACATATTTTTCCCATCAAAAAAGAAACTTTTTCATTCCTTCAGCAAAGAAATCTTGGGACTGAGTTATTAGCCAATTTGCTCACAGTGCTCTTCACTTCATCATTGCCAGAAAAATTTTGATTCATGCAGAAATTCTTTGCGGGAACCAAACAAGAGGGAATAAGAGGATTCTGGATTTGGACTGTAAGGAGGATGAAGCAGCTGTTCCCAACCAAACAGACTAATGGTTTCTTACTGGAGTATTTTTCTTGCATTGTCCTGATAAAAAGGCAAGGTGATCATGTACAATTTTGTGTGCAATAAACACAGAATTTTTCCAGTTGTTCAGAAATGTCATCTGAATCCACTATATCAGTTGTATTCTCTATTGTGGGTCTTGTTGACTTGTCTTCATCATGAATACTATTTTGACCTTCTTTAAACAATTAAGTCCATTTGTAAACATTTTTTTTTTTTTACTAAAACATGCTTTTCCATACACATCACACATTCTTCTGTAAATTTCACATGGGTTGTACTTCACAGCCACCAAACATTTGTCAACAGACCTCTGTTCAAGCATTGAACACTGTTTAATTTGCCACCATTTTGAATAACCTCAAAACAAAAATATTTTTGCAAGATTAAAATAATTTTTGCTATAGATCAATTCCAGACAATTCAATTTATGGAAAAAAATTAAGAAAAGAAATTAAGGAAAAAAAGATTTCCTTTATTGAATGACTCTCATGCAAAGTTGAATGAAACTCCTTGGTTGGTTAGTTATTTTGTTTTACAGCATATCAACATTTTTTGGGTCATTTAATGCCAGATCAAATCATTTTTGAAAAACAAAAGATTCAGGTTCCTTTAACAGATCAGTGTAGTCATTTAAAAATCAATGTGATCTTTGTAGGATTGTTCAAAACATTTACTCATTTTTAGTCATTCACAGAAAGAATATCAAATTGTTTTTGAGTGTGCCCTTCTGATTTTATATGGCTGAATGATATGAGGTTATTAGGTTGAATGTTGTTTTTTTTTTTGTTTTTTTTTTTGCTTTTTAATGTGACAGATGTGAATATGTCAGATTGAAACTTTGTTTAGAACAGAAATTTGAGTTATAGCAACAACTGACAAAAGAATGGCAATGTGTTGGTGGCTAGACAAATGGCGGAGATAAATCAATCAGATTAGTTTGATTTAATTATAAGTCATCTCAGGGGTAAAATTATAAAACACAACATGAATCTTTTGGTGTATATGTGTGTGTGTGTGTGAGAGAGAGAGAGAGAGAGGGGGGTAAAGGAAACTTTTCTGTTGTAGTTTGCCCATTTGATTGTTTTCTTTTACACATAATATCTATCAATACTCAATGAACGGTATTTTTATGAGTGACCTTTGCTTCCTTGTGGGCAATAAAGATAAAAGTTTAATATTTTAATCTCTGCACTTTATAAAGAGTACCTGACATTGCCCAGGATAAAGATAAAGTACATTCTTTTAAATTAAAATTTGTTCTCGAGGAGCTTTAGAAAATTTTCTTCTAAGTATGAATGTTTTTTGGAAAGCATATTCTATAATCACTTGGAAATTTCACTTCTAAAGGAAAGTTACAAAAATTATTCCAAATGAAATTCAAACATTTAAACAAGAAATGTTTTATTCATCAAATGTTGTATATTTAGGTTGCAATTTATATTAATACTCATGTTTGTACGACCGTTGTCATCTTGCAACACCCTCTGGTTAAAAATGAGACTGTCCAAATCGGTCAAGAGGAAATGCAAAAATGTAAATCCTGATTATCTGGTGTTACTTATCCACCACATGCTACACAGGAAAAATACAATAAGAAAGAAAGAGAGAGGGGGTGAGCATGCAGAAGCAATAATGCTAATCTGTTTCAATCAAACATAATGAAAAGATGAAAATAAGGAAAGAAAGAAAAAAGAGTGAGAGAGAGAGAGTTAAATCAAGATTATTTTTACAAACTGAACTAATGCAATAGCTCTTAAATGAACATATCAAACGTTGTAATAATTAAATTATCATACTGTGGTATATCCACAGGTCCTGCTAGTCTTTCATTAATACATGTTCAAGTAAAGTTGATGGACATAAAAAATATTGGCATATAAAGTCATAATTTCTATAAAGAAGATTCTCAAAAATATTAAAAAATAGGAAATTTCTCAGAATTATCTTTGTCTTTATTTAGTATCATAATTTGTGAGTAGTCCTTTGCTCATGACCTTTTGCTACAACTAAAGGAACTTTGATAACAATAATCAATGAAAATAATCACTTCCTATGTGTGTTTAAGACATTGAAATTTCATTAAAATTTGTGGCCATAATAAAAATGTTTTTTTCACTGTCTGTTTTGTTTTTGTTTTTTTGTGCTATACTGTTTGTTAAGTGTATTTCTCCCTATTTATATTTTGCTTTTTAGCATGTTTTTCAATTCACCTTTGATTACAGTGATTTTATTGCCGTTACAGGTTGATTGCCGAAGTGGATGAAATAAACAATGCCTTAACAGCTTTGAAAGAATGTCTCAATGATGCTAAGAACCAGCTGAAGAATTTACAAGATACTCGAATGGGTTTCGAAAAGGAAATTTCCAACAAAATCAATTCTATTTTCATTGACCGCCAGAAATGTCTAACAGTGAGGGAACGCTATCCATCTTCTCTGAGACTGAAAGGATTGCAGTAGAAGTTGGAACAACAGATCACAAGAAATTTATTTCTGAAAATGACCACCTTTAATGGCATTTCTTTTTATATTTGGTTTGTATGAAAATAAAACACACAGTTTTCTATTTTCCTTTCATCACTGCTTCAAATTGATTTCTTTTTCACTTTTAGACAAGTAACCTTGTTATGTTTTCAATAAAATTAGCATTTTCAAATTTAAATTATGTTTTCTAGTTTTGATTCAATTATCTAATTTTATGTGTATGAATATATTTTTAAAAAAAAATATATATATGGGTAATTTCATGTCAAATCATCCAGAAAAAATTAAAATTGTCACCCACCCCCTTCAAATTTTCTGAAATTTTGTACAGGTGTGGACTATGTTAAAGTTAGACAATCCCCAAAATTTGAGCTTCCAATTCTAAAAATTGGCGGAGTTATGTCGATTTTTAGCTTCCAAATTTGGTGGGATTTGTGAAAAATGGCAACTTTTTGTAATCTATTTTTGTCTGTAAAATGAGTTCTATAGCTTCCCTACTACTAAAATTGGTTTATAAAAGCATCCTGGCCGAAGAAATCCAAAAATACTATCAAAAAAGTCTTAAAATCAACCAATTTTAAGTTATTGATGATTTCTGATTTTTTCATAGTGAGATCAATATCCCAATGCATCTATGACAAAAAAATTTTTTTATTACATTTCATATATATTGAACATTATTTGTGCCAAAAAGAGAGTTTGGTTTTTGCTCAGAATCGAAGTTGGAATTTTGAAAATCAGAAATCATTAATAACTTAAAATTGGTTAAATTTAAGACTTTTTGATAGAATTTTTGGATTCCTTGGGCCAAAATGCTTTTATAAACCAATTTTTTAGCAGAAGAACTAACAGAAGAAAGGTATCACTCTGAGTTTTTCTCCATGCACAAGAAATGTCTGGTCTGAGGAAATAAAGACATCAGAATTAAACTGTCATTGAGTTCATTATTCAAAACTAACAGAAAGTGGTTGCAAAATATGTACAACCTGAGACACACCCCAGACAATTCAAGATGACCAAAAAGACAAGAGAACTGGATAGAAGAAAATAGAAGAAATATCCAAGATAAAAGGTAATAATGATGGTAATAATAAAGAAGCTATCTAATATATATGAAAATGAGTACTGCTTGCATATTTAGGCAGGACCCTCCAAGAACATGTTCAAAGAACAAATGAAATTATTGTCCTAATTAGCTGAACCTGTGAGGGAATTTTATGGTACAAAAAATCAAGAGGAGCTAGTTGAACAAAAAAGGATGTTGATTGGTTGGATTTTATGGCATGTCAACTCTTGGGTTATTTTATGCTGAAGACGTTTTTGTTTTATTCATTATTGTTGGCTATACAATTTTTTTAAAAACACATTCTTTTTTAGACATATATTTTCAAACTCATTTTTTATCTATTTAAACCCATAGATTGGACCCTAACAGACACTACCCCTCTGGGTCAATGTGTACCTGGGAGTAATGACAATGAAGGGCTACACCACACTCCTCAAAGCTCCAGAATTGGATTCTCACCATTAGATGCAGTTTAACATCATACCCAGGATACTAAGACTCTCAGTCACCACCATCTAGTATATATATGATAAATGGGTTGGAGGTTTGCCATAAGAGCATTAGGGTCAGGACAATCATATAGGTGCTGGGGCTTGACATGACCAGCCAATTGATTGGAGGAGGCCTCTCTGATTGCCTGCTTAACCTAAGTGTAAAAACCAAAGTGGAGTATTGCATGTCATGGACTGCTCAGCTACCAAGATTTCATTTTTCAATCAACATGTGGCCCCAGTGGAGAGGTCTTATCCCTTCGCAGAGGTGCAGTCGGCATATTCTATACCCCAACTGACAGGGCTACAAAATAGGATGATTTGCAATTTTATTACAAATAAATCCTATTGTTGCCTTTGAAATAATACAAAAATATACATTAACAATCTATATAACTGTGGATATTTCATAGTATGTTAATTTAATTATTTCAACATTTGATATGTTTACATAAGAGCTAGTGCAAGATAGTTCATTATGTAAAATGTATAATAATCTTGATTTAACTCTCTCTCTCGCTCTTTTTTAAAATTTATTTATTTCCTTCTTTCCATCTTTTCATTGTGTTTGATTGAAACAATTAGTATTATCACTTCCACACACTCACCCCCTCTATCTTCCTCTACTCTCTTTCTTTCTGTGTAGCATATTCTTTTTCTTCTCTTTGTTTCTTTATCATAAAAACAGAATGGTCCATTATTTAGCAAGGGTGATGGCATTCATAAGAATTTGGCGGATAAGTAACACCAAATAATCAGGATTTATCTTGGACAATTTGGACAATCTCATTTTTAACTAGAGGGTGTTGTAAGATGATAAGTCATAAAATCAAGGAACACAATTATTAATATATAGATAATTAATGTATACATCATTTAATTCTACTGAAACTACAAGTTCAATATATAGTTGCATATTCTATTTTATGCATAACAGTATTACTGTTACTGAGGAATATGCAGAGCTCTTTTCCTTCCTTTTCTCTCTTTAGCAGCATGTTGTTGGATCCTTGAAGCTGATCAGATCTTTAGCAAACCAATATACAAAGTTTTATGTTTACTATGCTACTTAGTGAGGAGGATATTAGTATGAATCAATTTTTAATTGACATAATTTTTTTGTGCTAACTGATGGCTAAAAATCCTATTTTGTTTATTACTAAATGAATCCTATCCAACTCTCCTAGAGTGGCCATTCAAATATCATCACCCCTAAGTTAATTGAACATCATAAAGACTTACACTTAAGAAGTGTATTGTTCTATGGTGTCATGTTCAATGCGACAAAAGTTTTGTTGGGACCAAAAGAACCACTGTTGGACCAGAGTCAGGTCTGTCTTAAGGCATTGCTGGATGTAAGAAAATGCTTTTGCATCTTGTGTTTAAATACAGGTTTGACAACACCGCCCAGTGGCTATTAGTGGAACTCTTTGCAATAAATAATACAAAAATATACATATAGAAAAATGGGAGAAATAAGAGGAAATTAATCCGACAATATGTAGAAAAAGGTAGACAAACACGGGATGTTGTACAAGATGGATGTTTATTGTAGGTAGTGATGTCACCAGTATGAGAATGACAACCATTGAAGCAAGAACTCAATTCAACATCCTGAAGAAGGTCTAACAGACCAAAATGTTATAACATCGACATCACTACTTACAATAAACATCCATCTTGTACAACCTCCATGTTTGTCTACCTTTCTCCACATATATAAAAATATATCAATGTTTTGTACCCCTCAAAAATATTTAATCTTATACAAATATATTAAATATTGACCCTACTTCTGACACTATGTTTTATAATGACTTGTGTGAGTTCATGATGGTTATGTTAGGGACAGCTCAAAGATGTGTGTGCCATGTCAATGGTTTATTTATCAATTCTCAAAGAAAGGTTATATACAACAACAAAAGGGACACAACTCCGTAATACCCAGATGTACAATCATCAGTAAATCTTGTGTATTACTGTTTGTGACACACACCCCTTGTACAATGTTAATTGATTTAGTGTCAGGAAAAGCAATTACTAGAATGTAACATTAATCAAAATGGCCACTTTCCCATCTGGTAAGAAAAAAGAACAACTTCATATCCTCACCCCCCTCACTAGAATTAGCAGGTTTAAAATTAGTATACACTAAGCAGGACCTGTAGATATACCATAGTATGATAATTTAATTATTACAACTTTTGATATGTTTACTTAAGAGCTAATAGTTTAATATGTAAAAAGTAAAACTCTCTCTTACCCTTTTTTTTCTTTCTTTCCTTCTTTTCATCTTTTCATTATGTTCGATTTAAACAGATTAGTGTTATCGCTTCCGCGTGCTCGCACACTCACTCTCTATGTTTCCCCTACTACCTTTCTTTCTTTCTTTCTTTCTTTCTTATTATATTTTTTCTGTGTAGCATGTTCTTTTTCTTCCCTTTTTTTTATAATGAAAACGTAATAGTCCATTATTTAACTGAGGCGAAACATTCATGATAAGAATTCAGCGGATAAGCAACATCAGAATAATCAGGATTTACATTTTTGCATTTCATCTTGGACAATTTTGATGGTTTCATTTTTAACCGGAGGGTGTTGCAAGATGATAACAGTCATACAATTAAGGAACACAAGTATTAATATCGAGATTAGAATGCATGGCTGACAAAACATTCCAAACCATTACAGATCTGTTCGCAGAGATTAGAATATGCCAACTTCATTCCCTGTAGAGTCAGGGGGTGGGGGTAAGACACTCTAAAAGAAAAAGGAGGGTGTCCTTGGTATGATACTAAACTGCATTTAGTGGTGAGGCTTCAATTCTGGAGCTCAAGGGAGTGTGAAGTACTCATTCATTGTCATTACTCTCACTATCACTGTGACCTGGAGTGGTAGTACCAGTTAGTTAGTGTCCCATTTGTATTAGATAGGAATACTTAATACCATATAACTATATGCAAATAAATTATTATTATAGACAAATAAAAGAAGTGTGATTTAAAAAAAAAAAGAAAATTATTGCAATGAATCGTTAAAAATATAGTTATGATTATGATAAAAAAATGACATACCAATCAGCAGATTTTGGCATTAAATGACCCATAAAGAGTTGATATACCATTAAACAAAAGAACTAAACTAAATCAAACCATCATCTTTTTATTTTATATTTTAGGGGACCCATTATGATGATTTAGGCTTCAAATATGGTGGTAACATAAGTTAGTAACAGGAAGCACATGAAACAATTTGGAGTTTTGAAGATAATTTTATTACATTCATACTTAAAGAAA
Organism: Doryteuthis pealeii; assembly: GCA_023376005.1. Classification (NCBI taxonomy): domain Eukaryota; kingdom Metazoa; phylum Mollusca; class Cephalopoda; order Myopsida; family Loliginidae; genus Doryteuthis; species Doryteuthis pealeii. The sequence goes on from CM042171.1 coordinate 32,937,529, forward strand.
ATATAGTTGTAATATTTTCAGTTGCAAACAATTTATTCTGTTTGCAGCTATATTGTATTATATAAATATAAACAAATATTATATGTTCGTACTCTCAAACGGCTCCCCTCGATTTCTGTGCTGATATAGTTGGAGTGACAATTTGACGTCTACCTCTATCAAGATGTTGGTTGAAAAAGAAGAAGATACTTATCTTTGATTTCTGGCACCAAAAATTGTGGGCAAGGGTTTGGTTGGTTTGAAAAGGGGTATGTCAACCCACCTACCTTAGATATATTTTTTATATTATTGTCAGCTATTTACTGATTACAAGAAAACGGCTTTCAGTGAATAAATACGCAAGGTAGTTGCATTATTTAGATTTTTCACACTGTTGTCCTCATCTTTATTGTTATATACACAACGTTCCAGCCAATGTGCCCTCCGGCCTTTTTCAGGTGCTTCATGTCAAAGTCAGGAATATTCTTGTTGAACTCAGAAGCCGTCATGTTGTAAATGGGAGCCTTCATAGAACTTCAAACTGAATACTTTATTCAATCCACTGGGGTAGACTGTTTTCATTCCATTAACCATGACCAGGTACAAGTGTTAATCTTTGTTAAGTGTTCTATGTAATTATCGCTCTTGGTCAGGATTGAACCTGCAACCTCCAAATGATTGTCACTTAGAACTGTATTAATTCAACCCTTATATCCATTGTGTCCAACTGATAATATCTCAATTATGTTTCAAATAGTAGGACAGACTAGCCTTGGTTGGCAACCAATCTAGCACATGGAAAAGTCTTAATTTGAAGTCTAGTACGAGTAGGACTAGCAACTCCATCCTATAAAACCTACTTGCTACTGAAAGCCCTGCACGTGTGGTGAGGCTGGGATTGTATACTCTAAAAAGAGTCTACATATAGTAATAATTGTATTGTATAAGTATAGCTCTAACCTTCTAATTAAAGGAATACCTACAATAATATATATAGTGGGTATTTATATAAGTAAACAATATCTTCTTTAACTTAAGCCAATAGCATGAATTAGTTCTTATGTCTATTGAGGAATGGTAGTTGGTTGAATATTGTTTCCTCATACAGAACAATTCATGACAAATTAAAAATAAGATATTTTTTTGCCTAAGCAAACTTAATAGAATGAACACAAGAATGACAATGAGATACAAAGTTGTACATAGAGAGTTGTTATAAACCGTATTTTGCATGCAAGCGTATGGTGGCAAGGAAAAAACAAACACAGATTTTGAGTTTTAAAATTGTATTAAGAAAAACAACATGACGTACAGGGAAAGGATAGAAAGAGAATTACAGGATAAATTTGGTTATAGTTATGGGTGGATATTAAGTTCGTAAAATGTCCAGGATGACCGTGGTATTGGGGCGGTGATGTAGGCAGAATATTGTGTGTGTAGTGGTAGGCACTGTGTCTTGAATAAAAGTCAGTGAGTAGTGATGGGTGTTGGTAGGTGAGTCGAGTCTTGTATTTTAGAGTCGTTAGCTGTTGTAGACAGAATCTTGTAGTCTGGTTATTTTGAAGTCGATCTCTGGTCGTATCGAGTTATGATAGCTAGTATATTTTCGTATCGTCGAATCTTGTAGAAATGTTCGGTAGTTTCTTGTCTTGTTCTAGGCAGAATATTGTGTACTGGTAGTAGCGCTTTTTGTATCAACGAATGATGTAGTTGACTTGTTGATTTGACTGCCTGGTGAGGTCAGGTGTGGGTAAGTTGGGGGTGTGACCCGCCGCTCTTTGATGTGTCCTTCTGTGAGGTAGCGCTCGTCGTGCCTGCGTTCGTGATGGTGCCTTCAGCTCTGACTGTCGGTGCCCTTCAAAGCTGTTCGTTTTATAGAGATCGGCGGTCCCAAGTTGGATCACTTGGAGTTGTTTTCACTTTACCCGGGAATCGCTTTCATTGGATGATATTCGAATTTTATTTACCAATTTTCTCTTTGATTTAATTTTGGGAATTGACTATCAAGCCGGAACTCTGATTTGGAGCCCATGCGCAGATATATGTTAAAATGGTCATTCCGTTTTAGGTAACGACCGAGGGCACTTCCGACTTTATCCGTCCCGTTGACGAGTGTATGTAGTTTGTAATAGTGAATCGGGAGATTTCGACTTTGCATTACAACAGAGCTCCCTCAGAAATTGATACGATTCACAATGGGTTTGGTATGTATGTGTAAGTGTGTTTTGAGGAATCATGTGAAAATAAAGTATTTCAAGCGTGTGTGGAAATGTTGTCTTATCTTTATTCTATAGTCACAGGCTTTCTGTTTTCAGGCTGTTGGTATGTGTTGTTATTTGTTGATCTGTTTTCCCCATAGACAGGTGGAGGTGATATAAGTTGTTTGTTGATGTGAATGTCACGTGATAGGAACGACGTGGATGTTGTTTGTAGGGTAAAATATTTGGGTTAGTTTAGGTGTTGTAAGTTGTGAGGAAATTTATGTATTTCTCTGTGGGTGGAGAGAAATTTGGCTTGGTCCACCGATAGCTTTTGATTGTGTGGTCCCTTTCGCCTGGTATGGCAGAGAAATGTCGTTTGAAGCTGATTAGGATGGTATTATGGGGAGAGCGGCCCTGATGCTTATGATGGTTTGTTATCATCCGCTGCTGTGATGTGTGTCCGAGTGAGTAGTGGTTGACGACAGGGACAGTTGGTCCCGTGCGAGCAAGTGGGATCCAAGTTGTAATTTTTCTTTTAGCGGGTTCTTTACTGTGCTTATGTTCGTGTGATGTGGTGGTGCTGATTGTGGCAATCGTTAGTACGGATATACCGTTCTCATATTGTCGTCGGTAGTAGTACTAGTAGGGGTCATTACTTTAGTTGTAGTGCCGTCATCGACTAGTGGGGGTGAGGTGTTGAAGATGATGTTTCCACCAAGGTTTTGGTGAGGTCGATTCATTTGGAAACTGTTTTGTGAGGTTTCACGGCAGTTTCAATCACTGTGCTGGTCGTGGAGTCTGTGGTGTTACTTGTGGCAGTTTTTTAGTACGGGGGATACTGCTCTGGTACTGTTGCCAGTAGTAGTAGGAGTCATTTACTTTAGTTGTAGTGCTGTCGTCGACTAGTGGGAGGTGAGATGTGGACGATGTTTCTACCAGGGTATTGGTTATAGCTGAATCACTTGAAGCTTGTTTGTGTGTGGTTTACCTCCTCCGGGTCGGCTGTTTTGATCACCGTGTTTGTGGTTGATACCATTGTTGTGTTATGTGCATTGTTATTGTTGTGACCATTAGTAGGGGTCGTGGTTTACTTTTGTTGTTGTCGTGACAACTAGTGGGAGCTGAGGTGTGGATGATGTTGTTACCAGGGTGGTGGTCATGGTCGAGTCACTTGAAGTTGTTTTGTGAAGTTTTACATCATTCAAGGCGGCTGTTTTGATCACTGTGCTTGTGGTTGATCGTTTATTGTTGGCGCTTTGTTGTGCGCAATCTCGTACAGAGTTGGTTCGATAGTTTTTAAACTTTAAGGGCGGCTGACACGTTGTTTAAATCCTTCTGCAGTGTTGTGTGCAATTGTGTTCTAGGTTTGATATCCTCAGAGTCGGGCTGTTTTGCTCGCTGAACTGGTTGAAGTTGCACCCTTGTTGTCGGCACTGTGTTGTGCGCAATCTCGTACAGGGTTGGTTCGGTAGGTTTAAACAACTTTCATGGCGGCTAACATGTGTTTAAATCCTCTTGTAGTTTGTTTATTGTTGCCTTGTCAGGTCGGTTTGGCTATATTTTAGACGCAGAAACTCTTTTTTCCGTTTCTCGAAGAGATCGAATAGTTTCTTCGTGGGAGACTTGTAACTGTGTTGTGGCCTCTGCGCTGGTTGTTGATGACTGTCTGCCTGGCCTCGCTGTGCTATGTGCAGTGTGTGCACGGTTGGGCCGTCAGGTTTTACAAATCCAAGTGCGGTTGCCATGATATTTAAATCATCTTGCAATTTGGTAATTGTCGCCTGGTCAGGCGGATTTGGACTATTTTTTTAGGACAAATAGTTTCTATCTTTTCGTTCTGCAAAAAAAATCGAATAATTCTTTCGGGGAAGATCTGTATAATCCATTTCCTCAATCGCACGCTTCTGACACCAGATGTTGTTGTATGTGTCGGATTTGGTGTTGTTGTGGGGGCCATGCTAAGAGCAGCTACCATATCATCGATCTCCATTTGCGTCTCAGCAATCGTCGGCCTCGTCGGGGCGTACCGGGTTGCACTTTTAACTGTAGTAAGGCTATTTTATGCTTTCCTATGAGTTCGAATATGCGGCAACGTGTGTACAACTTGAGTATCCATTTCCCCTGCGTACGCTCTGACACAGATGTTATGAAACAGGATTAGTAGCAAGCGTATGGTGGCAAGGAAAAAACAACACAGATATAAATTTCAAAAATTGTAATTGAAAGTAATATGAAAAAAAAACAACGAAAGTTGAAATAATTCAAGAGAGAGCAACAGGTTAAAAATTGATGAATGTTTATAGGTGAATACAAGTCCGTAAATGTCAGGATGGTATCGCACATATTTTTGTGATATTTTATTGTTGAATATTAAGTTCGTAAAATGTCACAGCTTGGTTGTGGTATTGGTGTGGTGATGTAGGCAGATGGTATCTGTGTATATGGAGGTAGGTACGGACTGGAAGTTCGCCCTTAAGTTGATGATCGTAGAGAATTGGGAGTCTGGGAGGTAAGATAAGTTTACTCACTTGTGGTAGCACACGAATGGGGTTTGTATCAGTCGGGGTGGGTCTGTTGTTGTTGTTGTCGTAGGCAGAAATTGTTGTAATGGTAGTAAGCGTCTTTGGTTTCTTCGTGCGATGATGTAGAAATGTTCGCAGTATGTGTGACTTGTTGATTTGACTGCCTGGTTTGGGTAAGTCGGGGGTGGTGAACCCGCCGCTCTTTGATGTGTCTCCTGTGAGGTTACGCTCAGCTCGTGCCTGCGTCGTGATGGTGCCTTCAGCTCTGACTGTTCGGTGCCTCTTGCAAAACGTGTTCGTTTATGAAGTCGGCCGGTCCCAAGTTGGATCACTTGGAAGTTGTTTTCACACTTTACCCGGGAATCCGCTTTCAAATTTGGATGATATCGAATTTTAATTTACCAATTTTCTCTTTTGATTAATTTGGAATTGACTATCAAGCCGGAACTCTGATTTGGAGCCCATGCCGAAATATATGTTAAAATGTCATTCCGTTTAGGTAACTGACCGAGGGCACTTCCGACTTATCCGTCCCGTTGACGAGTGTATGTAGTTTGTATTAGTGAATCGGGAGATTTCGACTTTTGCATAACAAACCAGAGTCTATATGAAAGGAATGTCTTAGTGGTATGTTGAATAAGTCTTTAGTGTATATACAATATAAGAGAAGAGAAACAGGGTATTTGCCCTAAAGACTTACACTTAGAAGTGTAATGTTCTAGTGGTGTCATGTTCAATTAGACAAAAAGGCTCTCGTTGGGACGCCAAAGAATCACTGTTGGAACAGAGTCAGGTCTGTCTCAAAGGCATGCTGGATGTAAGAAAAGACTTTGTCTTCACCATCTTATGTTTAAATACAGGTTTGAACACAACCTATTAGTGGAACTCTTTGGCAGATAGAGGCAGTTAAATTGACTGTTGTCTTTTACACTCCAGGGCTGCTGCTATTTTGTATTGTTAAAACACACATGTCCTTTGTAGATTTCCTGAAATTAAAAAAAAAATTACAATGATCACTACTATAATGTCTGCTGTGTTGTTCGTCATGTCATTTCATACATTAGCTCATGCCACATACGCTTCCTGCAGCCAAGTGGGATATCCCCCCCTAAATCAAAAATACTAATCTTCTACAACCCACAACCCGCCAAGTGGGATATTCTTCCATGCTAAACCCCTCAATTGAATTGGCAATTTCTTTCTACATAGATGTTGCTTCTTAGATCAAACACTATTTCAAACTTGGATGGAACTGCCCCTTGCAAACTTTCATCTATCCTACAAGTGCATAGTAAATAATAAATATTGTCATAGTTGGTTTTCTGAAGAATTGATAACTAACAAATGACTGTGTGTACAAAGTAAATTGTACTAGATTGTTTTGTATATTTGTATAATTTATACACAGGGGACAATAGAGATTATATGTAAATAAAATTCGCAAATCATCCCTTCTTGCTTAAATAGCTCATGCTTGATGTTTTGGTTTCTATGGAATTTCCCAAGGGGTCTGCCTCCTGATTTATTATTAAGAATCCTTCTCTTTGGCTGCTTTATAAGAAGATGCAATTTCAATTAACTTAGGGTGATGATACTTGAACGACCACTCTAGTATATGATTCTTTAGTAATAAACAAATAGGATTTTAGCCATCATTAGCATTAAAAAACTCATGTCGATCAAAAATTGACTCATACTAATTTTGAACCTCTTACTTAAATTTCTATTTTCACCAAAGTAATTTTTTAATATTTGAAATCATACTAATCAGAACCAACTTGTATTGCAAAGACAATTTTAGTTTATTTTATTAAAAGTATCATTAGGTAGGTACAAGATGAGACATTCACTGATTAATAAATCTCACCACTCAGTTGTAATGAATTGCAGAAATCAACTTGTTGACCCCGCACAAAAACAATTAGAAAAGGATGCTTTTTAGGACTTTGTTGAGACTTAAACCTCATTTGTTAGCTCTTCAACATATGACTGCCATAGTGTTTTTTTTTTTATAATAACAGAATTTTCTCTTCATAAATTACGAATGATTAACCTTAATACATTATCAAATTAGTATATTTTAGTTATTGTAGTTATTAATCTAACTAAGCGGAAGTCCCATATAGCAAATTTTGTCTCCTCAGAAATTGATTAAACAAAATTTAAACTTAATTTGTTTTAAAGTAGAGAAGAAAGAGAATTGTTTTTTTTTAGAATCAAAAAATCCATGGCAGAGCTACACTCCTAATTATTTTCTCATTTTTATTTGCTTTTTTTTTTTTGTTTTTACAAAAAGCGGTTCTATTTCTGTTTGTAACAAAAGAGCAAAAAATAAATAAATGAAGTAGTTACTAATGTGTTTAATATTATTCTTATTTCTAAAAAAACCGTGTGGAGGAAATGAGGGGCGAATGTGGCGGTGAAAAGGAAAAAAAAGGCAGTCTTACTGAAAAGGTGAATCCGACGGCTGCGCGGTGTTCCAAAGCCGCCGCGATTGTTGCACTGCTAACGAGTCTTTACTATTATCTTGTCGGCTACGATTGATCTAAGATCCAATTGGTTTAACAATGAGGATCCTTTCGTCCTGAACTGGAAAACGCGGAGACTCGTTCCTCAAGGAGACATCGGATTTCAGTCGCAGATTCTGAACACGACTTCCTATAATCGTTTAACCCTTTTCTACTTTACCGACGATGGAGAACAGCACACGACACGACTACCAAACCACGAAGAAAAAGAAGCTCTTCTCATTTGATCTTTCGAACTTCTTTTCTTTGACTTAGTTAAGAAGCAAGAAACAAAGAACCGTTATACAAATGAGATTGTTTTATAAGATAAAATATTTTTTCACTCACTTATTCGGTTAAGCTAGAATTGAATGGAAATTAGTGCATTAAATTCAGACTTGATATAAATGAACAGCGAAAATATGTTGTGTTTAGAGATAGCGAGTATATATATCTAGACATCATTGCGAAGTCTTTAAAGGTTTTAATTTTCGATTTACTTAAATTGGTTTATTACATTGAAATTGAAAGAAACAACAAAGCCAATTAAAACAAATCATATGGATACAAAAAAGTAACATGGGATTTTAGTTTTTAGAATATGGTTGAAACTGAGAAAAAAAGTAATTATTTCCTGTTATAAGATATTAAGTTTCAAAACGATGAGAATCCTATGTGAAATGCAATTAAGTGAAAGTGTATTGATATAGTAATTATAAGGGGGGGGGTTGTTTAACAGAATGTAAAAAAGTAAATTAGTACAGTCCAGTTTTTATAGCAAAAATAAAAACAATGTTCAACTTGAATATTTTTTTTTTATTGAAAAAGCCGCCGAGGGTTTTTTTTTAGATTTCTTTATTTGTTTTAAATTAGTATAAGTAAAAATGATATAAAAAAAAACAAGAAATTTTGATATTAGAATAATCATATATATAGGAAGTTTCAGAGACTTATTTTATCTTTGTTTTTATTTTCCTTTCACATTCTCTACAGATTTGTCCTCGATATCTTCATTTTAACCCACACATTCTTTGGCAAGAACTTCATTTTTACATTCAATTTTTGTCATCCACCCCCGAAGATCTTGTTTTATTTATCCATAAATTATTACACCATAATTTTTTAAAAAAGCCACTCAAATCGTCAAGCCAAAATTATATAAATTAATTAATGGCACTATTTTATTTTTATTTTTTTTTCATTACAGTATAGAATTAAAGATTATTTTAGCATTAAAAAGGAGAATTGAAGTCGACGGAAGACCACGGATTTGTTCTCCTTGAAGATATAAAAGCATTACAATTTTGATATCAATAATATTCCAGATCTTATAAATAACGTATCGTACGGTATTAAAAAAAAACTCATAAATGGATGGGGTGGTAAATTTCCCCCCCCCCCCGGGTTAAACTGTCTTTTTATTTGAAATAATAAGACAACAAAGTATTCTCCTTTAAAAAGGTCAGAAAAAAATAAATAATTGAAGTTGCTTATTAAATGGCCAAAACTGTCCGACCGGACGACAACCAACATTTATGGCTGCGAGTGAAAAAAAAAAAAAAAAAATGTTAACACAACGCCACGATACATCGCCTTTTAAAAAATCAACCTCTTTGTATTTTCTTTAAATTCTACAAGTTCTGTTCAAGTATTTTTAATATAACGAATACTTCCAGATTTTATATATAGAAAACTGATGACATGCATATAGTTGTGTATATAGTGTTGATCTTTTCAAGAAATGAAAGTCCGCTTAATAGTAGTAGTAGTAGTAACTAATTTCGTGGCATGAAAACATTTTCTTTCAATCATAAAAATGTTGATTTATCTCTTTGTTTAAATTACTATCGTTTTTGTTTTTTCTTTATGCAATGTGGAGAAATCGATGTCGATTTATCCAAAGATTATAGAAAAAATTTAAAAAAAAAACAAAAAAAAGAGGGGTGAGGTGGGTGTATAGAATTTGTGTTGGGGTAAATATGGTACTTTAAGGCCTCATCTTCGGGAAATAGACGTGAAATGTCACGCCGGAATGGGGAGGAAATCCATTTCTATTATGCATCCTGTAAAGATGCGTGAGATTGTGTGTAAGTGAATGAAATAATAAATGCGATTTAGTGCTCCCCCAGCTACTTGTGGCACAAGGCCAGAGTTTATTGGGGTAGAAACAGTGATGTCTCGAATTTTCCCGAGTCTCTACTTGGGTGTCTTGGACATTCAAGCATCGACGCCTGCACCTATATGTGCATACGGGGAAGTGCAGAGCGAGGGCTACCTGCTACTGCACATGTGATAAGTTTAAAAAAATGTATATTACACACGTGTGTATATTAAAGAGGCTGTGAGAGGTTATCATTGTCCATTTTATTTTAATTTAAATCAGTTTTTGAAAAATAGTCCCTCTTATTTATTTATTAATTCATCTTATATTATATAATATATAATACATTATTACATCTTCTATAGGATAAAACATGTTAAACGATCATTTAGTTTGAGATAAAAAAAAAATCAGATTTTTGTTTTCATATATAAGCACAAAAAAACAAAAACAAAACAAAAAAAAACAGCACAATGTATTATGTTTCTGTTGGGCGCACATAGCCTTAAAAAAAGCTATGATAAGCATTTCCCAGTCAAATAATCTAATTTGTGTTGGGACTATTCATGTGCTATGATTCAAGAGTGATCACCAGTTATAGATTTTTTTTTTTTTTTTTATTTTTTTTTTTTTTTTTGTTTTTTTTTTTTTAAATTTGATTTTGGCCATATTTTCTAAAAAGTATTTATACAAAACCATCACCTAAAAGTTTAGGTGTTTACAACCTAATAGTTTTAAAATGCTTGAAAGTAATCTATTAGATAATCTTGTAATTAAATCTGCAAGAAAAATAAAAGTCAATTTAAAACTGACACCCGATCCATATTAAGCAGAAAAAATAATAATATAGAATTTATTTTTCTGATAATCAAAAAGATTATATTTCATGTACATCAGAGTAATTACCAAATTCTGAAAAATGTTTAATTTTTTAAAGTTTAATTTTCTGATTTTTAGGTGTTTATTTTTATTAAAATAAATATTTCATTCCTTCAATCTTCAGTTTTTTCTTTTTATTTATACAAAAATTAGTCAGCATTAAATACCCAATAAATATGTTGTACCAAGATACGTGGAGAGGGTCAAAATTAATGGACCTGAAAAAAAATGTGAAAGTTTTTAATAATAAAATGGACTGGTGCTATTATGACTTATTAATATACATGCCCTCAAAATTTCATTTAAATTCTGTTAATTTTCCTGATTTTGGTATTTATTTTCCTCTTATTGGGGGTGCAAGTGACTGGTACTAATCACTATTAACATATTCATTATTTCTTTCTTTTCTTCTTCTCTTGTAATTATGTCTTTTTAATCTTGACTGAAATGACAGGACAATAATGTTAAAATACAAATATTATTGCTAGAATACCATCATGCATTTGAGTCCTGTAGCTAATAGTAGCAACATTGTCAGTAGCCGAGTTCAAAACTCCAGTCCGCATATTGCGTTCACTTTCAGCAATATCTTGGGAAAGGTAGAACCCATGTCCCCACTCAATGGTTAATAGACATCTACTATTCTTCAGGCATGGCTTTGGCATTTGAATAACCCATTGAGGTTGAATATGCCATTAAAACAAAGAAATCAATCTCAGTAACATTTACCTTCAAGGTAAATTTCAAAATTGAACCAAAACACAATGACTAAAATGTGAACTAAAATCTTCCAGATAGTTTTTAAGAATTCGTTCTCTTAGATCGATGTTTTTTAGCAACATTTTTTTCTTTAAACCTGTCAATGCATCCATTTGCTATTCAGTTAATTTTTCAAATAGTTATAATATCATGATTATAAAAAGGAAGTGACTTTACATTGAGCTTAATGTTTGCTTTGTTTTTCCCGTGGGGGGCCCTTTAAGTCAAATAATAATTGAAGTCTAGATTCAAAGAAAAGGGGGGACAATGTCCTTTGATGTTTGAAGACAGTTGCTGTACTTTGTTTACATCACTTTAAATTCAAATTGTGGCAAATATGGGAACAGGGAGAGAGTGATCTTTTTTAAAAGCAGAAAATATCTCATTAATTGACATTATTTCTCTTCTTTCACAATTTGGTTTTAATCTATTGAGGCCATGTATGAATAATTAATAAATATATAAAAGTGTTTTTTGTTATAAATACAGAGATGCTGATAGGTACATGCCCTGCCATCCCTGACCACAAAATCTAAAAGGATGCAGTAAAAGCCATCATTCCATGCATCTGTGTTTTTCTTTTTTCTTCAACCTCACCAATAAATACATTTCAATAGTTTCTTTAGGAAGAATTACACAGGATAGGTTACAGGGTGAGGAATTAAGAACGGCTTAAGTGGGACCCATAAAGTTTCCCAGGAGAAATCCTTCAAAGCAAATATGTGTGTCTCAGGACGTGTACTAAATCAAAAAAGCTATCAGTCACTGTGTTTGTTGGTGTGTGTGTAATAATATATATATATATATAATATATAATATATATATATATACTATATATACACATACACACCACGCTTGTTGGTTGAGGCAGTAAATACACCAGCCTCGCACCTCTGCAGGGGTAAAATCCCGTCATGGGCCACCTTGACTGTAGGTGGCGTAACAACCAGAATCCATGGTGGTCAGAGAGGCCCACCTCCAACATCAGCTGACACGCAACTCCTAGCGCAACCTATATGATTTGCCCCAGCCTTACTGACAAGCCCTCAATTCCTTTTTTTGTCATTGTGTGCTAGAAAGGTGGTGGCTGAGGGAACCTTGTGTTCTGGGTTATGACGTTAAATTGCATCTAGTGGTGAAGTTCCAATTCTGGAGCTCTGGGTAAGTATGTGAGATCACCTTCATTGCATTACTCCCAGCTTCAACTCTAACCCAGGTGGTAGTACCTGTTAGGGCCTATCTATGGGTTTAATAAAATCAAATGAGCTTAAAAATGATTGAATATCCAACAGAATGAAATAAAACAAACGTCTTTTGGCATAAAATAACCACTAGACGAGTTGACATGCTATAAAGAATCCAACCATTCCCAACACACCTGCCCATCCCTGAAAATGCTATATAAGCAGCAGTATGAAAAAAAGGTGTAAAAAATGTTTTTCTTGTTGACAACCAAATGGGTATTGAAAGAAACTCAGTTTGACATTGGTTGAGCCAATCTTCTCATACACCAAACTTGATATCCCAGTATTAATTGTCTATGCATCCACGAAAGGCAAATCCCACAATCTCTTTTAACATGATTTCCCACCACCGTGTTATGTTTGGGCTACAATGGATCTATTATTGACTTAACATCGTTCTCATTTTAAAAAATTCTGGGATTATTTATACATGGATTGCACACACTTGCCTAAGATTAGAAGTGTAAGTACTGTACTATAAAATGTTTAATTTCTAAAAAATTTCAATAGGCCGATGAAACTTTATTTTGAAGACTAGTAAATTTAATGTTTCCATTTTAAAAAATGAATATAGAATAGGTTTGGTTAGATTTATGGCATTCAACGCCTTCTAGGTTGTTTTTATGACTGAAGTACAGTTTCTGTTATCCTCTTAAATTGAGTATCAGCCATGTCATACGGATTATTGATGCTGAGCAGTCCAGACATTCACCTTTCACTTAGCTAGAGGCAGTTGGAGAGGTCCTCCCTCCGATCAAATAGCTGGTCATTTCAAGCCCCTAGCAAACTATGAATTGTCTCATCCTTATGCAAGTCCCCAACCCTTTTTATCTATATGTGCTAGAGGCAAGTGGCTGAGGCTCTTAATGTCCTGAAGGTATTATGTTAAATTGCATCTAGTGGTGAAGTTCCATCTGGAGGCTCTGGGGAAATGTTAGTTGTTGATACTCCTTCATAACCATATAATCCTCAGGTTACCACTCTGACCCAGAGGTGTAGTATTTATTCAGGGTCCCATCTATGGGTTAGATTGGAGAAATAATGTGGTTAAAAAAAATGGAGTAGCCATCAGAATGGAATAAATCAAAATATGTTCTATGCAATAAAATGACCCAGATGGTTGATAATGTCATAACCCCAACCAAACCGTTAATTGAGTTATCCTCAAGTTTTTTTTTAAACTCATTTTTGATCTATTTAACCCATGAGATTGTACCTACAGGTCATACCATCCAGGTACGGGTGGACCTGTGAGTAATGTCAATGAAGGGGTGCTCCAGCACTCCCAGAGTTCCAATTCTGGAACTGCTGGAGTGTGGAGCACCCCTTCATTGCCATTACTCACAGGTCCACCCTAACCTGGACTGGTAGTACCTGTTAGGGTACAATCCATGGGTTAAATAAGATCAAAAAATGAGTTTAAAAAAAAAACTTGAATACTCAATAAGGTTGTTGGGGTTAATGAAATTATCAACCCCATTGGTCATTTATGCATAAGACATATTTGATTTACATTCTTGAGGCTACCAATTTTTTAACACCATTTTTCTCCATCTAACCCATATGATGGAGACCTAATAAATAACTACCACTCTGGGTCAGAGTGGACCTGGGATTATGGTTATGGAAGAGTACACACTAACATATCCCAGAAGCTCCAGAAATTGAACTTCAACACTAGGTGCCATTAACATAATCTCAGGACATTAAGAGGCCTGCAGCCACTGCCTTCTAAGGCACATCATATGATAAAAAGGGTTGGGGCTTGCTTATAAGGGTGAGACAATCATGGCTAGGGCTTGAAATGATCGCAGCTTATTTGATCGGAGGAGACCTCTCCAACTGAGCCGTCTGCTCTAATGAGTGTTGAATGCTCATGGACCTGCCTCAGCCATCATATACCGTATGAATGGCTGAATACTCAATAAGAAAAGCATAAAACAGAAACGTCTTCAGCATAAAACAACCTAGAAAGGGTGACATGCCATAAAATCTAACCAACCTATTCATATTCATTTTTTTTAAAATGAAAACTATTAAATTTTATAGTCTTCAAAAAAAGTTTCATCTGCATAATTTGATAAATTTTTTAGAATAAACATTTTATAGATACAGATACTGACACTCTATCTAGCAGTAGTGTCAATCCATTATAAATAATGCCCAGAATTTTTTAAAATGAGAACGATGCTTAGTCAAATAATAATCAAATTGTAGCCCAAACATAGACGTGTGGTGGGAAATGATGTTAAACAGAAAGATTGTCGTTGGATTTGCCTTTGTGGATGATGACAAATTAGAGTACTGGGATATCAAGTTGGTGTATGAAGAAGATTGGCTCAACCAACAGTCAATGAGTTTCTAATACCCACTTTGGTGTCACAAGAAAAACATTTTACACTTTTTTTCATTACTGCTCTTATATAGCATTTCAGGGATGGGCATGTGTGTTGGTGGGATGGTTGGATTATAGGCATGTCAACTCGTCTAGGGTTATTTATGCAAAGACGTTTGTTTTATCATTCTTGTTGGATATTCAATCATTTTTAAGCTCATTTTGATTTATTTAACCCATAGATAGGACCTACAGGTACTTACCGAACCCTGGGTTAGAGGAAGCTGGGTAATGCAATGAAGGTGTCCCTCCATACTACCCAGGAGCTCCAAAATTGGAATTCACCACTAGATGCAATTTAACGTCATAACCCAGGACACAAAGTCCTCGCCACCACCTTCTAGCACACATGACAAAAAAAGGATGAGGGTTTGTCATAAGGGCTGGGCAATCATATAGCGTGCTAGTGGTTTTGACGTGGTCAGCTGATTGATTGGAGGGGCCTCTCTGACCACCCAGGATTCTGTTGTTACGCCACCTACAGTCAACAGGTGGCCCCATGAGGATTTTGACCCCTCTGCAAGAGGTGCAGCGGTGTATTCTACTGCTACGCAACAAAGGTGTGTGTTATGTGTATATATATATATATTATATATATATATATATATATATATATAAAAATACACACACATGACACAAACACAGTGATGCTGATAGCTTTTTGAATTTAGTACGTCCTGAGACACACATATTTGCTTTGAAGGAATTCCCTGGGAAAATTTATGGTCCCAACTTAAGCCGTTTAATTCCTACCTTGTAACCTATCCTGTGTAATTCGTTCCTAAAGAACTATTGAAATGTATTTATGGTGAGGGAAGAAAAAAAGAAAAAACACAGATGCATGAATATGATTTTACTGCATCCTTTTAGATTTTTTGTTGTGTCAGGGATGCAGGACATGTACCTATCAGCATCTCTGTATATAAAAAAAAACAACTTTTATCATATTTATTTAATTATTCATACATGGCTCAATAGATTAAAACCAAAATTGTGAAAAGAAAGAAAATAAGTGTCAATTAATGAGATATTTTCTGCTTTTTTAAAAAGATCACATTCTCCTGTTTCCCATATTTGCCACACATTTTGAATTAAAGTGAATGTAACAAAGTACAGCAACTGTCTTCAAACATCCAAGACAATTTTCCCCCCCTTTTCTTTGGAATTAGACTTCAAATTATTTTGCTTAAAGGCCACGGAAAGCAACAATTAAGCTCAATGTAAAGTCACTTCCTTTTTTATAATAATGATATTATAACTATTTGAAAAAATACTGAATAGCGAATGGATGATTGACAGAGTTAAAAGAAAATGTTGCAAAAAACATCGATCTAAGAGAACGGAATTCTTAAAAAACTAATCTGGAAGATTTTAGTTCACAATTTTATCATTTTGTTTGGTCATTTTTGAAATTTTACCTTGAAGGTAAATGTATGATGATTGATTTCTTGTTTAATGGCATATCAACCTTCATGGGTTATTCAATGCCAAACCATCCTTGAAAGAATAGTAGTGTACTATTTAACCCATTGGTGGGGACATGAGGGAGTTCATACCTTTCCAAAGATATTAGTCTGAAAGTGGAACGCAATAGTGCGACTGGAGTTTGAACTCGCTTCTACAATGTTGCTAGCTATTACGCTACAGGGACTCAAATGCATGATGAGTATTCAGCAATATATTTTGTATTTAACATTTTGTCCTGTCATTTCAGTTCAAAAGATAAAAAGAAATAATTACAAGAGAAGAAGAAAAGAAAGAAAATAATGATAGTGTTAATAGTGATAGGTACCAGTCACTGCACCCCAATAAGAGGGAAAAAATACAAAATCAGGAAATTAACAGATTTAAATGAAATTTGAGGGTTGATATATTAATGAAAGTCATAATGCACCAGTCATTTTTATTTAAAACTTTCACATTTTTTTTCAGGTCATTAATTTTGACCCTCCCACTATCTTTGTGTACAACATATATATTGGGTATTTATGCTGAACTAATTTTTTGTTATAAATAAAAAGAAAAAACTGAAGATATGAAGGGAATGGAAATATATTTTTTAATAAAATAAACACTAAAAAATCAGAAAATTAAACTTTAAAAATTAAACATTTTTTTCAGAATTTTTAATTACTCTGATGTACATGAAATATAATCTTTTTGATTATACAGAAAAATAATTCTATATCTATTATTTTTTCTGCTTAAATATGGATCGGGTTCAGTTTAAATTGACTTTTATTTTTCTTCAGATTTTAATTACAAGATTATCTAATTAATTACTTTCAAGCATTTTAAAACTATTAGGTTGTAAACACCTAAAACTTTTTAGGTGACTGGGTTTTTATAAACTTTTAGAACATATGGCCAAAATCAAATTTAAAAAAAAAAAAAAAAAAAAAAAAAAAAAAATGAAAAAAAAAAAAAAATCTATAACTGGAGTGATCACTCTTGAATCATATCACAGTGAATAGTCCAACACAAATTAGATAATTTGACTGGAAATTGCTTATCATAGCTTTTTAAGGCTATTGCGCAAACAGAAAACATTAATACAATGTGCTGTTTTTTTTGTTTGTTTTTTGTTTTTTTTGTTGCTATATAGAAAACAAAAATCTGATTTTTTTTTTAATCTCTAAACTAAAATGATCGTTTAACTTTTTTCCTTAGAAGATGAATAATTATTATTATATTATATAAATATAGATGAATTAATAAATAAATAAGAGTGACTATTTTTCAAAAACTGATTTAAAATTAAAATAAAATGGACAAATGATAACCTCTCACAAGCTCTTTAATATACACACGGGTGTATATACATTTTTTTTTAAACTTATCACATGTGCAGTAGCAGGTAGCCATGGCTGCACTTCCCCGTTGCACATAAGGTGCAGGGTCAATGCTTGATGTCCAAGACACCCCAAGTAAGATGCTGGGAAAATTGGACAATCACTGTTTCTACCCCAATAAACTCTGCCTTGTGCCACAAGTAGTGGGGGGACGCGACTAAATCGCATATTATTCATACATACACACACATCTCACGCATCTTTACATGTGCATAAATAAAATGGATTCTCCCCATTTCCGGCGGTGACATTTCACGTCTATCCCGAAGATGAGCTTAAAGTACATTTTACCCCCAAACCAAATTCTATACACCCACCTCACCCCTCTTTTTTTGTTTTTTTTAAATTTTTCTATAATCTTGGATAAATCGACATCGATTTCCTCCACATTGATAAAGAAAAAACGATAGCTAATTTAAACAAAGATAAATCCAACATTTTTATGATTGAAAAGAAAATGTTTCATGCCACAGAATTAGTACTACTACTACTACTACTAAGCGACTTTCATTACTTAAAAGATCAACACTTATACAACAACTATCATGCATGTTCATCAGTTTCTATATATAAAATCTGGAATATTCTTATATTAAAAATACTTGAACAAGAAATTGTAGAATTTAAAGAAAATACAAAGAGTTGATTTTTAAAAGGCGATGTATGTCGTGTGTTACATTTTTTTTTTTTTTTTCACTCGGCAGCCATAAATGTTGGTTGTCGTCGGTCGACAGTTTTTGGCCTTTTTAATAAGCAACTCAATTATTTTATTTTTTCTACCTTTAAAGCAGATACTTTTCTTTTATTCAAATAAAAAGTATAAAAATTACATTTATTTTATATTTTTTTTAAATACCTAGATTACTATTTATTAAAGATCTGGAATTTTTATTGATATCAAAATGTAATTTGCTTTATATCTTCAAAGGAAACAACATGGTCTTCCTCGACTCTTCATTCTCCTTTTTAAAATACTTTAATAATTTAATTCTATACTAAAAAAAAAATAAAAATAAAAATAGTGCCATTAATTTAATTATAAATTTTGCTTTTGACGATTTGAGTGGCTTTTTAAAAATATGGTGTAATAATTATTGATAAATAAAACAAATCATTCGGGGTTGGACAAAAAATTGAATGTAAAAATGAAGTTCTTGCCAAAGAATGTGTGGATTAAATGAAATATCGAGACAAATCTGTAGAAAGTGAAAGGAAAATAAAAACAAAGATAAAATAATGTCTCTAAACTTTCCTAATTATATGATTATTCTAATATCAAAATTCTTGTTTTTTTTATATATCATTTTTTAACGAATTAAAACAAAATAAAAACAAAAAAAAACCCCTGGCGTCTTTATAATAAAAAAAAAATATCAAGTTGAACATTGTTTTATTTTTGCTATTAAAAATTGGACGTACTTTTACTTTTTTTACATTCTTTTAAACAGACCCCCCCCCTTTAATTTACTATATAATAAACTTTACACTTAATTGCATTTCACGATAGGAATTCATCATCGTTGAAATTAATGAACATTTATAACAGGAAATAATTACTTTTTTTCTCAGTTTTCAACCATATTTAAAAACTAAAATCCCATTTTTACTTTTTTGTACAATGATTTTCGTTTAATTTGGCTTATGTTTTTTCTTCAAATTTTCAATGTAAATAAACAATTTAAGTAAATCGAATTAAAACCTTTAAAGACTTCGCAAATTGATGTTAGAATATAATTACTCGCTATCACTAAAACCATCAAACATATTTTCGCTGTCATTTTTATATTTCAAGTCTGAATTTAATGCACAATTTCCATTCAAATTACCTAGTCTAACCGAAAAGTAGAAAAATTATTTATCTATAAAACAATCTCATTTTTATAACGGTTTTTTTTTCTTCTTCTTAACTAAGTAAAAGAAAAGAGTCGAAAGACAAATGAAAAGCTTTCTTTTTTCTTCGTGGTTGTGGTTAGTCGTCGTGGTCGTTTTCTCCATCGTCGGTAAAGTAGAAGAAGGTAAACGATTTATTAAGAATACCTGTTCAAATCGCGACTGTAAATCCTGATGTTCTCTGCAGAATCGAGTCCCCTTTTTTCCAGTTCATGACGAAGATCCTCAATTGTTAAATCCATTGGATCTAGATCAATCGTAGCCGACAAGATAATAAAGTAAAGACCGTAGCAGAGCAACAATCGCTCGGCTTTGGAACACGCGCCAGCCTCGATTTCACCTTTTCAGTAAAACTGCCTTTTTTTCCTTTTCCACCAGCCTACATTCCCACTCATTTCCTCACACACGTTTTTTTAGAAATAAAATAAATTAACACATTAGTAACTACTCATTTATTATTTTTTGCTCTTATTGTTACAACAGAAATAGAACCGCTTTTTGTAAAAAAAACAAAAAAAAAAACAATAAAAACTTAAGAAAATAATAGGAGTTAGCTCTGCATGATTTTTTGATTCTAAAAAAAAAACAATTCTTTTCTTCTCTACTTTATAACAATTAAGTTAAATTTTGTTTAATCAATTTCTATAACAAAATTGCTATATGTACTCCCTTATAATTAATAACTACAATAACTGAAAATATACTAAATTTGATAATGTATTAAAGGTTAATCATTCTAATTTATTGAAGAGAAATTATGTATTATAAAAAAAAACACTATGGAGTCATATGTTTGAAGAGCTAACAATGAGGTTTAAGTCTACAACAAAGTCCTAAAGAGTCCTTTCTAATTGTTTTTTGTGGGGGTCAACAAGTTGATCTAGCAATTCATTACAACTGAGTGTGAGATTATAATCAGTGAATGTCTCATACTTGTACCTAACCTAAGATACTTTTATAAATAACTAAAATTGTCTTTGCAATACAAGTTGGTTCTGATTAGTATGATTCAAATATTAAAAAATTAATTTGGTGAAATTAGAAATTAATAAGAAGGCTCAAATTAGTATGAGTCATTTTGATCGACATGATTTTTTTAATGCTAACTGATGGCTAAAAATCCTATTTTGTTTATTACTAAATGAATCATATCCTAGAGTGGTCGTTCAAATATCATCACCCCTAAGTTAATTGAACATCATCTCTATTAAAGCAGCCAAAGGAGAAGGATTCTTAATCATAAATCAGGAGCAGGACCCCTTGGAAATTCCATAGAACCAAAAACATCAAGATGAGCTATTTAAGCAAGAAGGGATGATTTGCAATTTTATTACATATAAATCCTATTGTCACCCTTGTAATAAATAATACAAAAATATACAATAACAATCTATACAATACTTTGTACACACATCATTTGTTAGTATCTAATTCTTCAGCAAACCAATATACAATTATTTATATTTACTATGCAACTTAGTAAGGATAGATAAAGTTTGCACAGGGCAGTTCCATCCAAGTTGAACATAGTGTTTGATCTGAAGAAGCAACATCTATGTAGAAGAATATCCCAATCAATTGAGGGGTAGCATGGAAGAATATCCCACTTGGCTGTGTGGAGATGTAGAAGAATATATTATTTGATTTAGGGGGGGGATATCCCACTTGGCTGCAGGAAGGGTATGTGGATGAGCATAATGTATGAATGAATGAACGAAACACAAGCAGAATTATAGTAGTGATCATTGTAATTTTTTTTTTAATTCAGGAATCTACAAAGGACATGTAGTGTTTTAACACATACAAAATAGCAGCAGCCTGGAGGTGTAAAAGACAACAGGTCATTACTGCCTCTATCTGCCAAAGAGTTCCACTAATAGGTGTTGTCAAACCTGTATTTAAACATAAGATGTGAAAGACAAAGTCTTTTCTTACATCCAGCATTGCCTTGAGACAGACCTGACTCTGGTCCAACAGTGATTCTTTTGGCCCCAACAAACCTTTTGTCATATTGAACATGACACCATAGAACATTACACTTCTTAAGTGTAAGTCTTTAGGCAAAATACCTGTTTCTCTTCTCTTATATGTATATACACTAAAGACTATTCAACATACACTAAGGACATTCCTTCATATAGACTCTGTTGTATATGCAAAAGTCGAAATCTCCCGATTCACTAATACAAACTACATACACTCGTCAACGGGACGGATAAAGTCGGAAGTGCCCTCGGTCGTTACCTAAAACGGAATGACCATTTTAACATATATCTGCGCATGGGCTCCAAATCAGAGTTCCGGCTTGATAGTCAATTCCCAAAATTAAATCAAAGAGAAAATTGGTAAATAAAATTCGAATATCATCCAATGAAAGCGATTCCCGGGTAAAGTGAAAACAACTCCAAGTGATCCAACTTGGGACCGCCGATCTCTATAAAACGAACAGCTTTGAAGGGCACCGACAGTCAGAGCTGAAGGCACCATCACGAACGCAGGCACGACGAGCGTAACCTCACAGAAGGACACATCAAAGAGCGGCGGGTCACACCCCCGACTTACCCAAACCAGGCAGTCAAATCAACAAGTCACACATACGCGAACATTTCTACATCATCCGAAGAAACCAAAGACGCTTACTACCAATACACAATATTCTGCCTACGACAACAACAACAACAGACACACCGACTGATACAAACCCCATTCGTGCTACCACAAGTGAGTAAACTTATCTACCTCCCAACTCCCAATTCTCTACGATCATCAACTTAAGGGGCGAACTTCAGTCCGTACCTACCTCCATATACACAATACCATCTGCCTACATCACCACACCAATACCACAACCAAGCTGGACATTTTACGAACTTAATATTCAACATAAATATCACAAAAATTGTGCGATACCCATCCTGACATTTACGGACTTGTTATTCACCTATAAACATTCATCAATTTTTAAACCTGTTGCTCTCTTGAATTTATTTCAACTTTTCGTTGTTTTTTTTTCATATTACTTTCAATACAATTTTGAAATTTATATCTGTGTTTGTTTTTTCCTTGCCACCATACGCTTGCTACTAATCCTGTTTATAACATCTGGTGTCAGAAGCGTACGGCAGGGGAAATGGATTACTCAAGTTACACACGTGCCGCATTATTCGAACTCATAGGAAAGCATAAAATAGCTCTACTACAGTTAAAGTGCAACCCGGTACGCCCCGACGAGGCGACGATTGCTGAGACGCAAATGGAGATCGATGATATGGTAGCTGCTCTTAGCATGGCCCCCACAACAACACCAAATCCGACACATACCAACAACATCTGGTGTCAGAAGCGTGCGATTGAGGAAATGGATTATACAGATCTTCCCCGAAAGGAATTATTCGATTTTTTTGCAGAACGAAAAGTAGAACTATTTGTCCTAAAATATAGTCCAAATCCGCCTGACCAGGCGACAATTACCAAATTGCAAGATGATTTAAATATCATGGCAACCGCACTTGGATTTGTAAAACCTGACGGCCCAACCGTGCACAACACTGCACATAGCACAGCGAGGCCAGCAGACGAGTCATCAACAACCAGCGCAGAGGCCACAACACAGTATACAAGTCTCCCACGAAAGAAACTATTCGATCTCTTCGAGAAACGGAAAAAAGAGTTTCTGCGTCTAAAATATAGCCCAAACCGACCTGACAAGGCAACAATAAACAAACTACAAGAGGATTTAAACAACATGTTAGCCGCCATGAAAGTTGTAAAACCTACCGAACCAACCCTGTACGAGATTGCGCACAACACAGTGCCGACAACAAAGGGTGCAACTTCAACCAGTTCAGCGAGCAAAACAGCCGACTCTGAGGATATCAAACCTAGAAACACAATTGCACACAACACTGCAGAGGATTTAAACAACGTGTCAGCCCCCTTAAAGTTGTAAAACCTATCGAACAACTCTGTACGAGATTGCGCACAACAAAGCCGCCAACAATAAACGATGCAACCACAAGCACAGTGATCAAAACAGCCGCCTTGAATGATGTAAAACTTCACAAAACAACTTCAAGTGACTCGACCATGACCACCACCCTGGTAAAAACAACATCATCCACACCTCAGCTCCCACTAGTTCACGACAACAACAAAAGTAAAACCACGACCCCTACTAATGGTCACAACAATAACAATGCACATAACACAACAATGGTATCAACCACAAACACGGTGATCAAAACAGCCGACCCGGAGGAGGTAAAACCACACAAAACAGCTTCAAGTGATTCAGCTATAACCAATACCCTGGTAGAAACATCGTCCACATCTCACCTCCCACTAGTCGACGACAGCACTACAACTAAAGTAATGACTCCTACTACTACTGGCAACAGTACCAGAGCAGTATCCCCCGTACTAAAAACTGCCACAAGTAACACCACAGACTCCACGACCAGCACAGTGATTGAAACTGCCGTGAAACCTCACAAAACAGTTCCAAATGAATCGACCTCCACCAAAACCTTGGTGGAAACATCATCTTCAACACCTCACCCCCACTAGTCGATGACGGCACTACAACTAAAGTAATGACCCCTACTAGTACTACTACCGACGACAATATGAGAACGGTATATCCCGTACTAACGATTGCCACAATCAGCACCACCACAATCACACGAACATAAGCACAGTAAAGAACCGCTAAAAGAAAAAATTACAACTTGGATCCCACTTGCTCGCACGGACGCAACTGTCCCTGTCGTCAACCACTACTCACTCGGACACACATCACAGCAGCGGATGATAACAAACCATCCATAAGCATCAGGGCCGCTCTCCCCATAAATACCATCCTAATCAGCTTCAAACGACATTTCTCTCTGCATACCAGGCGAAAGGACCACACAATCAAAGCTATCGGTGGACCAAGCCAAATTTCTCTCCACCACAGAGAAATACATAAATTATCCTCACAACTTACAACACCTAAAACTAACCCAAAATTTTTACCCTACAACAACATCCAGTCGTTCTATCACGTGACATTCACATCAACAAACAACTTATATCACCTCCACCTGTCTATGGGAAAACAGATCAACAAATAACAACACATACCAACAGCCTGAAAACAGAAAAGCCTGTGACTATAGAATTAAAGATAAGACAACATTTCCACACACGCTTGAAATAACTTTATTTTCACATGATTCCTCAAAACACACTTACACATACATACCCAACCCATTGTGAATCGTAATCAATTTCTGAGGGAGCTCTGTTGTATATGCAAAAGTCGAAATCTCCCGATTCACTAATACAAACTACATACACTCGTCAACGGGACGGATAAAGTCGGAAGTGCCCTCGGTCGTTACCTAAAACGGAATGACCATTTTAACATATATCTGCGCATGGGCTCCAAATCAGAGTTCCGGCTTGATAGTCAATTCCAAAATTAAATCAAAGAGAAAATTGGTAAATAAAATTCGAATATCATCCAATGAAAGCGATTCCCGGTAAAGTGAAAACAACTCCAAGTGAATCCAACTTGGGACCGCCGATCTCTATAAAACGAACAGCTTTGAAGGGCACCGACAGTCAGAGCTGAAGGCCCATCACGAACGCAGGCACGACGAGCGCTACCTCACAGAAGGACACATCAAAGAGCGGCGGTCACACCCCCAACTTACCCACACCTGACCTCACCAGGCAGTCAAATCAACAAGTCAACTACATCATTCGTTGATACAAAAAAGCGCTACTACCAGTACACAATATTCTGCCTAGAACAAGACAAGAAACTACCGAACATTTCTACAAGATCGACGATACGAAAATATACTAGCTATCATAACTCGATACGACAGAGATCGACTTCAAAATACCAGACTACAAGATTCTGTCTACAACAGCTAACGACTCTAAAATACAAGACTCGACTCACCTACCAACACCATCACTACTCACTGACTTTTATTCAAGACACAGTGCCTACCACTACACACACAATATTCTGCCTACATCACCGCCCAATACACGGTCATCCTGGACATTTTACGAACTTGATATCACCATAACTATAACCAAATTTATCCTGTAATTCTCTTTCTATCCTTTCCCTGTACGTCATGTTTTTCTTAATACAATTTTAAAACTCAAAATCTGTGTTGTTTTTTCTTGCCATACGCTTGCATGCAAAATACGGTTTATAAAACTCTCTATTACAACTTTGTATCTCATTGTCATTCTTGTGTTCATTCTTAAGTTTGCTTAGGCAAAAAATATCTTATTTTTAATTTGTCATGAATTGTTCTGTATGAGGAAACAATATTCAACCAACTACCATTCCTCAATAGACATAAGAACTAATTCATGCTATTGGCTTAAGTTAAAGAGATATTGTTTACTTATATAAATACCCACTATATAATTATTTGTAGTTCCTTTTAATTAGAAGGTTAGAGCTATACTTATCAATACAATATTACTAATATGTAGACTCTTTTTAGAGTATACAATCCCAGCCTCACCACACGTGCAGGGCTTTCAGTAGCAAATAGGTTTTATAGGAGGAGTTGCTAGTCCTACTCGTACTAGACTCAAATTAAGACTTTCCCAACTGTGCTAGATGGTTGCCAACCAAGGCTAGTCTGTCCTACTATTTGAAACATAATTGAGATATTATCAGTTGGACACAATGGATATAAGGTGAATTAATACAGGTTCTAAGTGACAATCATTTGGAGGTTGCAGGTTCAATCCTGACCAAGAGCGATAATTACAATAGAACACTTAACAAAGATTACACTTGTACTGGTCATGGTTAATGGAATGAAAACAGTCTCCCAGTGGATTGAATAAAGTATTCAGTTTGAAGTCTATGAAGGCTCCCATTTACAACATGACGGTTCTGAGTTCAACAAGAAAATTCCTGACTTTGACATGAAGCACCTGAAAAAGGCCGGAGGGCACATTGGCTGGAAACGTTGTGTATATAACAATAAAGATGAGGAACAAACAGTGTGAAAATCAAATAATGCAACTACCTTGCGTATTTATTCACTGAAAGCCGTTCCTGTAATCAGTAATAGCTGACAATATATAAAAATATATCTAAGTAGATGGGTTGACCATACCCCTTTTCAAACCAACCAACTTGCCCACAATTTTTGGTGGCCAAGAAATCAAAGATAAGTATCTTCTTCTTTTTTCAACCAACATCTTTGAAAGAGGTAGACGTCAAATTGTCACTCCAACTATATCAGCACAGAAATCGATGGGAGCCGTTTGAAGTACGACATATAATATTTGTTATCCATTTATATAATACAATATAGCTGCAAACAGAATAAATTGTTTGCAAACTGAAAATTATTACAACTATATTTTCTTTAAGTATGAATGTAATAAAATTATCTCAAAACTCCAAATTGTTTCATGTGCTTCCTGTTACTAACTTATGTACCACCATATTTGAAGCCTAAAAGTCATCATAATGGGTCCCCTAAAATATAAAATAAAAAGATGATGGTTTTGTTTTTTAGTTCTTTTGTTTAATGGTATATCAAACTCTTTATCGGTCATTTAACTGCCAAATCTGCTGATTGGTATGTCATTTTTTTATCATAATCATAACTTATATTTTTAACGAATCATTGCAATAATTTTCTTTTTTTAAAATCACACTTCTTTTATTTTGTCTATAATAATAATTTATTTGCATATAGTTATATGGTATTAAGTTCCTACTCTAATACAAATGGACACTAATAACTGTGTACTACCACTCCAGGTCAAGTGATAGTGAGGTAATGACAATGAATGAGTACTTCACCACTCCCTTGAGCTCCAGAATTGAAGCCTCACCACTAAATGCAGTTTGTGATCATACCAAGGAACCCCTCCTTTTCTTTTAGAGTGTCTTACCCCACCCCCTGACTCTACAGGAATGAAGTTGGCATATTCTAATCTCTGCGAACAGATCTGTAATGGTTTGGAATGTTTTGTCAGCCATGCATTCTAATCTCGATATTAATACTTGTGTTCCTTAATTGTATGACGTAATCATCTTGCAACCCTCCGGTTAAAAATGAAACCATCAAAAGTCCCAAGATGAAATGCAAAATGTTAAATCCTGAACTATTCTGATGTTGCTTATCCGCTGAATTCTTATCATGAATGTTTCGCCTCAGTTAAATAATGGACTATTACGTTTTCATTATAAAAAAAAGGGAAGAAAAAGAACATGTGCTAACGAAAAATAAATAAGAAAGAAAGAAAGAAAGAAAGAAAGGTAGTAGGGGAGAACATAGAGAGGAGTGTGCGAGCACGCGGAAGCGATAACACTAATCTTTTAAAATCGAACATAATGAAAGATGAAAAAGAAGGAAGAAAGAAAAAAGGTAAAGAGAGTTTTACTTTTACATATTAAACTATTAGCTCTAAGTAAACATATCAAAAGTTGTATATTAAATTATATACTAGGTAACTAACAGTCCTGCTAGGTGTAATACTATATTTTAAACCTGCTATTCTAGTGAGGGGTGAGGATATGAAGTGTGTCTTTTTTCTTACCAGATGGGAAAGTGGCCATCTTTGATTAATGTTACATTCTAGTAATTGCTTTTCTGACACAAATCAATAACATTGTACAAGGGGTGTGTGTCACAAACAGTCATACACAAGATTACTGATGATTGTACATCTGGGTATTACGGAGTTGTGTCCCTTTTGTTGTTGTATATAACTTTCTTTGAGAATTGATAAATAAACCATTGACATGGCACACAACATCTTTGAGCTGTCCTAACATAACCATCATGACTCACACAAGTCATTATAAACATAGTGTCAGAAGTAGGGTCATATTTAATATATTTGATAAGATTACAATAATTTTGAGGGGTACAAACATGATATATTTTTATATATGGGAGAAAGGTAGACAAACATGGAGGTTGTACAAGATGGATGTTATTGTAAGTATGTGTGTCGATGTTATAACATTTGTCTGTTAGACCCTTCTTCAGGATGTTGAATTTGAATTTCTTGCTTCAATGTTTGTCATTCTCATACTGGTGACATCACTACCTACAATAAACATCCATTCTTGAAACATCCGTGTTTGTCTACCTTTTTCTACATATGTCGGCATTAATTCCTCTTATTTCTCCCATTTTCTATATGATATTTTTGTATTATTTATTGCAAAGAGTTCCACTAATAGCACTGGGCGGTGTTGTCAAACCTGTATTTTTAAACACAGATGCAAAAGCATTTTCTTACTCCGCAATGCTTACAAGACAGACCTGACTCTGGTCAACAGTGGTTCTTTTTGGTCCACAAACACTTTTGTCGCATTGAAACATGACACATAGAACAATACACTTCTTAAGTGTAAGTCTTTATGATGTTCAATTAACTTAGGGGTGATGATATTTGAATGGCCACTCTAGGAGAGTTGGATAGGATTCATTTAGTAATAAACAAAATAGGATTTTTTAGCCATCAGTTACACAAAAAAATTATGTCAATTAAAAATTGATTCTACTAATATCCTCTCACTAAGTAGCATAGTAAACATAAAACTTTGTATTTGGTTTGCTAAAGATCTGATCAGCTTCAAGATCCAACAACATGCTGCTAAAGAGAGAAAGGAAGGAAAAGAGCTCTGCAATCCTGCAGTAACAGTAAACTGTTATGCAATAAAATAGAATAGCAACCTATATATTGAAACTTGTAGTTCCAGTAGAATTAAATGATGTATACATTAATTATCTATATATCTAATAATTGTGTTCCTTGATTTTATTGACTTATCATCTTACAACACCCTCTAGTTAAAAATAGATGTCCAAATTGTCCAAGATAAATCCTGATTATTTGGTGTTTACTTATCCGCCAAATTCTTATTTTCTTATGAATGCCATCACCTGCTAAATAATGGACCATTCGTTTTTTATTGATAACGAAACAAGAGAAGAAAAAGAATTGCTACACAGAAAGAAGAGGAGAGTAGAGGAAGATGAGAGGGGGTGACGTGTGGAAGTGATAATACTAATCTGTTTCAAATCAAAGCACAATGAAAAGATGAACAGAAGAATAATAAATTTGTAAAAGAGCGAGAGAGAGAGAGTTAATGCAAGATTATTAATACATTTTACATAATGGAACTATCTTGCACTAGCGTCTTATGTAAACATATCAAATGTTGAAATAATTAAATTTTTACATACTATGAATATCCCCAGTTATATTAGATTGTTAATGGTATTTTTGTTTATTTCAAAGGCAACCCATAGGATTATGTTGTATAACTAAAATTGCAAATCAATCCCTATTTGTAGCCCTGTCGTTGGGGTAGTAGAATATGCCGACGCACCTCTGCGAAGGGATTAAGACCTCTCCACTGGGGCCCACACTGTTGATTGAAAAATGAAATCTTGGTAGCTGAGCAGTCCATGACATGCAATACTCCACTTTGGCTTTTACACCTTAGGTTAAGCACGTCAATCAGAGAGACTCCTCCAATCATTGGCTGGTCATGTCAAGCCCCAGCACCTATATGGATTGTCCTGAACCACTATGCTCTTATGGCAAACCTCCAACCATTTATCATATCATAACTAAAGTGGTGTGACTGAGGTCTTACGTATGCCTGGGTATGATGTGTAAACTGCTCTAGAGTGAGAATCCAATTCTGGAGCTTTGAGGAGTGTGTGTAGCCTTCATTGTCATTACTCCCAGGTACACATTGACACCAGAGGGGTAGTGTCTGTTAGGGTCCAATTTCTAATGGGTTAAATAGATAAAAATGGTTGAAAATATATGTCTAAAAAGATGTGTTTTTAAAAAAAATTGTATAGCCAACAATAATGAATAAGATACAAAAGTCTCAGCATAAACATAACCCAAGAGTCTGACATCCATAGAAATCCAACCAAATAAACATCCTTTTTTTGTTCAACTAGCTCCCTTGATTTTTGTACAATAAAATCCCTCACAGGTTCAGTAATTAGACAATAATTTTCATGTTCTTTGAACAGTTCTTGGAGGTCCTGCCCTAAATATGCAAGCAGTACTCATTTTCTATATATTAGATAGCTTCTTTATTATTAACCATCATTATTCTGTTATCTTAGATATTCTCTATTTCTTATCCACTGAGTTCTCTGTCTTTTGGTCATCTTGAATTGTCTGGGTGTGTCTCAGGTTTCATATTTGCAACCACTTTCTGTTAGTTTTGAATAATGAACTCAAATGACAGTTTAATTCTGATGTCTTTATTTCCTCGACCAGACATTTCTTTGTGCATGGAGAAGAACTCAGAGTGATACCTTCTTCTGTTACGTTCTGTCTGCTAATCTAAAAATTTGGTTTACTGAAAGCATTTTGCCAAAGGAAATCAAAATTCTATTCAAAAGTCTTAATTTACCAGATTCTGTAAGTTATAATGATTTCTGATTTCAAAATTCCAACTTCGATTCTGAGCAAAACCAAACTCTCTTTTGCCCAAATAATGTTCATTATATGAATGTAATAGAAATTTTTGTCATAGATGCATGGGATATTGAGTTCAATATGAAAAATCAGAAATCATATAATTAAATTGGTTGATTTTAAGACTTTTTGATAGTAATTTTTGGGATTTCTTTCGGCCAGGATGCTTTATAAACCAATTTTAGTAGTAGGAAGCTATAGAACTCATTTTACAGACAAAATGATTACAAAACAGTTGCCATTTTCCACAAATGCCACCAAATTTGGAGTGCGTAAAAATCGACATAACCTCCGCAAATTTTAGAATTGGAAGCTCAAATTTTGGGGATTGTCTAACTTTAACAAGTCCACACCTTACAAAATTCAGAAAATTTTGAAGGGGGTGGTGAACAATTTTAAATGTATTTCTGGTATTGATTGTGACTAGAAATTAACCCTATATACTATATTTTTAAAAATATATTCATACACTAAAATTAGATATTGAATCCAAAACTAGAAAACAAATTTAAATTTAAATGGCTAATTTTAAATTGAAAACTAACAAGGTACTTGTCTATAAAGGAAAACAGAAAATCAAATTCTGGAAGCCGTGATAAAGGAAAATAGAAAACTGTGTGTTTTATTTTCAATACAAAACCAAATATAAAAAGAAAATGCCATTAAGGTGGTCCATTTTCAAGAAATAAATTTCTTGTGATCTGGGGGGGTGGGAGTGGGGCCGTGGGGGGCAAGGGGTGG
>CM042171.1:32969206-32981706 GCA_023376005.1 Doryteuthis pealeii
CAACCAAGTTGATCTAGCGAATTTTCATTATCAACTGAGTGGTGAGATTATAGATCGAGTCTCCCCGAATGTTCATACTTGTACCTAACCTAAGATACTTTTAATAATATACTAAAATTGTCTTTGCAATACAAGTTGGGGCTCTGATGTACGTCACCTGATCTCCTCTAGTCTACAAATATTAAAAAAATATAAATTGGTAAGCACATATGAAGAAATTGGATAAGCAAATAAGAACCAAATTAGTTGAGGAGACCTTTTTTGATGTGACTCATATGATTTTTAATGCTGAACTGTAGGCTAAAAATCTAGTTTTTGTTTATTACTGAATAATGGGAATCATATCGCTAAGCGTGGTCATCTCAAATATATACCCCTAAGTTAATTGAAATCATCTTCTATTAAAGCAGTCAAAGAGAGATTCTATTCAAATCAGGAGCAGAACCCCCTGGAAGATTCCATGAACCAAAAAAACAGATCAAGATGACAGCTATTTAAGCAAGAAGGTGTATTTTTTGCAATTTTATACATATAAATCCTATTGTCACGATCTTATGAGTTGGATAGCTGAGTAATATGAGCTACAAATAAAATATACAATTAATGATATTAAGTATACAGATACTTTGTACAAAATAGCACTCATCGTTGTATAAGTATTCTATAATTGCTTACACAGCAATAAACCAATATACAAATGATTTATTTATTATGCCAACTTATGTAAGGAAGAGAGATAAGTATGTTTTGCGAGGAGCAGTTTACCAGACAATGTTGGAGAACACAGGCATATTAATTGGTAAACATCTGAAGGTTAAAAAACAAACATCCTTATGGTGAGAAGAATAAATCCAATCAATAATAGAGGGGGATAAGCCATGGGAGACCGGAGACACGATTCATGAGCTGTGTGTGATGAATGGTTAGGAAGAATATGTATTTTATTGGGTTTAATTGAAGCAGGGGGAGTGGTGGATGTATCAGTTTTCCACCACATGGGCTGGCAGCCCAAGGTGGTATTGGATGAGCAAAAACTGGGTAGAGTGAATGAACGAATACATGCATCGACACGAATTATTAGTAAGCGGACCAGTGGTTACAATTTCCTTTTCTCTCTAACTTTCAGGAATCTACAAGGACATGTAGTTGTTTTAACGACGAGTAGCGAAGAGAGCATGCCTGCCGATGGTGTAAAAGACAACGGTCATACTTACTGGCTGCATTTCACTAGACATTAACCTATTCCTTGTGCAACTAAAGCAGTTCCACTAATAGTGGTTGTCAAACCCCGTATTTATATAATCATAAGAGGTAATGCTGGAACAAAGTCCTTGTTCTTAACATCCAGCATTTGCACGTTGGACAGACTGACCCCGAGTCAAGGTGGACTTCTCGTTTTAGGGCCAACGAACAAACAATGATTGATCAGATTGAAACGAATATACCATAGAACAATGACTGTCTTAAGTGTAAAGCTCTTTTAGGCAAGAATTACCTGTTTCTCTTCTCTTAATGGTCACACCAGCAGTATAGACTGTAAAGACTAAGTTCTAACATAGCACTAAGGACACCTTCACCTTAACATATAGGACCTCTATGTAAGAGACAATATTTGTACGTCTCATGGTTGAGTGCAGGGTTTAACTTATTTATTGTCTAATTACACGTTAATGCTTAGGCAAAAAAAATCTTATTTGTAATAAATTTGTGAGTGCTAAAAAGAATTGTTCTTGGCATTTATTCTGTATAAAGAAACAAGTATTTCAGAACACGAACTACCATTCCTCAATAGACAGTAAGAACTAAATTCATGTTATTGGCTTAAGTTAAAGAGATTTGTTTACATTATAAAATACACTCACTAATAATATATATTGTAGGTATTTCTTTAATTAGAAGGTTAGAAACTATACTTATGACAATACATGTATTACTATGTAGACCTTTTTAGGTAATACAATCCCAGCCTCACCACACGTGCAGGGCTTTCAGGTAGCAAGTAGGTTTTATAGGATGGAGTTGCAGTCCTCTCGTACCAACTTCAAAAATAAGACTTTTCCATGTGCTAGATTGGGTTGCCACCAAGGCTATTTGAAACATAATTGAATATTAATCATTGAACAATGACGGAGTTAATATAGGGTGAATTAAAGATAGAGTGTCTTAAGTGACAATCATATGGTGAGGCATTGCAGCCGTTCAATCCTGAACCAAGATGATAATAACATCCCACGAACACTTAACAAGACTTAACATTTGTACCTGGTCATGGTTAATAGGAATGAAAAACAGTCTACGCCCAGTGGATTGAAATAAGTAATCAGTTATCGAAGTTCTGTGAAGGCTCCCATTTACGACATGGACAAGCTTCTGAGATTCAACAAGAATGTTCTGACTTTGACATGAAGCACCGTGAAAAAGGCCGGAGGGCCACATTGGCTGGAACGTTGTGATATAACAAAAAGATGAGGAACATACCACAGTGTGAAAATCTAAATAATGCAACTACAATTTGCGTATGTATTCATTTGGAAAGCCGGTTTTCGTGTAAATATCAGTAATATAGCTGACAATAATATAAAAAATATATCTAAGGTAGGGTGGTTATCTCTTGTTGACAATACCCCTTTCAAACTCAATTAAAACCTGGCCCACAATTTGTGTGCCAGAAATCAAAGCATAAAAGTATTCTTTCCTATCTTGTCAACCAACATTCTTGGATAGATGGTAGACGTCTAAATGTCACTTGTCCCAACTATGATTCAGCCAACAAGAAATCCGAGGGAGCCGTTTAGAGTATGAACAATAATATTGTAGTTTATATTTATAATATAACACTATAGCTTGCCAAACAGAGAGTATAATTGTTTGCAATCTGAAAAATATTACAAACTATAGTTTTCTCCTTTTAATATGAAATGTAAAAAAATTAACTCGTCAAGACTTCCAAATTGTTTCATGTGCTTCCTGTTATAACTTATTTTACCCCAATTATTGTGAAGTCCTAATATCATCTCATCTATCCATATTGCGGTCATTCTCTCTCCAATATCTAATCAATATATCATAAATAGTAATGATGGCTTTGAATTTAGTTTTTATGTTCTTCTTTGTTTAAATTAGTGTATATCAAACTCTCCGTTTTTTTATGGTCAATTTATGGCCAAAAATCTGCTATTGATATGAATATCATTTTTTATCATAATCAAACTACTGAATTTAATCGATTCATATGTAATAATTTTCTTTTGTATTGTTAATTTTTAAATCACACTTCTTTTATTTGTATAATAATAATAATTATAAATTAGTGACTAATAGTAGTATTAGAGTAAGTGTATTGGTATTAAGATTATTCATCTAATAATATTATGAAATTAGGGACTACTTATCTAACTATTACTAGTCTTACCTTAGACTTCTCACGCAGGTCAGTGATTCATTGAGAGTAGTCACAATGGAGAATGAGGTACTACTTCACGCACGCTACCAAAAGATCGAATATGACCTCACAACTAAGGAATGCTAGTTAGTGGCATGAGTCGAAAGGAACACCCGCCCTCTTTTGTTTTTCTTCTTTAGGATGTGTCATTCTATAGCACACCCCTTGATCGTTACATGTGTGGTAATGTTGCGAGATTCTACGTGATTCATTTCTCTGCGAACAGATAATGGAGTAATGGTTTGGATGTTTTAGTTCGTCAGCACATCCTACTCTAATACTCGATCTAATCGAACTATGATCTACACTTATATATATGTCATGGTAGATGATTTACGTCACTCTCTTTGGAGAGCGTATTAAGTGTGATTTTTGTAAACCACACCTGCGGTGTATAATAATGATGAACGAATATTGGAAATTAATAGTTCTCCATAGATTGAGATTGCAACAGTATTAGTAGCGAGAAATCTCTTTGGATTTATGATCGTTTATGTCTGATCTCAGACTAGTATCTTTATTCTAGGGCATTTAGCTGTTAATTCACCACATCAGTTTAAATAATGACTAATCTACGTTTATTATTATAAAAAAGGAGAGAACATGCTCACACAGAAAAAGATATAATAAGAAAAGAAAAGAAAGAAGAAAGAAAGGTAGTAAGGGGAAACATAGAGTGAGTGTGCGAGCACACGGAAGCGATAACACTAATCTGTTTAAAATCGAACATAATGAAAAGATGAAAAAGAAGGAAAGAAAGAAAAAAGAGTAAGGAGAGAGTTTTACTTTTACATATTAAACATAGCTCTTAAGTACATACAAAAGTTGTAATAATTAAATTATCATAACTATGTATATCTACAGGTCCTGTTGTGAATACAATTTAAAACCTGCTAATTCTAGTGAGGGGTGAGGATATGAAGTTGTTCTTTTTTTCTTACCAGATGGAAAGTGGCCATTTGATAATGTTACATTCTAGTAAATTGCTTTTTCCTGACACTAAAATCAATTAACATGTAAAAGGGGTGTGTGTCACAAACAGTAAAATACATTGAGATTTTACTGAAGTGAGTAACATCGGGTAAAATTATCGGAGTTGTGTCCTTTTGTTGTTGTCATATAAACCTTTCTTTGGAATGTGATAAATAAACCATTGACATGGCACACACATCTTTGAGTCTGTCCTAACATAATCGTCCATGACTCACACAAGTCATTATAAGACATAGCGTCAAAAGTAAGGGTCAATATTAATATATTTGTATACAGATAAATATTTTTTTGAGGGGTACAGAAAACATTGATATTTTTAATATTGTGGAGAAAGGTAGACAAACATGGAGGTTGTACAAGATGATTGTTTATTGTAGGTAAGTGATGTCGACGTTATAAACATTTTTGGTCCTGTTAGACCTGTCTCAGGATGTGAATTGAGTTCTTGCTTCAATGGTTGTCATTCTCATACTGGTGACATCACTACCGTAACAATTAAACATCCATCTTTGTACAACATTCCCGTGTTTGTCTACCTTTTCTACAATTGGTCGGAATTAATTTCCTCTTATTTCTCCCATTTTTTCTAATATGTAGTATTTTTGGTATTATTTATTACCAAAGAGTCCACTAATTGAGCCACTGGTGGTGTTGTCAAGACCTGTATTTAAACAACAAAAGATCAAAAGCATTTTCTGCTTACATCAATGCAATGCCTTGAGACAGACCCAACTCTGGTCCCAACAGGGTTCTTTTGGTCCCAAAAAACAAAACTTTTGTCACATGTTTAACATGTCACCATCAAGAACAATACACTTGCTTGAGAGTGTAAGTCTTTATGATGTTCAATTAACTTAGGGGTGATGATATTGAATGGCCACTCTAGGAGAAGTTGGATATGATTCATTTATAATAAACAAAATAAGATTTTAAAGCGCATCAAGTTATGCACAAAAAAAATCTCAAAATGTCAAATTAAAAATTGATTCATACTATATCCTCCTCAACTAAGTATGCATAGTAAAACATAAAACTTTGTATAATTGGTTTGCTAAAAGATCTGATTCAGCTTCAAGGATCCAACAACATGCCTGCTAAATGAAGAGAAAAGGAAAAAAGGAAATAAGGAAAAGAGCTCTGCATATTCTCAGTAACAGTAATACTGTTATGCATAAAAAGAATATGCACTATATATTGAAACTTGAAGTTTCATTTTCAGTAGAATTAAGTACTAACGAAATGATATATACATTAATTATCTATATATTAATAAATTGTGTTTCCTTGATTTTTATGACTTATCATCTACAATAACAGCCCTCTGGTAAAAAAATGAGATTGTCCAAATTGTCCCAAAGATGAAATGCTAAAAGATGTTAATCCTGATTATTTGTGTTACTTATGTCCGCCAAATCTTATGAATGCCAATCACCACTTGCTAAATAATGACCGATTCTGTTTTTATGAAAAGAAACAAAGAGAAGAAAAAGAATATGCTAACACAGAAGAAAAAGAGAATAGAGGAGATAGAGGGGTGAGTGTGTGGAGTGATAATACTAATTGTGTTCAATCAGACACAATGAAAAGATGGAAAGAAGGAAATAATAAATTTTAAAAAGGCGGAGAAGATTAAATCCAGATTATTATACATTTTAGCAATAATGAACTATCTTGCACTAGCACTTATGTAAAACCATATCAAATGTTGAAATAATTAAAATTAACATCTAATGAAATATCCACAGTTATATAATTGTTAATGTATATTTTTGTATTAATTTTCAAAGGCAAAATAGGATTTATTTGGTAATAAAATTACAATTCATCGCTATTTTGACCCTGTCACTTGGGGTATAGAATATGCCGACTCACTCTGCGAGGGATAAGACCTCTCCACTGGGGCCACAGTGTTGATTTAAAAAAATGAAAAAATTTGGTAGCTGATGCAGTCCATGACATCAATATCTCCACTTTGGTTTTTAACAGCTTAGGTTAAGCAGGCAATCAGAGAGGCCTCCTCCAATTCAATTGGCTGGTCATGGTCAAGCCCCAGCATCCTATATATGATTGGTCCTGACGCCCTAATGCTGCTTATGGCAAACCCTCCAACCCCTTTATCCAATATAACTGAAGGTGGTGACTGATGAGTCTTAAGTATCGCTGGTATGAATGTAAAACTTGCATCTAAATGGTGAGAATCCAATTCTGGAGCTTTGAGGAGTGTGGTGCAGCCCTTCATTGTCATTACTTCCCCAGAGTAACACATTGACCCCAGAGGGGTAAGTGTCCTGTTAGTCCAATCTATGGGTTTAAAATAATAAAAAATGAGTTTGAAAATATAATGTCTAAAAAAGAATGGTTTTTAAAAAATTGTATAGCCACAATAAATGTAAAAAACAAAACGTCTTCAGCAATAAAAGTACCCAAGAGTTGACATGGCCATAAAAATCCAAACGCAATCAACATCCTTTTTTGCTGAAGGACTTTTGTTTATTCATTATGTGGCTATACAATTTTTTTAACACATTCTTTTTAGAAAACATAATATTTTAAAACTCATTTTTAATCTATTTAACCCATAGATTGGACCCTAACAGACACTACCCCTCTGGTCAATGTGTACCTGGGAGTAATGACAATGAAGGGCTGCACACACTCCTCAAAGCTCCAGAATTGGATTCTCACCATTAGATGCAGTTTACATCATACCCAGGATCTAAGACTCTCAGTCACCCCTTCTAGTATATATGATAAGGGGTTGGAGTTTGCCATAAAGCATTAGGGTCAGGACAATCATATAGGTGCTGGGGCTTGACATGACCAGCCATTGATTGGAGGAGGCCTCTCTGATTGCCTGCTTAACCTAAGTGTAAAAACAAAGTGGAGTATTGCATGTCATGGACTGCTCAGCTACAAGATTTCATTTTTTAATCAACATGTGCCCATGGAGAGGTCTTATCCCTTCGCAGAGGTGCAGTCGGCATATTCTATACCCCAAGTGACAGGGCTACAAAATAGGATGAATTTGTAATTTTATTACAAATAAATCCTATTGTTGCTTTGAAAATAATACAAAAAATATACATTAACAATCTATATAACTGTGGATATTTCATAGTATGTTAATTTAATTATTTCAAACATTTGATATGTTTAATAAGTGCTAGGCAAGATAGTTCATTATGTAAAATGTAATAATAATCTGATTTAACTCTCTCTCTCTCTTTTTTAAAATTTATTTATTCCTTCTTTCCATCTTTTCATTGTGTTTGATTGAAACAAATTAGTATTATCACTTCCAACACACTCACCCCTCTATCTTCCTCTACTCTCTTTCTTTCTGTGTAGCATATTCTTTTTCTTCTCTTTTGTTCTTTATCATAAAACAGAATGGTCCATTAATTTAGCAAGGGTGATGGCATTCATAAGAATTTGGCGGATAAGTAACACCAAATAATCAGGATTAACATTTTAGCATTTCATCTTGGACAATTTGGACAATCTCATTTTTAACCAGAGGGTGTTGTAAGATGATAAGTCATAAAATCAAGGAACACAATTATTAATATATAGATAATTAATGTATATATCATTTGTTAGTACTTAATTCTACTGAAACTACAAGTTCAATATATAGTTGCATATTCTATTTTATGCATAACAGTATTACTGTTACTGAGGAATATGCAGAGCTCTTTTCCTTTTTCCTTTTTCCTTTTCTCTCTTTAGCAGCATGTTGTTGGATCCTTGAAGCTGATCAGATCTTTAGCAAACCAATATACAAAGTTTTATGTTTACTATGCTACTTAGTGAGGAGGATATTAGTATGAATCAATTTTTAATTGACATGATTTTTTTGTGCTAACTGATGGCTAAAAATCCTATTTTGTTTATTACTAAATGAATCATATCCAACTCTCCTAGAGTGGCCATTCAAATATCATCACCCCTAAGTTAATTGAACATCATAAAGACTTACACTTAAGAAGTGTATTGTTCTATGGTGACATGTTCAATGTGACAAAAGTTTTGTTGGGACCAAAAGAACCACTGTTGGACCAGAGTTGGGTCTGTCTCAAGGCATTGCTGGATGTAAGAAAATGCTTTTGCATCTTGTGTTTAAATACAGGTTTTGACAACACCACCCAGTGGCTATTAGTGGAACTCTTTGCAATAAATAATACAAAAATACATATAGAAAAATGGGAGAAATAAGAGGAAATTAATCCGACAATATGTAAGAAAAAGGTAGACAAACACGGGAATGTTGTACAAGATGGATGTTTATTGTAGGTAGTGATGTCACCAGTATGAGAATGACAACCATTGAAGCAAGAACTCAATTCACATCCTGAAGAAGGTCTAAACAGACCAAAATGTTATAACGTCGACATCACTACCTACAATAAACATCCATCTTGTACAACCTCCATGTTTGTCTACCTTTCTCCACATATAAAAATATATCAATGTTT
This sequence comes from Doryteuthis pealeii, assembly GCA_023376005.1. Taxonomy (NCBI): domain Eukaryota; kingdom Metazoa; phylum Mollusca; class Cephalopoda; order Myopsida; family Loliginidae; genus Doryteuthis; species Doryteuthis pealeii. Next base: position 32,978,117 of record CM042171.1, read on the forward strand.
TGTACCCCTCAAAAATATTTAATCTTATACAAATATATTAAATATTGACCCACTTCTGACGCTAGTTTTATAATGACTTGTGTGAGTTCATGACGGGTTATGTAGGGACAGCTCAAAGATGTGTGTGCCATGTCAATGGTTTATTTATCAATTCTCAAAAGAAGGTTATATACAACAACAAAAGGGACACAACTCCGTAATACCCAGATGTACAATCATCAGTAAATTCTAATGTATTACTGTTTGTGACACACACCCCTTGTTACAATGTTAATTGATTTAGTGTCAGGAAAGCAATTACTAGAATGTAACATTAATCAAAGGCCACTTTCCATCTGGTAAGAAAAAAAGAACAACTTCATATCCTCACCCCCCTCACTAGAATTAGCAGGTTTAAAATTAGTATACACTAACAGGACCTGTAGATATACCATAGTATGATAATTTAATTATTACAACTTTTGATATGTTTACTTAAGAGCTAATAGTTTAATATGTAAAAAGTAAAACTCTCTCTTACTCTTTTTTTTCTTTCTTTCCTTCTTTTCATCTTTTCATTATGTTCGATTTAAACAGATTAGTGTTATCGCTTCCGTGTGCTCGCACACTCACTCTATGTTTCCCCTACTACCTTTCTTTCTTTCTTTCTTTCTTTCTTATTATATTTTTTCTGTGTAGCATGTTCTTTTTCTTCCCTTTTTTTATAATAAAAACGTAATAGTCCATTATTTAACTGAGGCGAAACATTCATGATAAGAATTCAGTGGATAAGCAACATCAAAATAATCAGGATTTACATTTTTGCATTTCATCTTGGACAATTTTGATGGTTTCATTTTTAACCAGAGGGTGTTGCAAGATGATAACAGTCATACAATTAAGGAACACAAGTATTAATATCGAGATTAGAATGCATGGCTGACAAAAATTCCAAACCATTACAGATCTGTTCGCAGAGATTAGAATATGCCAACTTCATTCCCTGTAGAGTCAGGGGGTAGGGGTAAGACACTCTAAAAGAAAAAGGAGGGTGTCCTTGGTATGACTAAACTGCATTTAGTGGTGAGGCTTCAATTCTGGAGCTCAAGGGAGTGTGAAGTACTCATTCATTGTCATTACTCTCACTATCACTGTGACCTGGAGTGGTAGTACCAGTTAGTTAGTGTCCCATTAGTATTAGATAGGAATACTTAATACCATATAACTATATGCAAATAAATTATTATGACAATAAGAAGTGTGATTTAAAAAAAAAAAGAAAATTATTACAATGAATCGTTAAAAATATAGTTATGATTATGATAAAAAAATGACATAACAATCAGCAGATTTTGGCATTAAATGACCCATAAAGAGTTGATATACCATTAAACAAAAGAACTAAAACTAAATCAAACCATCATCTTTTTTATTTTATATTTTAGGGGACCCATTATGATGATTTAGGCTTCAAATATGGTGGTAACATAAGTTAGTAACAGGAAGCACATGAAACAATTTGGAGTCTTGAAGATTTTTTCATACTTAAAGAAAAATATAGTTGTAATATTTTCAGTTGCAAACAATTTATTCTGTTTGCAGCTATAGTGTATTATATAATATAAACAAATATTATATGTTCATACTCTCAAACGGCTCCCCTCGATTTCTGTGCTGATATAGTTGGAGTGACAATTTGACGTCTACCTCTATCAAGATGTTGGTTGAAAAAGAAGATACTTATCTTTGATTTCTGGCACCAAAAATTGTGGGCAAGGGTTTAGTTGGTTTGAAAAGGGGTATGTCAACCAAGGGAGATAACCCACCTACCTTAGATATATTTTTTATATTATTGTCAGCTATTTACTGATTACAAGAAAACGGCTTTCAATGAATAAATACGCAAGGTAGTTGCATTATTTAGATTTTTCACACTGTTGTCCTCATCTTTATTGTTATATACACAACGTTCCAGCCAATGTGCCCTCCGGCCTTTTTCAGGTGCTTCATGTCAAAGTCAGAAACATTCTTGTTGAACTCAGAAGCTGTCATGTCGTAAATGGGAGCCTTCACAGAACTTCAAACTGAATACTTTATTCAATCCACTGGGGTAGACTGTTTTCATTCCATTAACCATGACCAGGTACAAATGTTAATCTTTGTTAAGTGTTCTATGTTATTATCGCTCTTGGTCAGGATTGAACCTGCAACCTCCAAATGATTGTCACTTAGAACTGTATTAATTCAACCCTTATATCCATTGTGTCCAACTGATAATATCTCAATTATGTTTCAAATAGCCTTGGTTGGCAACCAATCTAGCACATGGAAAAGTCTTAATTTGAAGTCTGGTACGAGTAGGACTAGCAACTCCATCCTATAAAACCTACTTGCTACTGAAAGCCCTGCACGTGTGGTGAGGCTGGGATTGTATACTCTAAAAAGAGTCTACATATAGTAATAATTGTATTGTATAAGTATAGTTCTAACCTTCTAATTAAAGGAATACCTACAATAATATATATAGTGGGTATTTATATAAGTAAACAATATCTCTTTTAACTTAAGCCAATAACATGAATTAGTTCATTTATTGAGGAATGGTAGTTGGTTGAATATTGTTTCATACAGAATAAATGCAAGAACAATTCATGACAAATTAAGATATTTTTTTGCCTAAGCAAACTTAATAGAATGAACACAAGAATGACAATGAGATACAAAGTTGTACATAGAGAGTCTATATGAAGGATTAGTGTATGTTGAAAGTCTTTAGTGTATATACATATATAGAGAAGAGAGGTATTTTGCCTAAAGACTTACACTTAAGAAGTGTATTGTTCTATGGTGTCATGTTCAATATGACAAAAAGGTTTGTTGGGGCCAAAAGAATCACTGTTGGACCAGAGTCAGGTCTGTCTCAAGGCAATGCTGTAAGAAAAGACTTTGTCTTTCACATCTTATGTTTAAATACAGGTTTGACAACACTATTAGTGGACTCTTTGGCAGATAGAGGCAGTAATGACCTGTTGTCTTTTACACCTCCAGGCTGCTGCTATTCTGTATGTGTTAAAACACTACATGTCCTTTGTAGATTCCTGAATTTAAAAAAAAATTACAATGATCCCTACTATAATTCTGCTTGTGTTTCGTTCATTCATTCATACATTATGCTCATCCACATACCCTTCCTGCAGCCAAGTGGGATATCCACCCTCCCTAAACCAAATAATATATTCTTCTACATCTCCACACAGCCAAGTGGGATATTCTTCCATGCTACCCCTCAATTGATTGGGATATTCTTCTACATAGATGTTGCTTCTTCAGATCAAATGCTGTGTTCAACTTGGATGGAACTGCCCTGTGCAAACTTTATCTATCCTTACTAAGTTGCATAATAAATATAAATCATTGTATATTGGTTTGCTGAAGAATTAGATACTAACAAATGATGTGTGTACAAAGTATTGTATAGATTGTTATTGTATATTTTTGTATTATTTATTACAAAGGTGACAATAGGATTTATATGTAATAAAATTGCAAATCATCCCTTCTTGCTTAAATAGCTCATCTTGATGTTTTTGGTTCTATGGAATTTCCAAGGG
>CM042171.1:32986706-33133200 GCA_023376005.1 Doryteuthis pealeii
CAGAAAATATCTCATTAATTGACATTATTTCTTTCTTTTCACAATTTTGGTTTTAATCTATTGAGCCATGTATGAATAATTAATAAATATGATAAAAGTTGTTTTTTGTTATATACAGAGATGCTGATAGGTACATGTCCTGCATCCCTGACACACAAAAATCTAAAAGGATGCAGTAAAATCATATTCATGCATCTGTGTTTTTCTTTTTTCTTCCCTCACCATAAATACATTTCAATAGTTTCTTAGGAACGAATTACACAGGATAGGTTACAAGGTAGGAATTAAACGGCTTAAGTTGGGACCCATAAATTTTCCCAGGGAATCCTTCAAAGCAAATATGTGTGTCTCAGGACGTACTAAATCAAAAAGCTATCAGCATCACTGTGTTTGTGTGTGTATATATATATATATATATATATATATATATATATATATATATATATACACATACACACACCTTGTTGGTTGAGGCAGTAGAATACACCAGCTGCACCTCTGCAGAGGGGTAAAATCCCCTCAATGGGGCCACCTGTTGACTGTAGGTGGCGTAACAACAGAATCCTGGTGGTCAGAGAGGCCCCCCTCCAATCAATCAGCTGACCACGTCAAACCCTAGCACCTATATGATTGCCCCAGCCCTTATGACAAGCCCTCAATCCTTTTTTGTCATGTGTGCTAGAAGGTGGTGGCTGAGGGACTTTGTGTCCTGGGTATGACATTAAATTGCATCTAGTGGTGAAGTTCCAATTTTGGAGCTCTGGGTAGTATGGAGGACACCTTCATTGCCATTACTCCCAGCTTCACTCTAACCCAGGGTGGTAGTACCTGTTAGGGTCCTATCTATGGGTTAAATAAATCAAAATGAGCTTAAAAATGATTGAATATCCAACAAGAATGAATAAAACAAACGTCTTTGGCATAAAATAACCCTAGACGAGTTGACATGCTATAAAATCCAACCATCCCACCAACACACATGCCCATCCCTGAAAATGCTATATAAGAGCAGTAATGAAAAAAAGTGTAAAAATGTTTTTCTTGTTGACACCAAATGGGTATTAAAGAAACTCAGTTGACTTGGTTGAGCCAATCTTCTCATACACCAAACTTGATATCCCAGTATTAATTTGTCTATCATCCACAAAGGCAAATCCAACACAATCTTCTGTTTAACATGATTTCCCACCACACGTCTATGTTTGGGCTACAATTGATTATTATTGACTAGCATCGTTCTCATTTTAAAAAATTCTGGGATTATTTATACATGGATTGACACTACTGCCTAAGATTAGAGTGTAGTATCTGTATCTATAAAATGTTTATTCTAAAAAATTATCAAATATGCAGATGAAAACTTATTTTGAAGACTATAAAATTTAATGTTTCATTTTAAAAAAATGAATATAGAATAGGTTGGTTAGATTTTATGGCATGTCAACCCTTCTAGGGTTGTTTTATGCTGAAGACGTTTCTGTTTTATGCTTTCTTATTGAGTATTCAGCCATGTCATACGGATTATTGATGGCTGAGCAGTCCATGACATTCAACACTTCACTTAGGCTAGACGGGCAGTTGGAGAGGTCTCCTCCGATCAATCAGCTGGTCATTTCAAGCCCTAGCACCTATGATTGTCTCACCCTTATAGCAAGCCCCAACCCTTTTTATCATATATGTGCTAGAAGGCAGTGGCTGAGGCTCTTAATGTCCTGAGTATTATGTTAAATTGCATCTAGTGGTGAAGTTCCAATTCTGGAGCTCTGGGGAATATGTTAGTGTTGTACTCCTTCATAACCATTAATCCCAGGTCCACTCTGACCCAGAGTGGTAGTATTTATTAGGGTCCCATTTATGGGTTAGATGGAGAAAAAATGTGTTTAAAAAAATTGAGTAGCCATCAAGAATGAATAAATCAAATATGTCTTATGCATAAAATGACCCAATGGGTTGATAATGTCATTAACCCCAACCAACCTTATTGAGTATTCAAGTTTTTTTTTTAAACTCATTTTTTGATCTATTTAACCCATGGATTGTACCCTAACAGGTACTACCAGTCCAGGTTAGGGTGGACCTGTGAGTAATGGCAATGAAGGGGTGCTCCACACTCCCAGAGTTCCAGAATTGGAACTTCACCACTAGAGTCATACCTAGCACATATGATAATAGGGTTGGGGGTTGCCATAAGAGTAATAGGGTCAGGACAATCATATAGATGCTAAGGCTTGACATGACCAACCAATTGATTGGAGGTAACCTCTCCAAGCACACGTCTAGCCTAAGTAAAGGCCAAAATGGAAAGGTGCATGTCATGGACTGTTCAACTCCCAGGATTCTGTCCTTAAGCATCACAGGTTGCCACATTGGGGGTGGGTTACAGAATGGGGGAAAAAAGCCATACGTATGGTTATTTTAATTTAATTTATTTTTAATTAGATTTTTTTAGCTCACCAACAAAGCGAGTTCAACACATGTTAAGTCTAACATGAAGGTCCGCACATGTATGTGTGATGATGTGATTCCATGTAGAGCATTGGACTGCCACCACAACATGTTAATAATCCTGCAGTTTCAGTAGCAAGTAGGTTTTTATGAGGTGCAGTTGCTAACCTCACACCTCCTGGTTTTGGATTCAGTTTTCTCTTCTTCTAAACAGGTTTGCCTATCTATAAATCTAAAGAGTCTGGCCTACTTACTCATCATTAGGAGAAGAGATGAATACATCCCTTTCCTAAGGGCATTAGTATAAAATTCAAGCAGCCTCATTCAGAATTTGTATTTGGCTTGCCAAAATTAATTTCATTACAACATAAACCATTATACCACATTTGTAGGAGGTATAAAAATTGCCCAGTCCCCACAGTCAGTGTCAAGAAGGCATCAGATTATTCTAGCTTGTTTTTTTTTTTTTGTGACACATCCAGCTTGAAAACACAGCTAGGGGTGGGGACAGGAGAAACAGATACTACTCTCTGATCTCAAACAGAAGACCTGGAAGCAAAGCTCCGATCCAACATTTAACTACCTCTCCATGAAGGTAGAATATGCTCAATTTATCACGTGGAAAAAAAAAAGAATTGACCAGTTCCAGTGTTACAAACTCATTAGACTACTGAAAATCCTCCCCTTATGGTGCAATGGGGGATGCTACCCTGGTTTTCAGAATTTCCAGGATCAGTATCACCTCTTTCTCTTGCTGATTCTTGTCCAAAAGCAAGAATACGGTATTACATTTTGCCAAATATAAGAACATGGTTGAGAAATATATACACAAAAGTACCAAAATTGCCTGGTGTCCTGTATCTCTCCTTGTCCCAAGGCATCAAACTACTCCAGCCCCCTCCTCTTTTGTGCAATATGGATGTGTTGCTTCAGAGTTGGTATCTCCAGGACCATGCTGGTCTCATCTTTTGCTGTATCCTGTATGAAGTCAAGAACACGCACTGTCCTACCTAAAGATGAGAATATGGATGAGGGAGTTGAACAGATACTACAGTCTAATCCCAGAGCAACACACACTGATTCCTAGGAAGGGCATAATGATATTGATTGCTGAAATTATGGACAAAGAGAGACAAAGAGAAAAAGTCACACTATTCATGATTTTCAGTGGTTGAAGGTCTCTGCTTTTCTGAATTGTTTATTTTTTAACTAGAGATATTGATTAGTGTCATATAAGGTAGAAATCTCAAGAAGAGCTTAGATGTCTTCTAGATCAGATGGATATTTGGGATGCATCTTTTCATTTAAACAAATTTGGTTAATATGTAATAGAATTCTTATTGTTTTCATGTTTTTATTTTTCATTTCAAGTTTTCTAAATTTTTTAATGTTTTGATAATGATAGTTGAAACAAATATAAACAGTCTTGATAATAGTTCAGAAAAGAACTGATAGTAGTGGTTTGTCAATAATAACTCTTTTGGACAGCTGATTAACACCCTTCAAGTTAACATAAAAAAATTTGAAAAAAAATTTTTAAAATAAGCATTCTATTATTTTTAACCAAATTAGTTTTTTTAATCATAGAATATCCATTAAGAAGGTAAATATTCATATAAAATAGTATCTTAACTTATGAGTGGCCCAACTAATGTGTTTTCCAAGTTATGAACTGTCACTTGGTCAATTTTTTGCTTTGTGTTGCAAGCTAAAATTGAGGTATGAGCTAGCTTCAGATACACTTATGTTAATAAGTTCACTAAAAACATTCGCATTTCCAAATTTATTATGCCAAAAAAAATATTAAAAAATAAACATTAAAACATATTACATTCTGTTACAATACTACTGTGCTATTTTTCTTATTCAATAAATGTAACAAAAAAAAAGGGATGTTTTTAAGGGGAGCTGGAACGGATTTATGGCATTTCATTTTATTTCAATGGGAAAATTGATTTGATATATGAGGAAATTGAGTTATGAGCAACACAGATTAAACTTGTAAGTTAAGGTACCATTGTATTTAGTTTTATTTTTTTATTTTTTTTTAAACAAATATTGAATTTATTTTTATTAAATTTCAAAAGATTTCTCAACCTTTGGTTAACCTCAGGCCTTGCATTATCTTGGGTGATATCAATAAAGTGCTGCTGGCACACAATTGCTACCTGGTAGAAGTTGAAAGTTACATGAATGATATTATTAGTTGTTTTCTTTTGACTATAGTAAAGTTGGCTGAGTGGCCTATTGTCAGTATTAGCCAGACAGTAAGGAAGTCTATTCCCTTTTCACTAGCACTAGATTAGGGAGATTGTTTTATTTCTTATATCTGAGGTGGAGTGCAACACCTACCATCAGCTCCCTACTTCACCATACAAATACAAGCTGTGCTACGTATGCACTGAGGTGGCAAGGGCCGGTATTGAACCCAGAATCTTGTAGTTCCTAGCTGGATACTCTACTGACTAAGTTAAACGGGCTCTTCTGTTAACTATTATGACATTAAATCTTAGTCCTATTTATTTTCTTAAATGTTGTCTCTTTTTCTTTTTAAATTGATAAAAACATCCAATGTAAATAATGATGTACATATATGCTCATGACACTTATTGGAGGAGTTCATTGTGTAAAGGTTATTGTCGTAGGAAGTGGACTTGGTGACCAGAGTTCAAATCCTGAATGAGGCTGTTTGCATTTTGCATAGCACTAATACCCCTGGGAAAGGTATAAATCCAACTATTCTCCCTTCAGTTATGGGTAAATAGTAAGGCAGACTAAGCTTTTTAACTTTGGTATGGCAACTGGTCTAGAAGGAAAACTCTGAATTCAAACCAGACCTGGATAGGGATGTGTTCTGCCAAGCTACATGCTACATAAGTAACCACCCCCATGTCCAAACCAAGTTTACATTTTATGTCTCAACATATTAGCATTCCCAGTTGATTTTTTTTTATTAGTGGTTATTGTTATTAAATTACATTATTTATATAGAACTGTAAATGGAGTTGAAAATTGTTTGAATTATGTAAATATATCCAGTGGTTCAAAAGTTTGATACAAAGCAACAAAATCTTTAAAAAGTTATCCAAAACAACAAATCTACAATAATGGAGGAAACAAATACTGTTGTAAACACGTGAAATAAACTCATTAACAAATTCTATAATCAATATTGACTTAAAATCCACTTCAAATCAAATAGTAAAAATATTATTAACCTTTTAGAATGCATACATTGCCCCAAAGAAATCAAAATGGCATTTTAATTTTACAATTTTATTTTTACTACAGATATAGAATAAATCAGTAAGCTATAATAAATTATTTTAGATTGAACATTTCCATCTAACAGACTACAACTTTAAATTCCTTATAATAGAGAAAATCAGAAAACAAAAATATCATATAAATGCTAAAAAGCCATTGGAGGTTTGGGGAATGTGGAGCACCCCATTCATCACCATTGCTCCCTGGTCCACTCTGACCCAGAGTGGTAGTACCTGTTAGGGTCCCATCTATGGGTTAAATAGAAAAAATGTATTTATAAAAAAATTGATTTATTTCAAAACTTTATCGGCATTAAATGACCCACTGAGGTTGATATGCCGTAAAACAAAACAAAACCTAAAAATATCTCTTAATTCAGATTTTTACTTTAAACCTTTTGGTGTGGTACATTTGGCAACAAATTTAATGGCCCAAATGTATGTTTGACCATGAAATAAAAAAGCTTCGAAATAAATAAAAAAATTATTGGAGTTTTACAATACACCATTAGCATCAGAGGTATTGCATAAGTGTGTTTATAAGAGAATTTTTATTCACTGATACTTCTAAAACCAACTGTTTTACTAAAGTTTTAAAAGTAATAAAGTTTTGTTTTTTTGTAGAGCCTGGGTATATAGAACAAGAGGAATTTTCAGGTGGTATATTGCACAAGATCTAAAAAATTTTTAAGTGATGTGAATTAAAGTTCCATCTTGCCCTCACACATTAAGTATATTTAGCGGAATCAAGTTGCTCTTTGCACCAAAAGGGTTAAGAACTTCATACCAAAATTAACTCATTTGTGCTAACGAGAGGGGTGAATGTTGTTATGAGAGAGATATGGTTTTTTTTTGTTGTTTTTTAAATTTTAGGGCTTCATTTCTTGTGACAGTGATTTCTCTTTAAATTTGATATTCAATTTGACATTCAATTGAATTATGGAAGTAGCCATGTGCTATTTTATTTTTTTAATTTTTATATGATTAAATCAATCATTTTTAGAACAGATTTATGTTTGTTGTTCTATATAATTAATCCTATAAATTAGAATGATTATATGTGGAAATCTGATGGCATTAAATATTGAATGTTTTATTTTTCAAGGCACTTGAAAATGAAAAGGAAGAACAATCTGTAGAAGCAGACCAAACAGACACAAGTGAGCAAAATCCAGGTAAGTGATTTTCTTTTTTCATTTTAAAGTCGATTATTTTATCAATCTACAGTAATTCAGACAAAACCTTTGAGATCACTTGATAAGTTAAAGGAGGTTATAAAGAACATTTATTATTCTGCTTTCTGTAGATCAAGTTAATGGTAGGAATGTGTTAAATATTGTAGTTTATCAGGGGCAGTCCAACAGGACCAAAGCAGTATGTTATTAACAAATCCAGTACAAACGTTTCTTCTTTCTTTGGCTCTGATTTCTCTCTATATATCCTTCCTTTCTCTGCTTGCCATCTTTTCCCCTTGGTCATTCCTTCCGTTCACATGCCAGGAAAAGTTTTATTTCCATCGACTGATAGAAATACCCAGTGAGCCATGGGGCTCTCGACCAGTATCTCTGCTATGCAAATCAGTCTGACGAATCGTTTATGCGCTAGAAGGTGGTGGTTGAGGGTCTTGGTGTCCTGGGTATGACATTAAACTATCTGATGGTGAAAGTTCCAATTCTGGAGCTCTGGGGAATGTAGAGTACCCCTTCATCACCATTACTCCCAAGTCCACTCTGACCCGGAGTGGTAGTGCCTGCTAGGGTCCCATCTATGGGTTATATAGAAAAAATGTGTTTAATTTGTTGAATACCCACTAAGAATGAATGAAACAAAACATCTTTGGCATAAAATAACCCAAAGGTTGGCATGCCATAAAATTCAACCATCCATCCAACGACTACAGTGGCAGACTCTAAACATGTATTTGTAAGCCAGGGGTCAGGAGTTCGATCCACAGAAGTGGCACTAATGTTATTTGTGTTTTCTACTAGACCCAAGTCACTTTAACTTGTTTACCCCGCCAGGGCAATGCTTCACTACAGAATGGCTTTACATTTAGTCTGGCACAAGACCATTATTGTGGAGAACCCAATTAGTACCAAATTTTATAAAAATCACTTGCAAGTGTTAATTATTGCAACAAACAATCCATTGATAGGTTAACAATCATAGAAATCTTGTATTGACTATAAGAATTTTTTTACATAAAGTTTATGGTAATTAAAATTCATTTAAAGAATAAAACAAAGAAGTTGGTGGTGGGTAGCTTGTATTGATTCCCTCTTAGCTAGTTACAAACCTCCTTCTTCTTTTATTTTCAATTGGTATTGTTAGGTTGGATCAGACCAATGAGATCAGAAACTGATCTTCAAATTTGTATAACTGCAATGATGTTAATTGCATATTAGTGGCACAAATCTTCTATTTAACCCTTTCACTGTTTTGAGAGAGACGTGCTACTCAGTTTTTACTGTGACATGTTTGAGAACCATATGTGGCCCTCAAACCATATTCATTTCAAATAAAGGATAAAATCTTATGAAATCATGTGAGTAGATACCTAATTTGCCTTGAACAGGTGAAAGGATAAAAGACAAAAGAACATTGTTTAGTTGCAATATAACATCTTGAATCCTTGTTCAATTGAAATTGTGCTCTCTGTGTTTTTTGTTTAAGAAACAATAAAATATCATTTGAATAAGGAAGGTTTTTCTTTTAAAAAGAAAAAAAAGACAGTTCTTAATTTGTGTGAAAGAAAGGCAAATTTTCAAGTCGTTGAAGAAAGTCTAAAACAATAATATATTTATTGATGGTAGAAAAAAGTACAGAACATAAGAAATGAAATGAAACCTGATTATTATGGTTTTATACTAGTTCATGTCAAAGCTTAAATTTCAAACCAAAATGAAATTACAAAAACATGCTGCTGCCTCTATTTCTTAATCTGTAGTAAAAAAAAATTTTTTACCACGCTTAAGGAATAGATTTGGATGAATTAAAAAGAAGGAAAAAAGATTTACCCCAAAATGATGTAAAAATCCGAAAATTTTTCATCCTTTAATAGTTGGTTATACTTATTTTAATCTTTTAAAAAATTTACTGTTCTGTGGGGTGTCTCTGACAACAGATCTCAGTATCTCCAACTCTAATTCTAGTGTCCCTGAAAGAATAGGACACCGTTAATCTTGAGCTCTGTGGGCAGTACTACTTAAAATTAACAAGTGTTAAAGTTCTTCTCATTAATAAAATAATTAATTTCTTTCTTGTGTTTCAAAAGCAGGTGATTAGAATTCCCTTGGAATTATATATCCTACCACAGGCTAATATGAAAAAGAGGATGCTCGTATTATGAAGGTTGATATATTAAAAACAAAGAACATACTCATACACTTCAACTGGTGGTGCATGATATTGATATAATTAAAACAAAACTAACTTAGAAAATGTGGAAAATCAATATTTATGTTGATAACAATGCCTGCCACTGAAATCTGATTCTGATTCTGATACTTCCAACAAAATGCAGCATAGCATCCCCAAAAACCAGTGTGTTATCTAACGGTCATCCTTCAAAAATATCCACCGTCCCAAAAATTACAGCCCATTTCATGTCAGAATTCAGGCTCTTGTGCAGATTCTGGCACACAATCTCGCAGTTCTTGCCCTGCGCTGAGCACAGGCAATCTTATATCGCTTCTGGCGGGGTATGGGAGGATAGACTGCATCTACTACAGAAAAGTAAATGTTTTAAAGAGGATTATCTTGTGTGAGTTTAAACTACAGCATGCACTAATAATGATATTAGGTTTTTGATTCTATTTTGTGTTAGTGACCATTGAAAATGATCGATGATTCCTTATAAAAATAACTTATCAATGCAATTGAATGAAATTTGAGAATTCTGTTTCTAAAACGACTTGTAGATATATTTGATAATGTCTTCTCCAGATTATTGGACCAGAGTATTAATATGCATCAATGCTGTGCAGATTAATTTTGTCGGCAGGAGTTAGATTTATCTTATCACAACATTGAGCACCTCTTGTTTGATGACACGGTTTTTATGAGGTTATCGCACTTCTGTTTTTCTGTCTGAAGAGGTCACATTTTATTTAAGATCTCTTGCTATTGCATTCAACAATGAAGGTCATAGCAAAGAGAATTTAGAATTTTAAACTTTTCTCCTTCCTTGATGTTTTGGATAATCTGGGAGTTTCTGGTTTTAGATAGTAAATTCAATTGTCCTAAAAGCAGGGCTCCTGACTAACTTTTTTTACCACTGCCCTGAAACAATTTTAAATTGTCTTGAAATCAAAATGTTTTTTTCTAATTTGTTATTATCTCTAGTTGTTAGTAGCATAATAACACCATTAAAACATTTAGGAAATGAATATTTATTTTTGTCTATTTAGTCTTAAAATTGTGGTCTTTTTTCTTTTCTTTTTCTTTTTAAGAAACAATGAAAAAACTTTTTTTCACAGATTTGGGTGAATTAAAAAAACAAAAATTACCCTAAAATGATGTAAAAATCTGCAAGAATGTTTTATCCTTTCATAGTCGGTTATGCTTATTTTGATTATTTAAAAATGTAGGGTGTCCCTAACGAATATTTTAATGTTCCCGGGACAACAGGACACCATTAATCTTGTGTCCTGCATAGAAGACAAGAAAACATTTAACTTTATTGTATTTCTTAACTTGTTCATTATCAAAGGACTTTAATTAAAATTTGCTACTTTTCCTCTTAAGTACAAAAGAAAACATTGGAGCTAAAGATATTAACAGTATAGACTAACTTACAAAGAAATTATTTATATAAAGAAATTCTGCTTATATGCATAGATTTCATTCTTCTTTTGTATTGACTCATCATTCATAAAAATCTTTCTTCAAAATTGATATTTATATTTTTGAAATTTTTTATGATACTTTTAAAAGAAAAAAATTCTTCTCTTTACTTTTTGAATTTAAGAGTGCAAAGAATTGTTGAGTCAATTAAACTTATTCTTTGTGTTGGGAAGAGCAATCTCTTGTTACAATCAATTAGTTGGATCCTGAGAAAGAGCTAATAATAATAAAAGTCCTTTCCAATCTCACTATATACATAGCATCAATTTCTTTGGATAAACACTGCCTTTTAGTAGAGTTTCACTTGCACCAGAATCTCTTGCATTCAACATTGTTGTAATTACCAATCTTTCATTAATTGTCACAATTTTGTTACATTTAAGTACAGAATCACATGGAATTTTTAGGTCCCATACTTAAAAGTGACTAACATGTAAAGTTCTCATTTTCACATTTATAGAAGATTTAATTTTGCAAATAAAATTTCAATCATTCCCTCTCTCCTTACAATATACTTACTATATGGGATTAGTTTAGGATTTCATAGACTAACTGGTGTATTTTGTTGACTAGTTCAAGATATTTTTTAATACATGTGACTTTATGGTGAAACAAACAATATAGTTTCTTTGGATCAGTGAATGTAACTAGTTAAGTTAAAGACAGGCCAGTGAAGACCAGCCTCTCCTTCTTACTCCAATTTTCAGGCTGTTCAAATAAACATTGACTAACATAACCAACTTTGTACTGATGATTTTCAGTGCTTGATTTAAATAATTTGAAAATGTTGGTTATGACATACCTCTTGCTGTATAAGTAATATCTTGATTTGATTTCTGACAACTTGTCTATTTGACTTGGACTGGTGAGAAATCTAGTCACAAAACTATAAAACAAAAACATTTTTGCAATTCCTTCTCTGGAAAATTCACAAATATTTTTTACATAGGAGTTACATTTTTATTTACCTTTCTTTAAATCGATAAAAAACACAATATGCCAAAAATGTTGCTTTTTTCTTTTTTTTTTTTTCCTTTCATATTCAATGTTATAATCAAACAGAATCAAAATAAGATACAGTCCTGGTCACAATTATTGGCACCTGGGAAATTTCAGGGTATAATGTAGAATATGTCCTGAAAAAACAAAAATGAATCTATTGAAACAGCTTTGGTCTGTTGACAACTCATGGTTGATAAAGAATAGCAAATAATAGAACAAGTTCATATAAATTTGGTTATTTTTCATTTATTTCTGAAGATCTAGTAAAAAAAATGAAAGTGTGCCAATAACAGTGACCAGGACTGTACATGCCAATATAGGTTTTTAAGAATTAACAAAATGACATCTTGATCCATGCAAGTCATTCATGTTGGTGGCTATTTGCTAAAAAAAAAAAAAATTTTCATATTCAGTCTAGTTACACAAGTTTTTGTATGAGAATTTTTTTCTTTTCTCTCCTTTCTTTTTATTTTGCTTTGGTTTTTTTTTTTTTTCTGTTGAAAGTTTCTCTAATTATACTTGATGTATTTCTGAGATTATTTTGCTTATTTATAAACTTCAAGATGGATATGAATTAGTTTTTATTTATTTTTTTTTATTTGTTCTCTTTTATTTCTTACTATATATTCAATTAAAGTATCAGATAACCTGACCTCTACTGATATGAGAGATTGTCATTCTTTATTTGTCATTAGATACAATCTAGACACACATCTTTATTAAGGATAATAATAATAATCAGAATTGATTTCAATCTTTTTAGATATGGGTAACTAAAGAAGTTTGATATTCTTGCATTCTTGTTAAAATCTTGTTCGCATATACAATGTGTGGTTTGTAAAGTACTAGGGTGAGTCAAAGACTTTGCAATATTTTGATAATGTGAAGCACAATTCAGTAATGCCATATTCTTTTACCAACGTTATGAAGTTGATGAACCACATTGGACTGTGAGATGCTGAGCTCACCTAATACTCTCTGAATAGTGCTCGCCAAATTTACCTCTATGGCTTGGAGCACAGATGAGCCTACCAGACCTTGCCTGACCATTAAGGTTCCTTCAACCCAAACAAAATTTCTTCAACTGTCTGGTTACTGTATTGTCATCAAGTGCGCCTTCATTTTTACAATATCATGACCCAGTCCGAACTCATAAAGCATAAGTTCCTGAATTAGACTACATTGTATGTTCATTTGTGTGGGTTTCAAATCACACACAGTGAAGCGATGTACAATGTGTAGGTGCACCAATACCATGATACTATCAACCTCAGTGGTGCCTTTTGCAGCTTGAACTGTTTTGGTTACGTGATATATATATATATGCCACAAACTAGCATGTACCAAAATATTGCAAAACTTTTGACTCAACCTAGTATTATAACAAGTCTTAAATTATAATCCACTTTGCTTGAAAAAAAAAATCATCTCGGATTTTAAGCAAATCTTAGTCCAGCTCTAAAACAGAATTTATTTTGTGTTGATTTTATTAATTTGTTTGAATTGGGCTCTGAAAGAATGCAAATTTCTTGTGGTGAAAAATATTTTTACATAAGAAAAAACAAATCAAGTATCAAATATATGACTGTATATAATGAAATAATTTGAAAGTCACAAATGAATTATATAAATATCAAGTCAATCCTTAAAGGAGGCCTGACAACCAGGTTTGAACATGTGGAGACCTAAATTACTACTAAATAACAATTACAAAGAAATTATTATAGTAAGGAATTTGTTAGTAATGTCCAGTAATTAGTTAATTAGCAACTATACATGTTAGGAAGCAGCTTAGAATTATTGACTTATTTCCATAAAATCAAATGTACAAAGAAAGAACAAAAATAACTTGTACTATAGGTTTACTACTTAAAAAAAAAAAAAAAAAAAAAAAAAAGAATTATCAATACTGATTATGTAGTCTTGAGAATTGTATAAATATTTTTATTTTATGCTTTTGATAAGATTTTAAGATAGTTTAAAAACTTTTAGTGCTGGTTCTTGGGTTGCCTTAGGTGAATTAAATAATAATTTTTGAAAAATGTATTTGACAATATAATCCTATCTTCTCTTTTCCTATTGAAATGATGCATATCAGAAACTGACATAAAATTTTGTCAAATAATTTCTGCAAGTCTTCAATTCAACAACACCAAAGTTTATAAAATAGAAACACATCCACTGAACTGTGGTATCCAGAGGGATTTTTAATTTACCACAATCTATTTCTTTCAAAAGATTTCCATATTCTTGAAAGTAAAAACTAGTATTATTAGCAACCTCAGCACCTTTGTTGATTTTGGTGGACATTGACAAATTCAGACCATAATCGGTTAATATCGTAATTTTTTGCATATTTCTGGTCCAAACTTTTAAAAATATTTATATGGTTGGAAATAAAATAAAATAATCTTTCTAAATATGGAATTTTTATGTGTTTTTATCCATTGAATTATTTTTTTCGGGGAGTTAAAATAGTATTTTGCTTTGTTCCAAAATTATGTTTGAGAACTAATTTGTTAAAAAACTGAAACAATATATAAGAAATAGTGATTTATGCATTCTTGGTCATCATCTTACAAATTTCCTCTTTGGCTTTCCAGTAGTATCACTGATGCCTTTTTTAGGATCCTTGAATTAAGGGTTAAAGTAGCCGTAAAATAGAGAATAAACACAAATGAAGTGAAGAATTTGCACTAAAATAATATCAAATACTCATTCAAGATAATGACTGATGCTGCTTGGGTAGATCGACCAGCCGTTTGTCTGTATTCGGTTTGCCTCAGTAGTTATTAGTGCAACTTTCGTTTTCATTGGCTTGACTAGTGTGTTTGAAGTCTGAAAATTTGTTTGACAACTGAGGCCTTTTTTACTCCAATTTTTTGTTCAAATTCTGAATAGTTCAGAGGTTCCACTGTATATAGGCTTTCAATTAAGTTCCTCCTTTTTTTTTCTTCTTTTCTTTCTTTTTTCCTTTTCTTTTCTTTTTTTTTTTTACATTGATAAATAAGATGAGATTTTCAATTGTCTTGGGTATAGAATTAATACCATTAACAATTAAACATTTTTTTATGATCTGCCAATAGGTGAATGTATTCAGTAATTGTGTGTTTATGTATGGCAATTCCACAGTAAGCAAGTTATTTTGCCAATATATGCACAGTAGTTACATGAGTCAGGTTATATATTCAGGCTTACAATTTAGCAAGAAAAAGTTGCAACATTATTCTCATTATCTCAGTTGGATATTGTCAAAATCGAGTTAGTTTTGGGGATTATGTTTATTGAGCATTAAACATGGGTTCCTTGCTAACTTGGCAGACCATTACTAACGAATGCGAGTCTCACTGGGTGCAATTAAGCAAAGTTCAGTAAAGAACTAAATAATTATTGATCCTAAACATAAATTCCCTAGATTTTATTCAAATCCCAAAATTATATTTAAACTTTAAGCTTGAATGTATTTAATCAGTAAACCTTAGTTTGATAGAGGATCAAAATAGTGTGGACACCTGATAAAGATCAAATTCGCTACACAAGTAAATGATCAGTAGGATAATCTTGCTAACCATGGTTCTATACCTTTCACTATAATATTGAAACTTCTTTTTTTAAATCTCCGGAAACCTCTTGGGGAGACATTTGTCTAACAAGATAGAGGAAATTAATATTTGTGATTATTTAAACAAAAATTATTTGAATCGTTGTATATCTACATGATTGATTTGTTACTGTTTTGACAAAAGGTCAGAAATATGAGGCACCCAGTGAGGATCAAACTCAATGGGGTGCCAAGTGAAAATCAAACTCCCAACCAAGGTATGCTAATATAGCATGTTAACCTTTATACCATGTGAGTTGCCCATGGTTGATTTCTTGGTATCAAGCAAACAAAAAAAATTTATTTTAGGAACTGGAAATGACCGGTGGATGTAACCTGGCGGAAGTAATTTATTATATTTTCTCATATAGTAAACAATAGGGATGTCCAATCTGACATCTCAAATTCAACCCCACCTTATATTTATAGAAAAAATTTAAAAATCGTTTTTATTGCTTCATTTTTTCAGATTTCATAAAATTGGGTGTGGGGGGGGGGGCTGGTAAAAAGGATTTCCCTAATATATTTTAAGGAAAACCTATTTTAAACAAAATTTCATCAACAGGTGAATAAGTACCAAAATTTTTGTGAAAATTTGACTCTTAATTGATTTTTCAGATGGTAGTCATAGCTTGTTTTTGGCTATGTTAAATTTCAATGGTTTGAAAATGTAAACTTTGTTTTCGTTCCTAATTTTCATTATTTCCGGGAGTTGAAAAAATTTTTTTAAATCATCAGGAGTTTTTTAATGGTCCAAAAATTTTGAAGATAATATTAATCTTTATTCAAATTTAAGTGTTAAATATAGGGGGGGGGGCTAAATTTTACACAGCAGATTGGATATCCCTAGTAAACAAAACTCATCCAGTGTTAAATTTTGGTTGGTGTTTATGGTCAGATTTTTCACTTTAAAAAAAAATGACAAATATTTTTTTCTTCATACAAAAAGTCGTGTTTTAGTTGCAGTGTAAAATGTTGACAACCACATTAGTTTGTTCATGTGGCCTTTGTTGATGTTGCATTTAAAAAAAAGAATTATCAGCATCAGTTAAATTTTCCTCTTTCCTATTATGTTGTTTTTGTCTTATTACATTTTTTGAGTGATTCGATGTTTTATTTATTTAAGTGGTTTGTAAGATTTCCCCATGTAAGACCTGCACCCTCAAAATAAGTTCTTTTCAACTTCTACAAACTCAACTCTCTCTCCCTTTCTCTTTTGTCTTATTCCCGTCTGACTTTGACATTTTTTGTGCAAACTCGACAGTTTTTGTGCCAAAGAAGAATATTTTTTATCCTAACTCCCCGAGATAATTTTATCTTTTATGTAACTTGTTTCGTAACAAAGAAAGCAGCAGCAGCATCGTTTTAATCTTTATTATTAAATAGGTTTTATTAACTGTTAGGTTTCTATTGTTGCTTTCTTTATTTGGAGTGTGTGTGTGTGTGTGTGTGTGTGTCTTTCTGAAGAAAGAAAAATGGTGACAGACTATTAAAATGACATTATTTTAAAAAAAAATTTTCATTATTTTTTTACTTTATCTTTGTCTTTTTGGGTGAATGGGTGGTACAATTTAAAAAAAAAAAATGTTGTGTACCAATAGCAATTTTTCCTTGTTTCTTTTTTTTTTTTTTTTACTTTTTTTTTTTTTTTTTTGTATTTACATTTGTTTTTATCATTTTTTTCTTTTTAGAAATTGTAAGCAAAGAAAAAAAAAATGTGTATATTGTATTTACTTTAGAATTAAATACTATAATTACTTTCTAGTATTTCAAAGAAAAAGGTGAACATTAACAAAAAGAAAAAGTAAACTATGTCGATTAGTGTCGGATTTGGATTAATTTGATATTTAATTAGGTTGGAAAATCTGTGTAAAACTGGTTGAGTTCATTTATTTCTTTTGATTTTGATCCTCGTAATGTGATTGTTTGTAGAAAATAATATTAATTGTAAATCTCTGTTATGACATTATCCCTATTCCTCAAAAAAACCTTGTTTACTGTTAAAATACACACACATACACACTGTATCTAAAAGTGTGTATTGATTTATCGATGGTCTAATGAACTCATTTATGCAATAGTCGATTCAAAATCCTACTACCCCCATTTCGTTCCTGACCCCTCACCCCCATACAATCCAAGCAAAATGAAACTTCCTCTCTTTCTATTAAAAAACAAAAAATCAATATTGCACAACATATAAAATTAATTTCCTTTCTTAAAACACCTTTTTATTCTAACAGTTTATTGTATGGCCAAGCATTAAATTTCTTTTGTTTTATTTTTTGTAGAATCTGAAGATGTAACAGAAATAGTGGATAAGAAGGTTTGTATGAAAGATTTTATTTTTTATGCTGCTGATAGAATTCTCTTTGACACTTTATAATGTGCTATTAAAAAATTAGTCTGTGTAGCTCCACAAAATAATGAAA
Organism: Doryteuthis pealeii; assembly: GCA_023376005.1. Taxonomy (NCBI): domain Eukaryota; kingdom Metazoa; phylum Mollusca; class Cephalopoda; order Myopsida; family Loliginidae; genus Doryteuthis; species Doryteuthis pealeii. The sequence continues at coordinate 33,004,298 of CM042171.1, forward strand.
GTACACAAGCACTGGACAAAAAAAAAATCAATTTCTATCCTAGCTGAACAGGTCACTTGTCATTCTCCCCCCCCCCCTTCCTTCTTAAATCATTTTTATGTTTATTTTTTTAATCTATTTTTACATGGGGGTCAGAAAGTCCTACATATTTTTTTTAGAGATGAAATAATTACATAACTTATATTATTAAAACAATATGTAGGAGAGACAAGACTTTCGGATTACGCTGTATATTATTTCACGTGTTTGTTATTTAACTTAGTGAAAACAGATTGAGAAATACAACTTGGGTTTATTCTCATTAGATTAATGTCAAGATAATAAAAGAAAGAAATTTAGTCAAATCTTCATCAAAACTAATTTTAGGCATTTAAGTATAAAGCAAGCTATTTATTGTTTGCATTTAATTATTAAGTATAACTTGTTTCCCCATATCTAATAATTTTAAAGATATCTTGTTCTCACAAGAGCCTAATTTAAAAAAAATATTTTTGATACTAATGTAGATTGTAAATTGGTAGCTGCCATAGAAATACCTTTGTTAGAATATCGAGGCTTCCACATAATTTTTGACTAAGGAATGACTTAAAAAAAAAAACTCCATGAGCTGCCGGTATGAAGCAGTCTTGCCATTAATTTTAACCAGTAGGACTGTTTTAGACAGATTTAGAGGCATGGTCGTGTATATCCCATTGATAAAAATGCCTTGCAGATGCTTGTTTTTGCAATCTTCAGCAGTATAAGAGTGAAAGTTGCAGTCCTGGGTCAAAGGCTTTCAAGGTATTGATCCAGGCTTTCGTTTGGGCCTTATTTGTAGTTGGAGAGTAAATGCCTGCCAATTACCTTGCTTTTGGGTTTGATGAAAAGCTTTCGGAGTGTTTCCACTGCAGTCTTATATAAAGTATTTTACATGTTTGTAAATAGCCGGTGACAAAACGTTCATTAATATAGGTAGCCTGGTAGTACCTTCAGAGTTTATGGTGTTGATAATATTAGAGAATGTTTTAAACCAATGGTTCCATTGCTTCAAAACGACATGGTTTCAGATATTTGTCCATAGTTCGTACATATGGTAAATTGTAGTTTAGCTAGGAGTATATATTTACCTTTACCATGTCTAGAATGAATGAACACAATAGACTGCAAGCTCTTAAATTGTACTGTTCATTTTAGTAATAATATTAGAAGTAACTAGCAGGACCTGTGGATATACCACAGTATGGTAATTATTATGTTTGATATGTTTACTTAAGAGCTATTGCTAAAGAATTCAATATGTAAAAAGTATAATAATCTTGATTTAATGCTCTCTCACTCTTTTTTTTTCTTCTCTCCTTTTCATTATGTTTGATTGAAACAGATTAGTGTTATTGCTTCTCACCCCCTCTCTCTATCTTCCCCTACTTTTTCTTTCTTATATTTTTTTGTGTAGCATGTCCTTTTTCTTCCCTATCTTTCTAATAAAACTGAAACGGTCCATTATTTAGCTGAGGTGACGACACTCATAAGAAATAAAAATTCGGTGGATAAGCAACACCAGATAATCAAGATTTACATATTTGCATTTGATCTTGGACGGTCTCATTTTTAACCAGAGGGTGTTGCAAAATGATAATGGTCATACAATTAAGAGTATAATATATAGGTAAGATTTTGCTCTTCTCAGGTTTTATGAGCTGTTCTTCTTGAATTCCCTGTGTAAATGTTAAAAACAAAAATCCAGTTTGGTTTTACTTTTTGTAGATTCAATAACAACGGCAAGCAATTAACCCTTTAGCCTTCACAAAAAAATTATTGAGAGACCTTTAGCTGGTTTAGCTCAGTCAGTAGAGCATCTACTGGAATTGCAAGTTTCCAAGTCCTTGCCAACTCGACGTATGAGTAGCACAGCTTGGGTAACCTGATCTGTGCAGTAAAGTGGGAAACTGACGGTCTGTGCGGCACTCCACTTCAGCAAAAACAATCTCTCTGGTCTAGTGCTCGTGAACAGGGGATAGACTCCCTTGCTGTTCGGTGGATACTGACTTTACTTTTACTAAGTGAGCGAGCAACCCTCATTCAGCCATGTTGTATTGACTGATGTGTAAGAGAAAAGAGAAAGCAAAGTAATTATGATGCAGTTATCTCCCTTTTGCTTCTCTCCTTTGTCTTCTTCAGGTAATTTGATCCTACATTGTCATAAATCAGCCTCAGATAACAGAGAGAGACTTTAAGTCTAGAAAATAGGAAGAGGAACAGCAACAGCAGCAGCCGTTTTCATTATATTTTTTACATTGATCAATTTGTGTTTTCTATTTATAACAAAACTCTGAATACTTGTTAAGATCCTGATAATATTGAAAGTAATTGCTTATTAAAGTTCTGCTACTACTACAACAATCTTGTGGATATTTTACCACTTGACAAATTCATTGATTTATTGTCAACTGATTCTCTCTCTTTTTTTTTTCTCGTTAATGTTTGAGCCTAAAATGGTGTCTAAAGAGACAAAATCACCCAAAATGTTAAAGTTCTCACTTAAAACAAATGATATTGGCAACTTGTATTGTTGAGTGTATTGAAATAACCCTTTTATCAAAGGTGATTAAAATCTCAAAGGGTTTTTGTCAGGAAAGCATTATATCCTAAAAATAGGATTAAAAGGTTTCATTTTGAACCATAGCAGCAAGAGCAATTGACTTAATGAACAGTAGGAACTGAGCAAAACCTAATGATATGCACCCCCACACCCACTCACTCACACACACATACATGTATGTTGTACTTAGTTTAGCTTATTGTAGAATTAAAATTTGCATATGTCATTACATAATAATAATTTTAATTCTGCCTTTCCAAGAATGATCACTCGTATCTATAATATGAATGTCAGTGTGTAACATTTTTTTAATTTTACACCTAGAGGCCATAGCCCAACATATACCATTTTGGAATCTGGCTGACTTAATTAATTAAAAAATATTCCAGGCCTTATCCAGACTGGCAATCTTAAAATTTCAAAGCTATTTGTATTGACCCCAAATAGGAAAACTAAAAATGTTATTCATCATGCAGCTTTGCAATAAATTCCAAATAGACAAATTATATCATTGTTTTGATGAAAACTGTTAATTGTTTGAAAAATATTGTTCAAGTTTGATAAAAATTTAATATGTACTTAATGCATGATGTGTCATTGTTTTGTAAGAATTAGCTTAATTGTTTCCTAATGTTGGCTTTTAAGCTAGTTTTACATAGTGTCTTCCCCTTTTTATTATTATTATTATTATTATTATTATTATTATTATTATCTATAGTGATGCTGGTAGCTTTTTGATTTAGTGCGTCCCGGACATATTTGCTTTGAATGAGTCCCTGGGAAAATTTATGGGTCCCAACTAAAGCCATCTAACTCCTACCTTGTAACCTATCCTGTGTAATTCATTTCTAAGAAACTATTGAAATGTATTTACAGTTAGCTTGAAATGGTGAGGGAAGAAAAAAGAAAAACACTGGGATGCATGGATATGATTTTACTGCGTCCTTTTAGATTTTTGTGCATCAGGTACACAGGATGCATGCCTATCAACATCTCTGTATCTATATATTACTATGCCAGTACCTACCTACATGTGTCACACTCTGTCATCACCTCAGATAAATAATGGTCTGTATTATTGTAATTGTGTGGAAAAAAAGATGAGAGATAGGAAGTGATAGCACTTAATGTCTGTTTAAATGAAATAGAAAAAAAAAATAAAAGGAAAAAAGGGGGAAAGAAAGAAATTTGTAAGAGATTATTATACTTTTTACATATTGAACTATTTTTGCAATAGCTTTTCAGTAAACATCTCAAACACTATAATAGTCAAATTATCATATTGTGGTGTATCCACAGCTCCCGCTAGTTATTATTATTATTATTATTATTATTATTATATCCCAATTTAGAGAAGGAATGATATTTTTGTTTTCATAACTGAAGAAATAAAGGCTCTAATTCTTTGGATTCACTTTCACATTTAAGAGAATCTTAAGTATCTCTGCATTTTTTAAAATTTTTTATAGATTTAAAAGATTTTTCTTTATTTATTTACTTAACTCATAACCTAGCTTGGTTGTGGGTCACTACTCATGTAGCATATCTTGGGAACAAATATCCTGGCAAAGCCCATCCCTCTCCAGGTCTGGTTTTGAATTCAAAGTTTTCCTGTTCCTAACTTGGTTGCCATACCAGGGTTAATGAGGTCAGTCTGCATATTATTTACCCATAGCTGGAGAGAGAATATTTGGATTCATAACTTTCCTGGGTATCAGTACTATATGAAATGCAAAACCACCTTGTTCAGGACTTGAAATCTGGTAGCTGAGTTCACTCTCTATGGTGATAACTATTATGCTACAAGCGCCTTTTTGCATACAATAGACTAAATCTGTAAATTTTAAGATTCAAGGTGGCTTATGTTCCGATTCTGATCACTATTTTAGGTGTTTATGTCTCCTATTGGTAAATCCAATGGTAGAAAAGTGTGTAGTCTCAGTAGTGGAAAGTCTGTTGTATTCTTTGAAGAACAAGTGTACTCCTTGTTGCAGAGAATCCAGTTGTAGTGTTCCTTCAATCAGAAAATCCCCTTAACAACTGATTCTAGGACAGTTACATAAGATCTTAAATGCTTTTCTAGGTTCCTTTCTGATTGGCCCATTTTACCAGAAGTGCCTACGCTGCTATTAGGGAAATTCTATAAATAAAAGTGGTGATTTGTCGTATGTCTTATACTCCCAGATAGTCCAACAGCTTATTCATCCCACAACCTTTTCTACATGAATTGCTAAAAGGTTGTGGGAATTGAACTAATCTTTTAGGCAAACCCTCTAATCACTACTATTTTCTTGTGGACATTTATGATTGTGTTGTTGTTTTGATTAGGAAGAAGATCAAGTGCAAGAGACAGCAGTAGTTGCAATCCCAGAAGTAGAGGAAGAAGTACCGAAAAAGGAAACTGATGATAATGCTGATGCTGATGCTGAAAAGACTGAGAATTCCAAGGATCAATCCCTCCCACCTACATCAACTGAAGAAACAGATGGGAAGGACTTGACTGATCCAACTCTTGGCAATACAGCTTCACAAGAAAAGACAACGGAAAATAATGATGATGATAATAATGCTGTTACAACTGGAGACAACAATGACACAGTGGTAATTATTTGATTTTGTATTATTTCCTGTTAGAAATCGGGACTTGAAAGATGATTATTAGGAGTTTTATTTTATTTTATTTATATATATATATATATATATATATATATATATATATATATATATTTTATTTCAATCTTGTAAGTAAAAGTAAGTAAAGTCAAGGGGTGGCCTAAAGTCGGTATCAGCCAGACAGCGAGGGAGTCTATCCCCATTTCATTAGCGCTGGACCAAGTTTTTTTTTTGTTTTTTTTTTCTTAGTGTCTGAGGCGGAGCACCACATCTACCATCAGTTCCCCACTTTACCACACAGATCCCTGTGCTACTCATACGCTGAGTTGGCAAGGACCAGTATCAAACCAGGTACCTTGAGGTCACCAGCCAAAAACTCTACCAACTGACCTAAACCGGGCCTATTCAATCTTGTAAAAGTCCCAAATAACAAGAAAAGTTATTAAGGAGAAATAAATGTTTTTCTTTAAAAATATTTTCATTTAATTTTGGTTACATTTTCAAAGGGTGAAATACCAGAAAGATTATGGGCTTTTACAAAATGTCAAACAATGAACCTGGGCAGACAGTTTCAAATTACAAATTTCTGATTACATACAACTTTTATTTTGTACTGAAAAGAAAAGCATGAACCTTAGGTTTGCCTGTGTCATGTCTCATGACCAGTTAACTTGTTTCTGGAATACTGTAAGGCATTAAGGAAATACAGAATAAAGTTTCCTCACAGTAATTTAAGTTTAAAATATTATCCTCAGAAAATAATACACACACTTATTAGTTCATCCCCAAAACTAGGCTCTTATTTTATTCTCTAAACAAATTTCATACATTCTATTTTATAAAACTATTTATCTTGATGATACTTCTTATTTTTATTTATTTATTTTTTGTTTCTAGGCTGAAACCAAAGATTCTACTGCAAATCCTCCAAGTATGTTATTTTTTCTTTTTTCTTTTCTATTTGTCTTATTAAAAGTCTAAATTCTTCCAATCTTTCAGTTCACCTAAAACTTTAAGTTCTTTGTTTTCCATAAGCGCAAATGCCATTTTACACTATCCCAAACTTTGAAACATTGTTGAATGTTTATTCGATATATAATTGGTTAAACTATGTTTGTAAACGTTATACTGATTTTAATTAAACCTGTGGAATGAAGATAATTTTCTCTTATGTTTTATTTGTACAGTTTATAGAAAAGATACTTATTTTCTTTTTATGTAGATTTTTAAATCCAAAAATTCAAATTCATGGAGTCTGATTTTATTTTAAAATTTGATAAACTGAAATAATCTGTTTTAACAGTCCAGTTGCAAATAATTCATCAAGCATATTTATAGTTATTTACATGGTTTAGTCTGACACAAGGCTGCAGTCATGTCCAGTAAATTATTTGTAGGTAAATTTAGAAATTTAATCATTGCTTTTAAGAATTTGATAAAAAAGTTATGATTGGAGAAACCCTATATTATATATATTTACCAACCCCTCTGCATGAGTAGAAAGTGACACAAGGTCAATTTCTTAAGTGGAGTTTAATAGGTTTGAATTCAATTTTCCTTCTAGACTGGTTGCCTAACCAAGATTAAAGAGCCCAGTTTGCCCTACTATTTATCCATAGCTGGAAGGAGAATAGTTGGATTCATACCTTTCCCAAGGGTATTAGCACTATATGAAATGCAAACAGCCTCGTACAGAGGGATAAAAAAAACCAATGTGGCCACCTGTTAGCTGTAGGTGGTGACCCGTAATGCTTAAGGATGAAATCCTGGTAGCTGAGCACCCCATGACATGCAACACTCCACTTTAGCCCTTGCTTGAGCTAGACAGGTAGTCGGAGAGGTCCCCTCTGATCAATTGGCTGGTTATGTCAAGCTGTCACACCTATATTATTTTTCTGGATCATATTGCTTTTATGGCAAATCCCCAACCCTTTTTATCATATATGTGCTAGAAGGCAGTGACTGAGGGTCTTAGTGTCCTGGGTATTGGCATTGAACTGCAGTTAGTGGTGAAGTTTCACATAAAATAATACACAGTTTGATATGCCATAAAATACAACCAAACCAACAAACTTAATTAAATCTGCCAAAATAAGATAATAATTTTGGTCTCTAGTTAGGAAATTGTAAGCATGATATCTACTTTAGATGGTTAAACAAAAGGATTTGGTTTGACTAACCTAATGGATACAAAGTAAATGTCCAGCTTAGCATTATACTTAGATTATAGATGATAATTTTTTGAATTTCCAAGCACTAGTACTTTAGGCTTAAAATATGTTCCAGGAAGTGTCCCATTAGTAAGCCCTCCCCAAAATTTGTAACTATAATTCTAACCATCTTTGATTTATGTGGGCAGAGACAAAAGAGACATTTATTAAATTGTTATAGTAAGATAAGAAATGTACAGGGTGATTGTAAAGTAACTCCCTATTTTAAACTATAATTTTTTTATCTGGTCAGTTGTCAAAACTTGGAAGAATATTGAAGACTTGATTTTTATGCAAGATGGTGCTCCTCCACATTTTGCCATTGTTGTTTGTGAATGGCTGAATCACCATTTTCCTAGGAGATGGATGGATAGACCGCATAATTGGTTGGTCAGAAGTCATGATTTAACACTTTGTGACTTTTTTCTTTGGGGTGGATTGAAGGAGCAAATCTACTCTGCAAAACTAATGACTTTAGAAGAACTTGAAGGACAATACGAGAATTTATTTCTGCCATTCTTCAAGAGTTTCTAGGAAGATCAGTTGATATGATTCCCGAGCGAATGCTGGTGCCCATATAGAATTTTAAATAAAACTCCATGTTATGTGTGTTTTTCTCATATTCACTTTTTGTAAAAGTAATTCAGAAATGAATTATAAGATTTTTTAAATAGGGCGTTACTTTACAATCAGCCTGTGTATTGCCTTTTGAACTTTGAAATTATTTATCTTTCTTGAGATTGTAAGTAATTGTTTTTCTTCTCATTACAGCCACCAAAGGTGAAGAAAATGAGTCTCTTATTGTTCTGGTTGATGACACACAAAATGATCTTGATGCTGATCTTTTGGCCAAGGAGAAAGCAATCAATAAAAATAAAGGGAAGAAATCCGAAGATGCTGCAGACACTGAGGGTGGTGATAACAACTCTGGACCTTCAGGTGTTGAAGCCACAAGCAATGAAGATGGTGGTGGTGGCGGAGGAGGTGATAAAGGTAACACGGAAGTGAAGACTGAGAAGAAAGCGGATGAAAAGAAAGATGATAAAGATGGGAAATTGAAGAGGTTGGTTTTCATGTCATCTTTCCCACTGCTTTGACTCAAAAGATGTCATTTGTTTCATGTTCTTGCTTCTCGCTAACAGATTTTCCTGAAATACACACACACAAAACTCAGCAAAAGGAAGTCTTAGGTCTTTACAATTAGCTAGATTTAACTATTTTAAAAAATCAATTACCTAGCTTTAGATATGATTTTTTTTTTTTTTTAATGTTAGAAAGAATCCCTAATACTTCTTCCATATGTGAAAAAGTTTATCACCAAAATAGATCCAATAATCTGAATGTGGTTTTATTTCTAAACTAACTTCAGTAAATTTATTACTCCACAATTTGGCAGGTTACAATTCAGACTTCTTATTTCAAGCAAATTTGGTAAATTAAAATGAGCCCTGATATTATTCTCATGGAAGTTAAAATGTCATTTTTAAACAGAATATGGACGTTTTACATGACAAAACGCAACCAGAAAATAGTAACTAATGGAAAAGAATTGATTGGTAAATATAATGATTAGAGCAATTCATTCATAGTAACATGTAACAAGTAATTCAGTATTTTATACAACGGGTTGGTAAGTAAGTAAGATTTTAAAAAAAAAAAAATTTTTAAATCTTTCTAGGCTTGATTTATATATTTATCTGCAAGGCTAATATATATGGATTCTTTCTCATCTTACCTTCAACATTTATTGTCCCAAAAGCCAAGAGTTTTACTTTTATTTATCGAATTGTGTTCCTATTTATTTAAAGGGAGCATTTATCACCGTCAGGCACGTTAACACCAATAGTTTTCATTACACTTTTTCATTTTGGTATTGATTTTTACCTCTTCATTTTGTACAAAGACTAACATATCTTTAAACTATTTTGATTTCTTATTTGTATTTAATGAATTAAATTTCTTGCTGTTGCAGTTCATCCACAGTTCCCCGAGTGAAATCCACCAAAAATGGTTCCAGTAAGTTGTTTTTTTTGTTTTGTTTTTTTTGTTTTTTCAATTTATATTTTTTAATTATTGAAGATGTTGGTTCCTTCTATTGAATAATCCTTTTTCCCAATTTAAGAAAAAAGTAAACATCTTTTGCATTCTATTCATTCTAATATTTATTTTGAAAATAAGAAAATCTTCTAAGTACAACTTTGTTTCTGTAAATGATAATGTCAAGAATTTTTATTGATAGAACCAAGATTTTTAATCTTCAGCTTTAACTGGCAATACAATGTGATTATCAGAATTATTTGTGTTGGACAATGAAATTCTGGAGAGAGAAAAATTCTCATGTATAATACACACCAACTTTTTAGAATTTGTAGCAGCTAAATTGAGCATTTATTCAACTTTTTATTAGTTTGTACTAACTAAAAATAAGAATTTATATAGTTTACATTATATCTTAAAACACAAAATTTACACAGTATTTAGAGCAAATACATGGAAATATTCACACAAAAATTCAACAAGCTTGCAGTTGAAAATAAGCCCACATTAGGAGAAACAAAATTATAAACAAACACACATTCCAGTGGATATTTCTTTGTAATAGCATCAAACACATTAGGTTGGACTAGATATAATTACTTTCAGTCATCCCATTCCAAATATAGTATGGCATTTGGCCGTAAAAAAGATAATTATCACACACAAACTTTAGGGATGAAAAATCTGGAAAAATTGCATCTTATGCACAAATAATTATGATAAATTCCTTTCTATTTAATTTTATTATATCTTTAGTTTTTTTTCTCTTTCAATTGTATCATATATCACCATTCACATACTTAACATTTTTAATTTTCAGATGCAAATCAGAACAGTTGTAATTTATGGATAAGTGGTTTGAGTAGCAGCACAAAAGCAACTCATTTAAAAGGAATTTTTACTAAACATGGCAAGGTTGGTCATTTTTCTTTTATTGGCTAGATATAAACTGATTCTATATAAAAATATGTAACTATCTATGTCTCTTGCTGCCTGCTCCAGGTAATGTCATTTTATGATCAATATATGTGTTAGATTTGCATACTATATACCATAGACAGGTAAGAACCAATCAGCTTTTAGATAGCTTGGCACCCTTGCTTGTTGGGAATGAGTTATGCCTTGGAGCTCTATTAAAGCTCTATATATATCTTCTTGGGTAGTGGAGTATTAGTTGCCTGGAGATCTTTAACTTTAATATTGCTTAATATCCCCCACTTTCAACCAAAAGTATGTGTGGTCTGAATAAGTAATGTAATACAAATTTTAATATATCTTATAATGGAGATTATGTGTCTGTCTGTAATTAAAACTACATCACCACCACCGTCACAATTCCCTTAATTATTTACATTATATTCTCTATGGTTATTAATTAATCATTATTTAATCTTAATTAGAATCTTATTTATTAACAATGTCTCTATATGGGTCTAGCTGAGATAGGTTTGCTTCAAAACAGCCCATATTATTAATGTGTTTAAAATCCTGCAATGTGTGTTGTATATCATTAAGAAATGTTTACATAGTATATGGTGTGAATAATTTGCATACCAGTTTTGATAAAACTGTGTTTAATAAATAATTCTTATTTAATTTCATTAGTCTTTCTAATTCAATATGATATTTAATTATATTAAAACTTAAATACTTATGCCTGGAGGGTGCAATTTTATTTTTATTTTTTGCTACTATGTATAAAAATTTCTCTATTACAATGCTTTGCTTTGTTTTCAGGTTCTTGGTGCCAAATTAGTGACAAATTCTCGTCTCCCAGGAGGACAATTTTATGGTTTTCTTACTATGTCTTCTCCAGAGGAAGCTGCAAAATGTATTCAACATTTGAATCAGACCAAAATAAACAATCAAACTGTCACTGTTAAAAGTGTAAGTTGTCATTTTTTTTTCTTTTTCTTTATTGAAGGTAACATTTCTTTCAACCCTCAACCCATTTCAGCTAGTTCTTTACTTTCATCTGGTAACATACAATATTGCCCCATATGCAGCAGCCTGCACCTCTGCAGAGGGGTAAAATCCCCCCAATGGGGCCACCTGTTGGCCATGGGTGGCGGCCTATGATCCTTAAGAATGGAATCCTGGTTACTGAGTAGTTCATGAATGCAACACTCCACTTTGGCCCTTACTTAGGCTAGATGGACGGTCAGAGAGGGCTCCCATAAATCAATCAGCTGGTTAAGTAAAGCCCTAGCACCTATATGATTGTCCTGACCCTATTGCCTTATGGCTAACCATTGATATTACTCCCAGGTCCACTCTGACAAGAGTTGACATGCTGTAAAATCCAACCAATCAACCAACCCATATGCAGCATTAAGTTTCGTTTTGTAAATTGATGGTATTTATAAAAGTGCTTATTTTGCCTCTGTTGTAAATTGAGTGAATGAGTTTCTAGCTATATTGGTGATCTTTTCCTTAAAAAAAATGACCTTTCTACCAGGTTTCAGGTTAAAAATATAGTAAGGGTAACTCAAAGCTGAACATTTTTTTTCAAATGCAGGTATCATTGCGGAACAAGAAAATTTTGGTAATCAGTTCAGACTTTGGCTTACCCTTACTGAATTTTTAACCTAAACTATTATTGTAATGATGGAAATAAAAAGTATCACAATAGAAAGAAGTAAGAGCTGAATTAAAATTGACTACTCCGAGACAGAGAGGGAGAGAGCCCAAGTGGGAGTGACTTTTTTTATGAATTGTTTATATATATATATATATATATATATATATATATATATATATATATATATAGAGAGAGAGAGAGAGGGAGAGTTTACTTGGTTTGAATAATTGCATAAGCAAGAAACTGTTAGTAACCAAGCACTATTGACTCCGTGTTCATGCTACCCTTTTTTATGAACTGTTTATTTTTTTATGAAGGATTTATATAATATATATATATATACACATACACACACAGGGTGACCAAAAAAATTTAACATCATTTTAAAACCAATTATCTTGAAAACTAAGTCTAGCACAATGAAATTGAACAGTTAAGTGTTCAATATGCCACCTGTGACATGGCACATGTCAAGTCAGTAATTAAGCTCTTGCCAAACATGCTGTAGCATGTTTCCAGTAACATTATCCAGTGTGAAAGTGATTCTCTGTTTGAGTTCATCAATACTAGCAGGAAGAGGGAAGGCATAGACCAGTCCCTTCACATACCCCATAAAAAGAAATCAGATCCGGTGACCGAAGCGGCCATTTCATCAGAAAACTGTCTTCATCTCCATCATGTCTGATCCATCTCTCTGGCAGTTTCTCATTAAGATAAGCACATACTGTGCTCTTCCAGTAAAATAAAACATTAAATATATCTTAATCTGTTTCTATACAATGTAAAAATTTGGGGTTATTTAAACTAGAAATGCCAAAAGGCTTGTGAAATGTCAAATTCTTTGGGAAACCCTGTATGTGTGTGTGTTGTGTGTGTGTGTGTGTGTGTGTGTGTGTGTATATATATATATATATATATATATATATATATATTTATGTATTATGTTCTATTTTATTTTTCTTAGGCCAAAACAACCCCTGGATTGAAACCACTGAAGAAAGCAAGGCCAGAGACCAAATTGACTCCAAAAAAAGATGCAACAAAATCTGATGCAAAATCCCCACACAAAAAGTTATCAGTAAAGAGAAACACAGATAAGAAATATGAAGGGAATTCGTCCAACAAGAAACACTTGGATAAATCACCTGTGAAAAAACCTGTCGGAAAACCTGCAGACAAAAAGACACAAAGAGTGGAACCAAAGAAAGATGGTAAGAATTTCTCAACTTCGGTATACAGCAACAGATTTTCTAAAAGTCTGGGGGGGTTTTTTTGTGTGTACAATATACACATGCTGCTGGGGGGAAAAAAAAGTTGTTTGGCCAACAAAGCCTTCATCAGATGGTGATTCTGTGGGTCAAGTATGATTTTGGGGACACATCATTACCACTATCCAGAACACTCCAGCAGGATCTTCCAGTACTACCAGACTTTATGTGGTTTCTATCATATCATGGGAATACCCGATCCAAAATGCAACCTTTTTGTATAGTTATTTATTTTATTACACTTAACATGAACAAGATGGTATTTCCATGAAATTCACAAGCAGTCAGTATACGTATTCTCAATAATGAAAAATTAATTCAGTGATGTTAATTTAGATTGTATGGCAACATAACAATTTTGATATGTGGTATGAATAAACAATGTTTCGGCCACTGTGTCCCCTGGCCTTCCTCTGGTACTCAAGAGGTCACTACAGTGCAACATGTGTTGCTTCTCCAAGACGTCTTCTTTTCCAATGTCCTTCCCTATCTATTATTTTAACTTTATCTCACAACCACCCTGTTATCTGGAGCATTAGAATATACCGACTACACCTCTGCAGAGGGGTAATACTCCGCCAATAAGGGCACCTGTTGGCCATGGGTGGCGACCTGTAATACTTAAGGAAGGAATCCTGGTGGCTGAGCAGTCCATGACTTGCAACACTCCACTTCAGTCCTTACTTAGGCTAGACAGGCGGTTGGACTGGCCCCCTCTGATCAATCGGCTGGTCTCGTCAAGCCCGAGAACCTATAAGATTGTCCCAACACTATTGCTCTTATGGCAAGCCCCAACTTTTTTATCATACAGGTGCTAGAAGGCAGTGCCTGAGGGTCTTCATGTCCTGAGAATGAAGTTAAATTCTATCTGATGGTGAAGTTCCAGTTTTGGAGGTCTTAGGAATGTGGAGTGCCCTTTTATCACCATTGCTCCCTATTCTACTCTGATTCGAAGTGGTAGTACCTGTTAGGGTCCCATCTATGGCTTAAATAGAAAAATGTGTTTATAAAAAAAATTGAGTATCCATTAAGAATGAATTTATTTCAAAACTTTGTTGGCATTTAATGACCCACTGAGGTTGATGTGCCGTAAAACAAAACAAAACAAACCAACCAACCAACCAACTATTTATCTCACAAGTGACCTCTTGAGTATCTGAGGAAGGCTGGAGGATACAGTAGCCTGAACATTGTGTTTATACATACCACAATAAAGATGAAGACAATAGTCAAAAACATCAAAATTATTCACATCAAGCCTCATCTCAAAAATACAGACAAATAAGATAATAACATTATTAGAAACTCAATACATTCTATATAGTTAAAGTTCAAATGATTAATTGTAAACTGGTAATCTGTACTGATAAAGGAATCCTGCTGTATACTGCAGGGAATTCATGATTCTGGATCCCTTCAATCAATCTTGATATGCGATTTATGCCATTACTGACACAGGTGAGCAATTAAGATGGTTCTGCTCTGTTTTCTGATGTGATGGTGTTATTTACCACCACATTGTAGGAACATATCTTATTTCTTTGTAACATTATAGCAATTACATGGTCTTTTCCAGTGATCATTAGTCTTTCCTAGAATCATCTGAACTTTCCCCCAGAAATGTTTGATAAATAATATTATACACACACTAACCCACCCACTTGACCTCTTCCCCCATCCACCACCCACCACCCTCCTGTCCACTTCCCCCTCTATAAAACACTTGTATGATACCTTTGATAATCAAATAAAAAGACTGATGATGCCGAGCTCAAAGCTCTAGCAAAATATATCCTACATACGTTTGTCTGAGTTTTATCGTTGAGTTCCTCATATCTCTACTACATTCTGTCGGATTTATTCCAATCCTCTTTCCTCATATATATATATATATATATATATATATATATATATATAACACAAGCCTGAAACACACACACACACCTGTGTGTGTGTAATTTTATGCTGAATATCATTTTTTAATCATCTGAATTATTAATATAATGGATATAACTATGAAATGCTAATTCAAAATTAATAATTCCTTGATAAATTGAAGCATTTATATCAATGGACCGATGTTACGATGGGGAACCCAATAGATTAAAAGCTGAGATTAAAAAAATGGTTTTGCAAATCAAAATTTTCAGAAAGGTTCCATTCCTCTAGAATAATAAGAGGATATTTTTCTGCCTTGACATTGCAAACTGAAAAGCATTTGTTAACATCTCTACATTGGTTTAGTGGTTAATATGCTGGACTGTAACATTATAGTAAGCCAGTTTGAATTTTGGTTGCACTATTATGTTCACTTTCAGACTTAATACAATTGAGAATGGGTTAAATAGTATCATTACTGTTCTTTTACAAGGATGACTTTGTCATTAAATTCCCCACACAGGTTGATATGCCATTAAAACAAAGAACCCAAACCAAACCTCTACATTCAGTTAATTTAGACCTTTCACCCTCATCTGATATAAAAATATTTTCTCACATTTTATTATAAAAAAAGTTTGCTTGAACTCTGTCATCTGGACACACAAGAATGATGAGGAACAATATTTTCATGAGGTCACTTTGTTGTTGTTTTTTTTATGCTGGATACAAACAATTTGCTTATATTCAAGTCATGTTGAAAGCACTGGTTCCCACTAGATCACCAAAGTTAAGCTGTGATGAGCCTGTTCAATACTTTCCTTCACTTTGTATATTAAAAACTCATTCATTTAATTTCTGTTTTTTTTTTGTAGGTAAACCCCAATCTGAAAAAGGTGACAGCCATTCCAGAAAATCTTCAAGGTCTTTAGACAGAAGCAAAGTGTTGAGTCCACGTGAATCAAAAACTCCATCCAAATCTTCATCATCCCATTCACCCAGAAGGCATCACAGATCCAGGGAACATTCTTCAGAGAAATTGGACGTAAGTGTTTTTATTTTACCCCTTTAAAATGCCAAAGTAACAATGAAATATTGATTACTTAACCACAACTATTTCTTTTATCAAAATCTTTTAAAGTGACATAAACTATGATGATCATTTCATCTGTCAACTTAGCTGGTAGTTGCAGGAAGATTTCTTCTACTTTAACCCTTTCACTCTCACTGTGACACCGGTGTCCCAATTATTTTTCATTTTAACCCTTGAAATGTTTTAGTGAATAAATTTGTTTTATTTAGATTTTTCAGACTGTTCTCAGCTTTATTCTTTCAGCCAATGTGTCTCCAGGCTTCTTCAGGTGTTTCTTGTCAAACTTGGGAACCTTCTTGTTGAACTTTGGAGCCTTCATACGTAATCAGGGCCCTCCACAGAACTTCCCAAGTTCGACAAGAAACACCTGAAGAAGTCCAGAAAGCACATTGACCGAAACGTTATGTATATAACAATAAAAATGAGAACACCAGTCCAAAAAATCTAGATGATACAAATTATCAAGCCTCATTTAAAAAATTCAGACGAATAAGTATATGCAATGGCCTATTTTTGGTATCAACCAAACAGTGGAGTCTATCCTCTTTTCGATATCACTAGACCAGGGAAATTGTTTTGTTGAGGTTGAGTGCCACACCTACTCTCAGCTTCCCACTTTACCATACTACTATCCTTCTCCTATGCTGAGTTGGTGAGGGCCAGTATCAAACCTGGAACGTGGCGATTCTTAAGCGAATGCTTTATCAACTGAGCTATACTCAAAGCATAATTTTGCATATCAAAAACTTTTTATTAAAAATGGGTAGTGAAAGGATTAAAGATTGAGCTGTAAAAGGCTAGCAGCATTTAATAAATTATTGCTAAACAATTTTAATTTAACTTGGTAATGAAAGGGTTAATATTGTGTATGTGTGTGTGTGTGTGTGTGTGAACTTTGATAATTGAAGATTTTTCTTGAATATTTTTGTGACAATACAGGTGATTGTTGTTGCAAAAGATCTCTTGTATTTTTCATCTCTCTGATGAAAATTTCTTTGTTCAACTTGGAGAAGAATTTTGAATTAGATTCCCTGCCTCTTTAAACGTTGTGCAATTTTGTTAACTCATATTGTGATCTTTTTTTGTTTTTTCGTTTTTTTTTTAAGAGAGATTTGAAATTAACTTTAGAATTAAAACAGAGGAAGAATTACCTGAAAAGAGAAGTGAGACGACAGGAAAGACAGATTGATTATGCCAGATTGGTTGAACTTGAATTGCAAAGAAGACAAAAAGAAGAGGCTTACAGGCTTGAAAGAGCCAGAGAAGAACTGAGGTGTGTGGCAAAATCTCTTATTTCCAAAATATAATTCGGACATTCCAAGTCAGATTACCTGATAATCCACCCGGATCATCAGATGAAGACATTTTGAATCCAAGTTTTATGAATGGCTGCCATTGTTGAACCTGAAAGTAGTTTTTATTTTCTTCAGAAAAAAGGGTTACTCTAAAATTCTTTGTTAGTCATGCTATTTGAGAAAACTATAATAATAAAACAATCTGAATATGAATGGGGGGGAGACTACTTTATAAATAATAGCAAAAATAAATTGAGAAACAAAGAAGTGGAGTATGGAGGTTGAAATAGATTTTTTTTATGAAAGGATAGAACAACAGCCATAATTTCTGAGAAATTAAACTTAATATTTTCTTACCCAACTCCTCCACCATGAACAGGATGTGACACAAGGTGAATTTTTAAGCAGAGTACAGCTGGTTTGAATTCAGAGTTTTCCTTCTCCTAGACCTGTTGCCTAACCGTGGCTAAAGAACCCAATCTGCCATACTAATTACCAACTGCTGGAGGTAGAAGAGACGGATTGATGCCTTTCCCAAGGGCATTAGCACAAAGTGAAACACAAACAGCCTCTTCTGGGATTTGAACTCTGGTTGCTGATTCCTACAATGAAAACTGTTATGCTAAACGCGTCTACATATATTTTCTGGAGAAAAAAAATTTCATAAAAAAAACAAAAACTTTTCAACTTAGGAATGAGTCAATTTCTGATCATTTTGGAAATTGTTTAAATGTTAAAATAATCTTAAAGTTCTGTTTAAATGTGAAAATTTCAATCTTCAATTCCTAGCCGTGTAGAAGTCAAATGCATCTTGAAAGGAGGAAAATGAATTATTAAATTTATATAAAAATTATTTCTACATTCATTTGAGTAACAACTCTTTTCCATTTTGACATTTTATATTTGGTCATCGTTAATTATAGTTATTTACTTTGCTTAGATGTGGCATAGAAATATGGGGCACTCATTGAGAATCAAACTCAATAATAATGGTCTGTTTGTTTAGATTGGTTAAAAGTGCAATAATATCCTTATTGCACTTTTATCAAACTTTTTTAGACCTTATTTTTCCTGTGAAGGTATCTCTATGAAAAACTATATAAAAGATATACCTTAGAAAATGCAAAAAAAAAGTAGGCTCTATTTGAAGATTTCTAGTATTTCTAAAAGCTTTTGACAGAAAAAGTCTATATGAAAAAATATATCAGACATTAGAAAATGCAAAAAAAAAAAAAAATCAGTATTTGAAGATTTTGACCAGATTTCAAAAACCTTGTCTGAAAAATCTATGAAAGATATATGTGAAGTCTAAAAAAAAGTTTGGCTTCGGGTAACTCTTACCGTGCTTTTAACCCAGACTATATTACCATATGATCTGTCATTTATAGAGATGATTACATTTCTTAAAATACGTATTTCATTTTTTTTTCAGGCTGGAAAGGGAAAAATTAGAAAGAGAACGTCTGAAACTGGAACGTGCTGAACGAAAACAAGTTGATATGTTCAATGGGTAAGTTTGCTGCTAAACTTTTAACAACTTTGTTCAATCCTGTTTCAATTTAGATTAAGTTGTAATATAAAAAGATCTCTTTTATATGTATTCAGCTTTCAATCTGTAAATTCTACACAATCATTGGCCCACTGTAATGATGGTCTTAGGCTGAAAAGTTCATAGGCTGACCAAGATATTCTCATAGAATGTGACAAAATGAGGTTTATACGAGGACTGAAAATGTCTTAGGCTGACCAAGATATTCTCATGGAATGTGACAAAATGAAGTTTATTTTTCAAAATAGTCTTCTTTGTGGTCTACACACTTCTTCCATTGGTGTTACAGTGTTTGGATTCAATTGATAAAAAAGTCAACAGCAGATATGACATTATCATATAAACTTTTCAGCCCAACCTCATATATTGAATTGATGGGTGAGACATTAACTCTCTCTCATGCCTATCCTTATCGTACCTATGATAATATTCAACTTTGTGATTTAAGTACAATGGTACCTTGACTTATGAGTACTCCAACTTATGAGTTTTCTGAATCACAAGCTGTCACTTGGACAATTTTTTGCTTGATGTCAAGAGCTAAATTTTGAGCTACGAGCAAGCTTCAGATACATTTATATTAATAAGTTCACTTAAAACATTTGAGTTTCCAAATTTATTACACCAAAGAAAAATATTATTCATAAAAAAAATAAGCATTAAAACATATTACAGCTCATAATTCATTACATTCTATTTTATTATGTTTCTATAAAATACAGTGATATTTTTCTTATTTACCCCCCCCCCCCAAAAAGATTAGGGTACTTTAGGGAGGGGGAACGATTAATGACATTTCAGTTTATTTCAATGGAAAGATTGCTTTAAGGAAGTTGAGTTATGAGCAGAATGAATTAAAATTGTAAGTAATCAGTACTACTGTATTTCTCTATTATTTACACTACCCTGTCAACAGGGCATAGAATGTGCTGACTGTATCCCCTGCAGAGAGTTTAGACACCCTAAAAAGGTGTGTCCTGAATATGACAATACACTGCATCTGGTGGTGAAGCTTCAGATCTGGAGCTCTGGGGAGTGTGGAGTGCTCCTCCTTGCCATTACTCCCAAGTCTAATCTGAAACAGAGTGGCAGTACCCATTAGATTCTAATCTGTGGGTCAATGTTTGAAAGTTAGTAGTATTGGATAGGAATACTTGATACCACATAACTGTAAATCATTTGTATTAAGAATAGTTTACTGAAACTATAACTGTTTACAAAAGATTATTATTAATTATTTGAAACCAAATATCTGTTTGCAAATAAGTGATTGTTATTAACCCCTTCTGTTTTGAGAGCTACATGTGGCTCTCAGTGTATCCTGTGACACACTTGAGGGTCATATGTGGCTTTCAAACTGCATTTAAAATAAAAGATAAAATCTTGTGAAAACATGAGTAGACACCTCTAATTTCCCTTGAATAATGAAAGGGTTAAATAGAAATAGTTACTTGAAACCATGTAATTATATACGAAATATTAGTATTAGATAGGAATATACTGTGAGTATAGATATATTAGATACATCATATAACTGTGAGCAAAAACAACTCTTAAGAAACAGCTACACAAATAATGTAAATATAAATGTGCAATATACACAATTCCCTAATCTCTAGTCCTCAAATAACTCTACACAAGTTGAAATGCCATTAAAATCAATCATACTTTTATATTATATTCATATTTAAAAGTCTATCAAAAACGAGCCAAAGGTTTGTAAATATTTTTTCTTTTTAATTTCTGTTGAAATGGAAAGAATTCTAAAATGTAAACAGGAATCAAAATAAAAGATTCTTAGCTAAATCCAATTTTAGTTTTCTAAAGCATATTGAAAGATTTCATCATTAACTCTCTTGCTGCTGCTGCTGCCATGTTTTTCATTAAGAATTGACCATTTCATAATATGAAATTCAATCTTGGTGCACTATTAAAATTGCATTCAGAGATTCCTCAGTAAATGGGGAAATATGAACAAAAAAAGAAATGTAGTTTGACTTTTGTTATACATTGCAGTGAAATGGTTAAAGTGAAATAAAATCTTATTTATTTCCTTTTTAGGAAATTTCAATGTAATGTTAAAAACTTCATGAGAACAAGGTCAATTTCTTAAGCAGAGTTTAACAGATTTGAATTCAAAGTTTTCCTTCTCCTAGACTGGTTGCCTAACCAAGGATAGAGCCCAGTCTGTTCAACTATTCATCCATAGCTGGAAGGAGAATAGTTGGATGCATACCTTTCTCAAGAGTAATGCTACGTGAAATGCAAATAGCCTCATTCAGGATGTCATATCCATTTCTTACAACAATAACCATTATACCACACACCTCTTAACTGAAAAAAAAAACAACGGAATATAGAGTTGGTATATTTGTTTCTGTGTATAGAGATTTAAGTTTTCATTGCACTCAAGTGAATTTGTTGAGATTTTTGCATTTTTATTTTAATTTGGTTTAAATTACAATACTGATAATGATACTATTATTTTGCAGAAAAGATGTACATTAGTTATAAGAATGTTTGGTGATATTTTTAATCTTGATTTTCTTCACAGATATGAAAGAGAAAGGCATACAATGAAAAGACCTTATGATAGAAAAACAAGCCACAATGACAACTTCTGGGATGAACCAAAACGACCAAATCTGGGGGGCAGTGGTGCTTCTTCCTCACGATTCAGTCGTTCCTTCTCTCATGAAACATGGTAAGTAAAAAAATATGTTTTTTTGACAGGTTCTTTTGGTGATTTCTTTTTCGGAAAATAAAAAAGGAAGTAAACTTGAAACTTTCAAGAATAGTTACTTGAAGATTATTATTATTACTTGCAAATATATGCACCCTTTTGGGTGCAAGTATTAAAATTTTAATATAATAAAATATCAATTCAAATTAGAAAGACTAATGAAACTAAATAAGAATGCAGATAAAAAGATTTGAAACAGTGGGGTGTAATCGAAAAATAGAACAACTGAAACTTACTCTTCCATTACTCCTGTCTTTCATTCCAAAATTTTCCTAATTTAATTATTTGGTTAAAACTAAGTAAAGAATAAATTTCAGTTATTTCTTATTGTTAATGAATTTCTTTTAAGATTTATTACCAAGATTTTTTTCTCATATTAATTAAGATAAAATAAAACAATTGGAAATCAATAATACCAAGCACATATTTATTCAAATCTATTTTTTAATATCAGTATGCAAATTAGCCTTCCCGTTCACACTGTAAACCGCTATTTTGTTGTATATATAAATACAATTGCATGTTATCAGTGTGTAGATAAAGCCAACAGTATTAATAATGCAAAACAATTTTATTAATGATTTAGGTTTAAATAAATATAAAATCATGAAGAATGTAACGTAAATAACTAAGGGAATTGTGACTTGAGTAGTTGTATAGTTTTCGGTTACAAACATGCAAATACACAATCTCCATTATAATAAGAATTATTATTAGTTACTTGAATTCATAATATTGCTTGAAGTACTTGAAACCATATAACTGTGTTCTAACAAATGGTTAATATTATTATTAAATAGGAATAGTAGTAAAGTCTGTGAAGTGGCCTATTGTCAGTATTTTCCAAACGGTGAAGGAGTCTATCCCCTTTTCACTAACCCTGGACCAGGGAGATTGTTTTACCACAGTGTCACACCTACTGTCAGCTCCTAGATACTTTACAACACAGATCAGATTTCCCATGCATTTATGCACTGAGTTGGTGAGGACTGGTATTGAATCTGTAACCTTGTGATTCTAGGATAATGCTCTACCAACTAAAAGATTTTGACTTCAGCATTGAATAAACCAAAAACTGTTGTCATGCCATAAAACCAACTGACCAACAGTTTGAATTATAAAAAATGAAAAATAATATTAGTGTGATTCACTCACTGAAATTTAGAAATGACCTTAACCCTTTAAAAGCTTACAGATAATCTGTAAGCGAGCTTTCAAAATCCACAAAAAAAACAATCAAGCACCTACGAATTTGGTTCAGTGTGCAGACATGTTTCTTTAAAGTCCACCTATTAAAATCTGCTGTATCAAATGTAAACAGTTTGTGAAAAATCTCAAGATGTCTGATTTTGGTCAACTCCACAGAACAAACAATTTGATGGATATCAGAACTTGGAATATTTATTTCCCTTTTACTTCAGGCACATTTAAAAAAAAAAAAAATGATTGTTTCTTTTCTTTTTTCTAGGTACGGTGATATTAAAGAAACTTACGATCGAAGAGGAGATTCCTATTACAACAGGGACAACAAACCCATGGAATCAGTTAGTCGTTTTTCTGAGTCTAACATGGGTCGTATGAATCACAGCCCACAAAGATCAGGTCATGAGAGATATGGCCCACCAGAAAGTAGTTCTAGGCTGGCTGATCATGTCTCCTCTGATAATCGGTTTGAAAGGTAAAATTTCTTTCTTTCCTTTTTTTTTTTTTTTTTCTTGTTTAAATGTATGATATAATATGATTCTGATTGCTTTATTCTAGTTTTTGAATAATCATTCCAATTGCTTTTAATATTTGCATTTTATTATGTCAGTAAAAATCTGAAAAAGAAAAACATTGAATAATTCTCAAATTGTAAAACCTACATTGCTCCTGATTATTTGTTAGCCAAAATCAAGTGTTACACTCTTGGGTGGAGTGGGGGGATAACTTTCATAGCTAGGGGTCCCAATGAGATAGACGAGAGTGGGGGTGGCTGGGACATTTTGTTTAAAAACTGAATCTTTTGTAGCTTTGCATTTGAATTTCATCAATTGTAAAAATGCTTAAAATGTTTACAGGAGAGATGTCAGTTCTGTGGGTTACCATGGACACGATACCGATCACAGGAACTTATCAGATCGCGGGAGAGAGATGGATCGAAGAAATGTATCTGCACATGAAAGACTTGGACGAATCAGGAGTCAACCAGGTATAAAACTGTTTTGACTTTCTTTTTTTTTTTTTTTTAACCAATTAATATAATTAGGTATCATAAACACATTTGATTAGAAGAGAACAAAAAGTTTTGTTTCTTTGTTTTTTCTTCTTTTTACCAAAACTTTTGCTAAATCCACTTCAACACTAAATATTCTCAATAATCCCACAATTTATTTTTGATTTTAGATTTTTTTACCGACACAAAAGATCTGAATTTTTCTGTTTTGGTCTTCTGGTTCCATAATCAAACATGCGATTTATTTATTTAAAAAAAAAATTTCTGCCTAAACTTTCAAACTATTCTATACACACACACCAATTTACATACATACGTATGACACTAAAATGCATCTGATGGTGAGGCTCCAGTTATAGGGGAGTGTAGAGTAGTCCTTTATTGTCATTACTACTAGATTACTCTGACCCAGAATGGTAGTATCTTTTTGGGTCCCATTTATGTGCTAAATAGATTCGTTTTAAAATTGTTCATATTTGATAGGAATTACACAAAAAATATGAATGTATATGTAGAATGATCATGATTTCCTAACCTCTAGGCATAAAATAACTCTAGACGAGTTGATATGCCATTAAAATCAACCTGTAAATCAATCAATACATATATGTTATGCCTATATCCTCACACCTAACATACATATTCATTATTGCACTTAATTGTGCATCCAGGTATTGAAAAGCTGATAGTGTCACACAAACTTTCATAAATAATAAAACTACAATTGTCATGGCCTAATTTAATTTCTACTTGCTCTAGAATCTTCTAAAAATGCTGACTAGAAGGTGCCATGCGTTTGCTGACTAGATGTTTGTTGTATAAAATCACCTGCCCTCATAAGAATAATATTGTTAAAGTTGAATCACCTCAAGATTTCATTGCACACCTATTTACAATTTCCACCTTTTCCAGAAACACCTTAATAATTCAATAAGAGATAAAAATTTCTTCTCCAATTGAAGAACCTGTCAATGAATTTATTGATTAAACTCCACCTTTCCCCTTACCATAAAAATACTTTCAAAGGGAATTGACAATTTCACTGTAAAAGAATAAAAGTGTTTGAGAGGTTGACAAAATATTTTGATTGAATGGTTTTCTATAAACTTTTTTCAATTATTGTTTAAATACATGTTCAATTTCATGTTGCATATGCATATATATTTATTTACCCAACCCCTCTGTCATGAGTATGATGTGACACACGGTCAATTTCGTAAGTGGTGTTTAACTGGTTTGAATTCAGTTTTTCTTCTAGACTGGTTGCCATACCAAGGTTAAAAAGCCCAGTTTGTCCTACTATTTACCCCTAGCTGGAGGTAGAATAGTTGAATACATATCTTTCCCAAGGGTATTAAGTGCTATGTGAAATGCAAACAGACTAGTCCAGGATTTGAACTATAGTTGCCATGTCTATTTCCTACGACAATAATTATTACATATTGAGCGCCTCCATAGCATACTCATATATTTTTGAAAATTCATCAAAACTAGTTTAAACTAGTCTTTTGTTTTTTAAATTTTCTGATTCAATTTTTAAATAAATGTTTATTGTCAATCTTGAATGTAATGAACTAATGTTCATATGTATTTTTTTTTTTTTTTAAATGTGTTAATAACTTTGTTTCTGTAGAGGACAATTATTGTTGTTGCTATTCAATTGGCCAATGCCAATTTTTGGAATTGAGCTGGGTTTTACTTTAGGCTAAGAAAGGTACCGAAAGCTAATAGCTGGATTCCAGGGGGCCTAAAAGGAATAAGGAATTGTTTTATTGCTCAGTGCTTAAGATGCCCCCTCAAGGGGAATGCTGAGAGAATTTAAGCAATTTTGAAATCTGCTGCATGGGAGGCTTGCTTACATTTTTTTTTAAAAGTGTCTGTTTGTTGGGAAGCTAAAAAAAATTGTTATTTTCTAAAGCAGAATCAATTTTATCATGTTTGAATTTCTGTTCTCTAATATTCTTGGCTTTGGTAGAATAAAAGCACTCAATATATATATGTATGGAATTTTAATATCACAGACATGTGTTCTTAGTGCTTATCTTGCAAGCCATAGAGGAATTTGATAAGAGGAATTGAACTTAGAAAAATTCCAGATTCAGCCATATTATCATATCATCTTAATTCTTTCTCAAAACAATTTGTTTTAATTTTTTTTAAATAATAATAGAAAAAAGATCTTTCTTAAAAAAAAAAAGTAGGAAATGAAGAGGTTTTAATTTATTGGTTTCTGGTTAAGTTTCTTCTATGGTGACATGTGATAATATCCACCCCCTACTTTTTCATTTGTCATTAAATTTCTTTTTTAAAATTTGATTATGAAGACATATTTCAATCTCATATTTTGAGATTTTCTGGGTGGGTGAGGATTTGAATCTCTCACATCAACTGCTTTATTATTATTGTTTCTGATTATTTTAATGTAAATATTTAAAGGAGGAAAAAAATAGTTTCCTTGAAGTTTTTTTTTTTTTTTGTCATCATACTAAAATGGCACTATTTTTTTATTTTTACAGTTGGTGGTTCGAATTGGAAAGTTGACAATTGGTCTCATTCTCACAGCATGGATACTGGTGGTCACCAGTGGATGAGCAACAATATGAATCAGAATTATGAACGAGGAAATAGCAGTGGTGTTGGTGGTGGTAGGGGAGGATTTGTCACTGGTAGTGGCTCTTCAAGCAGTGGTCTTGCACAGAACGTAGGAATGGGCAATATGTTTAACACCGTTGCCCAACCCCCAGGCATGATGGCCACTGGTGGAGGTGGCGGCGGCGGTGGAAGCAACTTAGGTTCCAGAATGCAAGAACCTCGTTTTGATGCTTACAAAAATATGGATCATGGAGGCATGCGTAGATACTGAACACTTGTTGGGGAGGGTGGGGCTATCATGCAAAAATAAAGAGAAAAATTTAAAGAAAAAAAAACGGCCTGCAGAAAAAATCATTGCCGCTCTCATCCTTTTTTAGTAATATGCATCCAAATTCACGTCATTTTTTTTTTTTTTTTTTTTTTTTTTTTTTTCCTGATTTTTTTTTCTTTTTTTTTTTTTTTTTTTCCTGATTTTTTTTTTTTTTTTTTTTTTTTTTGTGTGTGTGTGTGTTAAACTCACTGAGAAAACAATGTAATATAAAGTAAGATGTTTTTATTCAGTGGATTTGCCTTTTAAGAATTTGTCTAAGAATGTTTAGAAAACTATTCACTTAATTGAAATGTATTTCCTCACCAAATTTTATGTACATTTCGTGAATAATTATCTGTTCTGAATTGGATCTGCTTCAAGTCCTTTCATTTTATTTTTTATTTATCTTTAGACATTAATTTACTTGGTTGTTTTACATTAAAACTTTCCGTTGAATTCTCTGCCCATTCAAATACTTGGATGTCTTTTAAAAAAATATACATTTTGAAAAATTTATTAAAAAAAAACTATTTAGGGTATTCACACTTTAGGCTAGCAGATTTTAGCTTGTGAGTTCCATTCTCACTGGGTGTCCTATACTTCTGTGCCAACCTAAGCTAAGCTTAGTAAATTAACATCATACACAGTTTTGTAGAAAATAAAGTTTGTTACATCTTACAGTCATTTCAGATACTTCATAAACCTATCTTCACAGTGCTGTGCATTTCTATACAGGAATCATGATGTGTGCTTTTGTCCTGATCTTTACACTAACCAAAATTTGTAAGGAAATATTTTGATCTGTACCTGCAAAATTTTCAGTCTGGTGTGTAATTTGCAATTCTTGATCTGCCCTCCTTGTTGATTTCTGAGGGTGCCTAAAGACAATTTCTTTTTTCTTAGGACTGATGGTCTTCTCCCAGGACTTTTATTTTTACATAAACATCCTGTTATTTCAAACTACTTGTATCAATCATAGATGGATTGTCTGATCTGTGGTGATTTCATGAAATGTGTTCTAAAATGCTATCATGTAACTATCAGAATTCATTTTGTTTAATTCAAGCGCACAAAATGATTTCTTAACAGCTATAGTTTTTAGGTTCACTCTGACTGACAATGGAACACCTGGTGCTGCTGAATTTTTTTTAAATAAAAAAGAAAGAAAACTTTCTTTCTCTACAAAACTGTGCATCATGAATGTTAATATCATAAATAGTTTTTTTGTTGTTTTTTTTTTCAATAAATTTTTTAAAACTATTTCTTTTATAGACAATTTAAATTTTCTGTTAAACTATCTATTTCTTTTATAGACACCCATTATCAAAGTTTCTGATCACATTTTGATTGTTAAATGTTTGACTTTTCCCAAATGGAAATGGGAGCATTCAGAATTCATCAAAAAAACTAAATTTGGATTAAATATATCTTGTCCTGATCCCTCTCCAACTTAAAAACAAACAAAAAACAATGCCAAGAACATTTTTCAACACTCTTCCCTGCTGCACCATCATGAATGAATGTGCAGAAATCTACTTGCTTCATTTACAACTTACAAAGATGAGAAATTATTAAAGAAATATTTTTATTTTATCCATTTTAATATCATTTATTCCTTTACACAACAATCAGAAAGTGTCTAATGCTGTATGGCCCAATGGGCCAGATGTTGCTGTGTGGGGAGGAAAAAATCATTTTTACTTGGCTATAAGCTATATATCATTATTACAGTCAAGTCACACAGAAAGCTTGGTTCCCACTTGATCACCAAAGTTAAGCAGCAATGAGCCTATTCAATTCTTAATTGGGTAATCACTTAGACAACAGCATGTGCTGTAAGCAACCCAAGTCCTTTGTTCATCAAAATAACTTGATTTGGTATTAAATGACCTGAAAAGGATTTTATATGCTGTAAAACAACCAACCAACTTATGTCGTTGGAGGTGTAATGGTTAGAGTCGTAGGAAATGGACTCATCGGCCCAATTTCAAATCCTGGATGAGGCTGTTTGCATTTAACATAGTTTTAATACCCTTGGGAAAGGTATGCATCCAACTGCACTCCCTCCAGTTATGGGTAAATAAGGCAAACTGGGCTCTAACCTTAGCTAAGTAACCAGTCTAAGAGAAAGAAACCTAAATTCAAACCTGTTAAGCTCTGCTCATATGGAGGGGTTGGTAAATATATGTTATTGGCTTAAATGATTCTCAGCCCAGCCAATCTTAGCAACTAGAATCCTTTCTCTGGACCATTCTGTAATACCACCAATCAGAAGATCAATGTTGGAAGAGATTGTTGACTGATGTTTTTTTTTTCTTTATGATCCTCTTTGCCTTCATTTCCACCTGATGATGAATCTTCAAGATTTACCAATTAAAAGTTCTGTGATTAAGAATCTGCACAATAACCCAAATAGAAAGAAACAACAAAATTAATTTTATTCCATTAATATTTGCTCATTGTTTTAATTTAGAAATCTTAGGTTATTTTCATTTCCTCATGTTACAACTTTTTGTGTGTAAGTTTTAAGATTATTATTTTTACAAGATGTAAGTTTTTGAGTATTGCATTTTAAATTAAAAACAATTTTCTTTTGTAATCACTGTCTTTTTATTTTATTTTATTTTATTTATTTATTTTTTCCTGCCACAATTTTTATTTTGAGCTTTGTCAAACCAAAACAATAGGGACTGGACTAACTAAAAATAAATCCCCTACAAAATCTTTTACTGTTAACTGCAAACATTTCTGTGCTACAAAATATTCTATCATATAGGTATGGCACTCCACCTTAGCAATACAATCTTCCTGGCAAAAAGAGGATAGACTCCCACGCTGTCCAGCTGACAATACCGACAAGACCACTCCACCAATGTTACTCTTTTTGACTTTATATTTTGATATTAAATTTTATAAAACAGACAATAAATTACATATGAACACATATGAACTAATAATAGTTAAAAAAATAAAAATAAAGAAAAAAAGGATGCATATTGTATTCAGGAGTCCTGGCCTCCTGCCCTAAAAATGCTAAGCGGTGCCTGCTCAAAATCTGACCCATTTTAAATAAATATGACCAAGTTTCAAAAATAAAAACAATCAATTTATTTAAAAATTCATGACAGTTGTTTTGAATTAGAATAAAAATGAAAATACTGAGGGGAAAATAAGGATATTTTAAAGGGGAGGGTAAAATATTTACCTTTACTTGTCGATAAAAAACTATTATATTAGGTGGCTGTAAAATACTGCTTTCTTATCACATTAACTTGTTGATTTTTAACGCCTTCAAACCATTAAAAAAAATTATTTGTCAATAAAAACGCCTTCAAACCACTAAAAAAAAATATTCTAAAGAGAGAGGGGTTTAAAATATTTACATTTACTTGTTGAGAAAAGACTGGGCGTGGGGGGATAAGATATCGCTTTCATATCACATTAAATTTTTTGGGAAAATGCCTTCAAACAGCTAGGGAGTTCATAACTAGCACGGGTCAGATTTTGAGCAGGCACCACTTAGCATTTTTTAGTGCACGAGGCCAGGATGCAATATGCACCAAAAAAAAGTAAAGTAGGCTTATTGTTGCTATCAGCTGGACAGTAAGGGAATCTATTCCCTTTTCACTAGCGCTAGACCAGGGAGATTGTTTTTTTGCATCTCAGGTGGAGTGCCATGCCTACCATCAGCTCCCCACTTTACTGCACAGATCCAAACTATGCTATTCATGCACTGAGTTGGCAAGGGCTGGCATCGAACACAGAGCCATGTGGTTCCTAGGTGGGTGCTCTACTGACTGAGCTAAAATAATTTGAAAATTACCATAATTAACCCTGCATTAGTCTGCTGTGTCATTCAAACATGGTTGGTCCGGTAGGAGTGTTTACACACCCCAATTCAAAAAATGTATATAGTGTTACTATTATGTAAAATATACTCATCGCTTCAGTATATCTCTACAATCACTGCCAAACAGATTGACTACTTTGTAAGTTATTCATCTAATATAATACAATAAAATTAATTATTGAAAAAAAAATGTAGATTCAGGTCACATTTATTTGGAAAATACCCTCAATATATTCCATTATATAATATATATGATGATAATCAATATAAAATAAAAATAACAAAATTCAATCTATTAGAATATGATATTAATACTTGAACTAAAACTATAATTTTTAATTGAAATGATAATTACTATAAATTTTTTACATAAACCTATGTTGTGTAGTTTATGTAATGCACACCGAAAGAAAGAAAGAATTACATCTTATATTTGACTATGCCACTTTTATATACTCAATGCCCTCACTTAATCAAGAGAGTACTGGTAAGGAGAGAAATAATCAATTTACCAGCTAGGAATTATGAGCATTTAAAACACTCCAGAGAACTAATGCAGGGTTAATAATTATATTTTAATAAAATTCAATGCAATTTATTTGATTTGAAAAAGAAAATTAAAACTAGCAATAGTATGTACCTCTTGGGTGCAAGTATTTAAGTTTTAATGTAATAAAATATATTGAATTAGAAATATTAACAACTAAATAAGAACGAATATAGAAATATTATTTTAATATTACTTTAATTGATTTCTATATAAAAATATAGATAGGATTGGTTTTAATGTTTGAGAATAACATGATAGTATTAGAAATCAGTAACAGCGAATAATTATTTATTAAACCCAGTTTTGTTAAAATCATTATGCAAATTATTCTCACCACATACTTATGTAAATCTTTATTTCTTAGAGATATATAACATATTTCAGGATTTTAAATGTGTTAATAATATGGTTAGTTTTACAGCAAATCTAATTCAGCTAGACTCTAATAGAGACATTGGTAATAATTAAGATTAAATAATGACTATTTTCTAATTGTCAAGAATATAACTAAGGAAATTGTGATGTCAGTGGTGACATAGTTTCAGTTACAGACAGGCAATTACATAATCTGCATTATAATAAGATTTTAAAAACAAAATTAAAGTGCAAGATACATTTTAGATATAGAATTAAATTAAACTCTTATCACTTGGTTCCATAATTACAATAAATGTGATGGATTTTTTAGTTTAATTTTAGTAGTTTAATACTGGGAAATAGTGGATGGGAGATGTCTATGCTCTGATAGGGTACCATCAATTTGGTACATAGACAAAATCTGTTTTTTTTTTTTTTTTCTTAAAGAATTCATTAGGTGACTTATTGATTTCACTGTTGCCTATCTACTTTAGTTTAGGGTGAGTCATAAGTTTTGTAATATTTGGTTTGTGATAATTTGCAGCGGGAATATCATATGACTGAAGCAGTTCAAGCTGTGGCAGGAGTACCATGGTGGTTGGTGTGCTGACACATTGTGCATTGCTTCACTCTACATGCAATTTGAAAGCTGCACAGATGAACATGCAACATTGTCTAATTTGGAACTAATGCTTTATCAGTTCAAACTGGGCCATAATGCTGCAGTAGCAACCAAAAACATTGTGTTAATCACAATACAGTAACCAGATAGTTCAAGAAATTTTGCTTGAGTTACAAGAACCTTGACAGTCAGGTAAGTCTAAAACTGTGTATTCTGAGGCCTTGCTCCAAGCCATAGAAGCAAATCTAACAAGTAGCTCTTGGAGAGTATCAGAGGACTCAGCATCTCACAGTCTAGTGTAGGCCTAAAACAATAGATTCCAAAGCTGTGCTCCAAACCCTAGATGTAAATTTGGTGAGTAGCACTTGGAGAGTATCAGGTGAGCTCAGCATCTGTATTTCAAAGCCATAGAGGCAAACTGAGCATATCAGATTAGCTTAGGTACCTCACAGTCCAGTGTGATTTGTCACTTTCATAACCTCGGAAAAAGCATCCAGAGCAGCCGAATTGTGCCTCGTTACAAAAATATTGCAAAACTTTTGACTCACCCTAGTATTAGTATTAGAAGTCATTGGTTGGTTATGGTTAGATATTATGGACCTTGTTGGGTTATTTTATACCAAAGACATTTTGTTTTATTCATACTTGATGAGTATTCAAGCTTTTTGGGGGTTTTTTTTTAAACATTTTTTTTCTATTCAACATAGCTGGGACCTTAACAAGTACTACCCCTCCAGGTCACTGTGGACCTGGGAGTAATAGTGATGAAGGGGTACTCCATACTCCCTAGAACTCTAAAATTGGAATTTCACCACTATTTAGAAGTCATACTGAACCAAGCAACAGTTGTATTTGCAAAGACAATCAAGATAATTGAATAATTAGCAAACAAAACTGTCCTTTTGTTAACTTTTATAAATTAGAAAATGAAACTAACTGATGTGTTATTTTTGTTACTTAGGTTTTTATGAGTTCAAACTTGGTAATAATGACATGGAAGTAAGCAAAAACATTTGTTGTCTGAAAGTTGAAGGTGCAGTTGATCAAAGTACAGTAACCAGGTGGTTCAAGAAATTTTACTTGGGTTGCAAGATCCTTTACAATCAGGTAGGCCTAAAACCATAGAGGTAAATCCAGTGAGTTGCACTTAGAGAGTATCTGGCGAGCTCAGTATCTCCTAGTCTAGTGTGGTTCATCACCTTCACAATCTCAGCAAAAGCATCAAGAACTGCCAATTGTGTCAAATGTTACCAAAATATTGCAAAAACCTTCAGTACAAGGAATTGGTTTCCATATCTTTTTATAGCATCAATTACAAAAAACATATTTTTCTAATCTGGTGATGACTTATCAAGAAATTTTAAAAAAAGTATTTATTCTTAGATGCATGGGAGTGACATGCTCTGAAAGTAATGCTTCCTATTTATTTTCACTGGCACATGGTGTAATGGTTATCATCATAGGAAATGGACTATACAACACTAGTACAACTCCTGGACAAGGCTGTTTGCATTTCACATAGTGCTAATACCCTTGGGAAAGGTATGCATCCAATTATTCTCCATGCAAGTATCGGTAAATAGTAGGGTAGACTAGTACTCTTTAATGTTGATATGGCAACCAGTCTAGAAGGAAAATTGAATTCAAACCTTTTAAACTCTGCTTAAGTAGAGGTTAAATCTTCCTGCCAATCTATATATTATTACTTGTGTTCCTTATTTTATGCCATCATCGATTAATATACAGTGGTGCCTTGATTTACGAGTTTAATTTGTTGTTTGTAACTCAATTTCCTTGTATATCAAATCAATTTTCTCCACTGAAATGTCATTAATCCATTCCAGCCTCCAGCCCCTCCAAAAACAGCCAAATTTTTTTTATTGAGATTTAAAAAAAAAAAATACCACTGTATTTTATAAAAACATAAAATAGAATGTAATAAATTATGTTCTGTAATAGGTTTTAATGTTTTCTTTTTTTTAATATTTTTCTTTGGCATCATAAATTTGGAAACTTAACATTTTTAGTGAACTTATTAACATATTTTAGCTCTCAACACAAAGCAAGAAATCAACCAAATGACAGCTCATAACTTGGAAAACTTATAAGTTTTAGTCCAGTATGTTAGCCACTATGCCACAGGGACTACCAATACCCCCACCCTGATTCGAAACTGAATGTTTCTAAATTCCACAATGATGTACTAAATGTAGAATTTCTTATTAGGTGATCAGTATTCAAATGTATTGCAAGTTGAATCTACACTCTGAACAGATTCATCAGCACAATTGTATAAGCGGATGCTGGTTTGAGAAGTTGGCATGTCTGTCATTCTTGTGAAAACTTCCCCATCAATTCGGAATTTTCTGAATTGTTGAGGGCGAGGGTCATTTTAAAGTGGGGTTGGATAAGCTTGGCTGAAGGTGCCTTTGCATAGGTTGTCTGGGTAGAGGGCTCCTTAACTTCTTTAAGTATAGAAAAGGCTTCTCCCATTGCAGTGATTCCCAACTCTTTTAGCATGCCTGATCCACTATTTGAAGGTTCCCTTTTGTCAGCTTTTCATTTTCAAAGGTTGCAGCATATCTTTTGGCTGTGTTGGCACAGATTCCCACTTTGATGAGGTAGCTTTTCCAACCTTCAGGTTCTATTCTAGTAATCCTAATTACAGCCTTCCTGTCAAGGTGAGTATGATATGTTGATTCTACACTAAACACCTGTTATCTTGATGAGACAAAATGTAAGAGATCTAGAAATTGAACTAAACAAGCACTACTTCAATCAGCATTGGGACGAGAAAAAATCAAATAAGAAAAGCTTTAGACACGACAGTCATTTAATAAATGACTTGATATCAGTCAATCAATGTCGTTGGTTAGTTGGATTTTACGGCATGTCAACCTGTGTTTTATGCCGAAGATGTTTTTGCTTAATTCATTCTAGATGGGTACTTGATTTTTTTTTTAAACTCATTTTTTTTCTCTATTTAACCCATAGATGGAACCTAACAGGTACTATCATTCTTGATCAAAGTGGACCTGGGAACAATGGTGATGAAAGAGTACTCCACATTCTCCAGAACTGGAACATTACCATCAGATAGAGTTTAATGTCATACTCAGGATATAAAGACCCTCAGCCACCACCTTCTAGCACATATATGATAAAAAGGGTTGAGGCTTGCCATAAGGGCAATAGGGTTGGGACAATCATATAGGTGCTAGGGCTTGATGTGACCAGTCAATAGATTAGACGGGGCCTCTCCGACCACCCGTCTAGCCTAAATAAAGGCCAAAGTGGAATGTTGCAAGTCATGGACTGCTCAGCCACAAAAGTTCCATCCTTAAGCATTACGGGTCACCACCCACGGCCAACAGGTGGCCCCATTGGGTCTTACTCTTCTGCAGCGGTGCAGTCTGTGTATTCTAAAGCCTCAGCTGTCAGGGCTTCTGTATTGGCACAAGAAGAAAAGAAATAAGAAGAGCTTATTTAAGAAGAATGACACTCATTTAATAAATGATCTGTCAGTTTTGGGGGCAACACAATTTTTCCTTGGATATTATTTAAACACTTACCACTTGTTACTAGCACTGTCTTGCTTTGAAGTCAGACTACCATCCCGGTCTCAGGTGACTCTGCATTTATATTGCTGTGGTTCGTTTCCAATTTGTTGGTCAGACCAATCAGCATGAGCAACTAATCATATAAACGAACTAGTTTCCTCTTGCGAACCTCTTTTTTGTCACATCCAGTTTCAGGAGAGGCAAGCCATTTTTTCTCTGCAGCAAAGAAAAGCAATACGTATTCTTTTTGGCCATCTTGGCAACACCTCACTTAAATCATGGACCTACATGCAAGACAAGTCCTTGTCCAAGGTAAGTCTCTTCTCTCACTACAGATATCAGTCGATCAATGTGATCAAATGACAAGTTTGTAGCAAATGAACAGCTAACTTGTTATTTAGATCAATTGAAGCAACAGTGATGTGAATAATCTGAAGTGAAAGAAAAGATGAATTATTCTTACCTTACTAGCAGGATCTGTATGATGATTTAATAATTACAATGTTTGATATGTTTACTTAAGAGCTATTGCTAAATAGTCCATATATAAAAAGTATAATAATTTTGATTCAACTCTTTCTCACTCTTTTCTCTCTTTTCTTTTCATTATGTTCGATTGAAACAGATTAGTGTTATCGCTTCCACATGCTCACCCCTCTCTCTATCTTTCCCCTACTGTCTTTCTTGTTAAAATTTTTCAGTGTTGCATGTCCTTTTTCTTTCTTATATAATAAAAACGGAATGGTCCATTATTTAGCTGAGATGACAACACTAGTAAGAAATAAGAATTTGGCGGATAAGCAACACCAGATAATCAGGATTTACGTTTTTTGCATCTCATCTTGGATGATTTGGACAGTCTCATTTTTAACCAGAGGGTGTTGCAAAATGATAAAGGTTGTACAATTAAAAAATTTGAGTATTTAATTTATAGACATAAAATGTATTGTGTAATGGTTATCATCACAGGAAATGGACATGGCAACATGAGTTCATTTCCTGGATGAAGCTGGTTGCATCTCACATAGTGCTAATACCCTTGGGAAAGGTATGAATTCAACTATTTCTCTACAGCAATAGGTAAATAATAGGACAGACTGGGCTCTTTAATCTTTGGTATGGCAACTAGTCTAGGAGAAGGAAAACCTGTTCAAGTCCACTTGTGTCACATTTTGCTTAAGAGGAGAGGTTGCATAAATTAGCATTCCCAGTTGATTTTTTATTTGAGGTTATTTAATCACATTAGTTATATAGAGCTTTGTAAATGGAGTTCAAAACTGTTTGAATTATGCAAATATCCCCAGTTATGAGAATTTAAAGATGAAAAAAAATGTCAAATCACGGACCAATTAAAACAAGAAATTCAGTAATTTCTTTACCATTTCTTAATTTTTGGAGCAATTTTGATAAAACTTGGCATTCTTATGTAAAATTGCATGTTCTTTCTTATTCTGCACTCAAATTGTATGTATCTCTATGATGTAACCCATTAATTAGAGAATAAGAGGTACAGATAGCAGCAGGTTTTTTTTTTTTTAATGTTTACCAAGATTATTCAACATTTTCATTTTAATACTGCATGTATACACATATATAGTATTAATTTAAAAATAACATCACTTTGAACTTAAATACCTTTTTAAATACCTATGTTGAGTTACATACATGAAATAGAATACCTATTTACATGTTTTTAAACAAAACCACTCTGGCGTCTGCTGAGTTTTGTTTACGTTTCTCATAATTTTAAGTAGTCTTTTTCTAAAATTAAAAGTCTCACAACAAAACCCTGATGGTAGAACATCATTAATATTTCACATATTATATATGAAAATAATTCTGAGACTATCTTCTATTAATGATATAGTGCTCTCTTTTTTTGCTGATCTTATACTTTTTGAAGAAATCTGTCAACGTTTGTCTATCATGTATTCACTTCCAAAGGTTGGAAAAGAAAAAAAAAGTTTCTGCTTGTAGATTAAAGTGCGTTCTAATTAATTGTAAAATTTCAAGAATATTGATAAAGATTAGCCACTTTCATTTTACAAATAAAAGTAATGTGTGAAATTTACACACTGAAAAAATCTCTACATAAAACTTTATATAAACTAGTAAAAATATGCATCCTCCACATTGCTTTTGAGCAAATTATCCATACCATATATTACATAAACCTTTATTTCTTATTGATATATGACACACCTAGCTCTTCTCATCACTCTTGGCTTTCATTGCTAAATTTTCCTAATTTACCTAAATTAGAAAGTAAAGAATGAAATTAGTAATTTAATTTTGTTAATGGGTTTACCAACTGGATTTTTGCTCATATTTATTAAAATCAAACTAAACAATTAAAAATCAATAATATCTAGCAAATATTTATTAAAATTAAACATTTAAGATCAATATGCAAATTAACATTCCTGTTCACATGGTAAACTGTTATTTAGTTTTATATATAAATACACTTGCATGTTAATTGTATGTCGATAATGCCAACAGTATTAATGATATAATTAAAAAAAATAATAATTGTGATTTCATTAAGAATAAAATTATGGATAAATGTGACATAAATAATTAAGGGAATTGTGACATTTATGATATAAATTCTATAAATGGGAAATGAGATGACATTCAGCTTAATGCCCCCCAGATAAATCTTAAATGTTAATTATAGAGTACTTCTCCTCAGATTGAATGAAGGGTTTGATTTGAAATTTCTAGGTTACTGAATAGGAAAGAAACCTAAAAAAGGTCAAAGGTTATATTTGCCCCCAACATTTCAGCAATTATATCAAAATGTAAGTTTGAGCACATGGCAACCAAATACTAGGGTATAAAAAAACAAAACAAATCCTAGTATGTTCAAGTTTATTCCCACCAAAAACTCACAGAAAAACTTATTGAAAGAGATTTTACAAAATGCCAATATTTTGGTGGCATATATAACATTTCCCCTGGTCTTAAGATTAATTCCATATATGGAAGGTCTTTGAAAAGAGGAAATTTCTCAAAGTTTGGGTTTTCTATGTCAACTTGACTGGTATTTTCCAACAAGTGACCTTCATGAGGGTAGAGAGAGTTTGTCAAGTGAGGAGAATAAAGACGTATATATTTTTGGCCCATCACTTGGCATAAAAAGTTATGTTTGGGATCATAATGGAGGGGGGATACTGTACCTTTTGGACCAAACCATGCATTGGCACTGACATCATCATTGTCTCCAAGACAACAATATGTTGGAATTATAATGTCTTCTTGCAACTCATGGATTTGTTCAAAAAGTTGGTGCTGGGCTAAATAACCAACAGGCTGTTTTTCTGTTTCAAGAATGTATTTTTTGATAAAATCTGAGATTGTCATTAATTTCTGAGTCCAGGTATCTTCCGTGTATTTGGAACCAATTTCCACAGGAACGAGACGGCTTCCAGCAATTTCTTTGATGTAATCTAAATTCCATTTGTTCATCGCAGGCCAGAATGAAATGGCATCTGTGATTATCAGTGGATTTCCCTTTTGGAAAAATTCTCTCTGGAAATGTTCTATCGATGGGCATTTGAGTCGCTGTATTTTTTCAGTTTTTACAATTTTTAAAACTTTAGAATCTTTCGGTATTTGAGAAACAGAGCTGAAAGCCGAAGATTGTGAAAGAGTTTCAATTTTTGTCAGACCTTTGTCTAAGTTGTTCTGAGAAATATCTAAGATTTCTTTTTTCTCAAAAGCACTTTTGGAATTATTAGGTGTGTTCCATGGTTTATCAGAATAGGGATTTTTGAATTCTGCATTTTCCAGAAACAAGCACAAAGGTTTATCTTGGTGGGATTCTGCATGATCCGACTCTATTTCACAACCTTTTAATTGATCCGAACAATTGTCTGCCAAGTTTCCGTCACTGGAAAGATGATTTTCTGTATTTGAAGGATGTTCAGAGAGATCCAAATCGGGATTTTCAGTTGGTGAATTACTTTTCTTACGTTTGATTCCCTTGGCAGAATCAATATTAACCGTTCCGTGGATTCCTCCTGAGGTTTTTGAGCAAAACTTTCGGTGCACATGGGAGGCCAATTTGGAAAGGTTATTATCTTCAAGAGGCGCTCCCATTAATAAACCCATATCACAAGACTTAATCACATCCAAAACTGCCAGATTGGAATCAGTATCTGATGTTAAAAGCAGGGCAAGCTGGGAGCATGCCTTAAATAATGAAATAATAGAGTAACAAATTCTCCATTCCAGGGCAACACTTTTCCAGTGTCCAGTGTTGAGTTTCTCCCATGTAATGTCCAGTAAGACAAAGCAGTGCTCAAGACATTGTTTATAAAAACCGTTATAAATGCTGTCCGCACACACAGACAGAAGATGGTTGAAAGCTGGGCCAAGAGTGGATTGGTTTGGAATTTGTTTTATTAAGTCAATTTGCTTATTGGGAAGAAAAGGACTGACTGAATTGTGGATGAAGTTTTGAAGATTTTTTTCCATTCTTCAAAATTTGTGGACTGAAATATAAAAAAAAAGAAAGATGAAAATTAAAACTAATCACAACATGAATAACAGCAAATCATAGATTATCTTCATAATACAAAAATGGAATTGGTAAATCTATTTTATGTGGATTTATTTCTTATAGGAACAAATTATTTGCTTATATTTTTGAGATTAGGCTTAATGTGAATAATTTTGATGTTTTGGACTTTTGTCCTCATTTTTTATTGTGGTATGTATAAACACAACGTTCAGCCCACTGTAACCTTGGGCCTTGTTCAGTTGTTTCTTATTTACCTTAGAATAAAGTCATCATCAGATGATAATCTTGAGTTCAAGTGTCGTTTCAGAGCTTTAATATCATTACTACTAGTCAAAACTCTCCTAGCAGCATAAAATGCCACCAGACTTATTGACAGAAATGTGATTAATATATTGGCTAGATCTAAATTTATAATAAATACAGCGGCCTAGGTGTTGTGTTTATACATACCACAATAAAGATGAGGACAACAGTCCAGAACAAATTATTGTTTGTAACCATTTGGTGTAAACTTTTGTTTAAATAATATATTAGTTATGTAATTATTTTACTCTAAAAAAAAATCTTTAAAAATTAAATTATTTTCTAGAATTCTAGGTTGTATTATGTAATTATTCTACCTCTAAATAAAAATATGTAGGGGTGACAAGACTTTCTGACCACCGTAAAATTGAGATAGTTTGAAAATTATTTCATGTATGTACGTAAAAAAATATCTGTTGTTAGTAAGCAGAGATTTTTTTCAATGGAGGCAGGGGAGGAGGATGACAATATTAATAATAATGTTAATAATCAAAGCAAAACCAGATAAGACACAACAGAACACCAAATGTAGGATGTGTGAAGACTCAGATAAGACAATCAACCATGTATTAAGCGAATGCAGCAAACTAGCACAATGAGAATACAAGGCCAGGCATGACTGGGTTGAAAAGGTGAGCCACTGGGAATTGTCAAGAAACTAAATTTTGACCATACAAAAAATGGTATATGCGATTCTAATGACATTATCTCTTGCGTGCTATTGTGCATTAGTATCCATTAAAATACTTGCCGTATGAGTAAAATTAGGATTTTACCAAAATTAAAAAGTCCTGTTGATCTAACCTTTGTTCATTGCAGTTGTTTTTCGGGGGCTCTTCGCAGAATTGCGTCCCGCCTCCTGCCTTAAAAAACGCTAAGCGGTGGTAGCTGAAAAAACAACCTGCCCTATGAATGAAGTCCCTAGCTGAAGCGGTACCTGCTGAAAAAAAAAAACAATTAGCGCTTAAGGCGTTTTTTCGACAAGTAAATGTAAATATTTTAACCCTCACCCACCTTTAAAATATTTAAGGGGGGTGCTAAATATTTACATTTACTTGTTGATAAAAATATGGCTTACTTCATTCATAGGACGGGTTGTTTTTTTTTCAGCTATCACCGCTTAGCGTTTTTTTAAGGCAGGAAGCCGGGACTCAATTCTGCGAAGAGTCCCGTTTTTCGTATTGTCCTGACTGAGAAAGAATTGTTTTCAAACGAACCTAAACTTCCTTTCAGTTAAACAAACAATTTAAAAACAAAATGATTCTTATATTCAAATTGTTTTTTTTCTTCTTCAATAAACCTTAAAAAAACAAAACATTAAACAAGAACGAAACCAAAAGGAACGTTTT
Organism: Doryteuthis pealeii; assembly: GCA_023376005.1. Classification (NCBI taxonomy): domain Eukaryota; kingdom Metazoa; phylum Mollusca; class Cephalopoda; order Myopsida; family Loliginidae; genus Doryteuthis; species Doryteuthis pealeii. The sequence continues at coordinate 33,046,379 of CM042171.1, forward strand.
ACTAAACTAAAAACAAAAGTATCGAAAGTTGACATATATTTTATGAATAAATACAAAACTAACCATTACGGAAGGGGCCTGAATTAAAGTAAAATGTTCTCTTTTGTTCGTGACTATCGAAACTGGAATGAAGTAATGAGTCTGACCAACCAGGCACTTGATGAGGCCACGGAGATATATGCACTCATCTCTTCCACTGAGCTATGCACGTTGTCCTCTTCACAAAGGTAGAGAACTCTCCTCACAAAGGTTATTCGCTCCAACTCGTTTATTGGTAAAAAAAGAAAAGAAAAAAAAAAGATTGTTACTTTAAAATAGTTTCATCTATTTTGTTATTTTTATTTCAGACTTAGTGTTAGTTTAATGTTTCTGTTTTAATAAAACAGTTTTATTATATAAACAATTTAAAATAGTTCGCAGTGAATAAAATAATTTGTTTAAACAATATAAAACAAATTAAGTTTTACATTGTAATATTTTGATACAGAAAAAGCAAAACCAAAAATATCTTTAATTTTAAGATGTTCAAATAATACATAAAAATGTGGTTTTACAACTATTTAAGTGATTTTTTTACGCGGAAAACACTTTATTTTAAATTTAACTTTTGGTCGATTTTTAGGAGTATAGACTTATCTCCCTTGTTACGATGCTAATTTGTAGCACTTGCAGGTTTGTTAAGTGAGTAGAGATGAAGACGAGTTTGCTCGTTACCATAAATGTGTGTGTGTGTGTGTGTGTGAGAGAGAGAGAGAGAGAGAGAGAGAGAGAGAGAGAGAGAGAGAGAGAGAGAGAGAGTCTTTAATTTCTAACTTATGAAAAGATCTATTCTCTACTACTTCACAAAATCTTTTCTGCTTATATGGTACAATAGAAGTATGTAATTCTCCCACAGTTTGTTTTTTAAGACACCCCCTCCCTATTGGCTAATTATCGTATTTCAATAAAATTTCGATATTCAAAGTAATAAAAGATGAGTTTTCTTTTAAAAGACATTTTTTCTCAAGATTTTGAAGACATGATTTTCTTATTGTTTTGTTAACATGTGTCAACCCCACCCATCCTCAATTATTTTGTTAATTTGATTCACTTCATGAAGGTATAAGTAAATGATTTTTACAGGTTTTAAAGGAGAATTAGATTTTGTTTACACTTTTTATAATGAGTTTTCCATTTTGTTTGTACAGATGCCTTATTTTTTTAAGTTAAAAAACCTGGACAAATTAAGTACAATATTGCTCTTCTAGGTTTTTTTTTACTTTATTCGTTTTTGTAGCTTTTGTAGCTTAATCTTCTAGTTAATAAAATAGAAAAAACTCAGGTTAAACGTCTTAGATTTTTTTTAAGAGGTTTAAAATTAACATCTATAGATTAAACTCTTCCACCTGCTGCATGTGACTGGTATTTTGTTAATTAATGTAAAACTATTGAATAAATGAATTTGATTGATTTAATAAAAAAAATATTTTATTTAAATAGTACTTTTTAGTCTTTGCTTTTTTAATGTAGTTTTTCATTGGATGATATTTTTTCTACTGTAGGGGGTCGGTGTGAGTGGATTCTGGCTGGTGAGATGAATTCTGGCCAGTGAGAACAGATGCCGACAATTGCTAACAATATTTGGAATGATGGTTTATGAAAGTCAGACAGAAATGGAGGAATAACAAACACAGGGTATATAGTTAACAACAACAAAGAAATTTATTCTATGGTCGTTGGTTGGCAGAAAACTGGATAAATCAGGAAAGGTATTAATTACTCTGTGGTGAACCGGAAGTTCTTACTACAACGAACAAAAGTCAAATGACAAAAATGAATAGTTTGCGAATGGGATTGCGCACCCTAGTAAAAGAAGAAAATTAAAATAAAAATTGGTACATTTTCAACCAATCAGAGACGTTCGCGCCTAAAAGGAAATCTATCAAATAGACCCCTTTTGGAGCCTACCCTCAGACTATAAAAAAACAACTTTTCGGATCCCAACCAGAAAGAAATTATTCTTCTAACCAAATCCATATCACTTTAAAGTAAGACAAAGCACATTCACTTATAAGAAGGTATGAACTAATATCTATCTGTCTATCTCTCTTTATCAACCTTTTACGAGATCATCAGTATTACTTGCTACTGACTGCTGTGTGACTTTGAACTCTTACCCTTTCTTTCTCACTTCATAACTTATAACATATTTTCTTACATGTTATAATGTACTTTTAAAAAAACAAAATTACATTTTGTACACAAGTGTACTGAAAGAACTTTATTGGTATTATGCGTTACCTTTTGCAGCCAGGTCGAAATGGCCAGATGAGTTGTGTTGAAAGATGTTATCAGCATTTCGGCATCTATCTGTCGTGGCAGCTCTGGTTGTTCGTCAGAAGTTAAGTCATGTACCTCTGATCTTGTCAACAACTTTTGCATCGGGCTGGGTTGCTGTGAAGCTGCTGTTCATCAAAGTCATCATGCTATGTGCCATTGTAAAGGGTCATTACATATGGTATAGACTAAAGTAGCCCACTGTGGTGGTGTGCGGTGACGTTCCTGCTGCTTACATGCTAAGTGGTCAGTCAATTGCCTACTACCCATATGGGTAAGAGCAGACTGACTTGTTAATTTCTATTCCGTTTATATAAGTGACTGCCGGCTTCGATTTGTTTTTTTTTTTTTTTTTGGCAGTAATAATTTACGAACCTCCTGGAAATTCAACACACGGATGTATGTGTAAGCACCTCTCATGAATTGCATTATCCAATCAAATTCTAGAGATTGCTTAATTATTTAAAAAATCTTATCTGTGCAAAATTGTAGAAGTTTTTGAATTTGGATAGGAGTCATGGTTGGCGCGTCTTTTACATTTTTTCTTTTTCTTTTTCATTGTTTAGTAAATTATAGGATAGCTGGGGTATAAGGGAGTTCATACCTTTCCCTCTGAAACTACAGCACTGTTTACATCACAATACCCTCAGGAATTGTATAAGTTTATCAATGAGTATCTAATCTATAATCAAAATCATTAATACATAGAATAAATCTTATTTATTAACGATTTCTCTATGAAAATCTGAGTTAGATTTGACTCAAAACAGCCCATGTGTGTTTAAAATTCTGCAATGTGTCTTATATATCCTAAAGAATCTTTTTTTTTATGCCTGAAAAATAAAATAAAAAGTTATTTGTGAATTCATCATCATTAGGTTGGGCTGATAGCATGGATTCCCATGACTCTCTCTCATCACTCATCCCTATCAGTCTTTGCTTTTTTGTGGAGTGCTACTTCCAGCATTTGTTAAGCACAGCATCCTTATATAGTGCTCATCTAGCCTTTTGTTCCAAGCATTTCATTGATGTCTAAGTGGTGCAGCCATATAGTAGCACCAATACTGCTATAATTTGGAAGAATTATCAATTTATCATATAATGGTATTATATTTTTACCAAAAACCGATTTAAGAAACAATGAAAAAAAATCATATTCTAAAAATAGACCAAACCAGACTGACCAATGCCAACTCCTAGCTCAAAAACCTTTACAGTAATAGACATTTTGAGGGAGAAGGAGTAATAAGAGAGAATTAGAGAAGAATAAAAAAGGGTTAGAGATAATAGAAAAAAGGGGTGTTAAGAAAAAGATCATTGGACAAGACAAAAAAAAAGGGTCAATAACTAAGAGACCAGTGCTAGGAGCACACACAAAAGGTTGTCAGTCTAGTGAGTCTTATGATGATAACTGAATCTTATCCTTGAAGAATCTTGAACTCTCAGACAAGTAAACTTTTCAAATACTATCAAAACATTACATTCAAAAATTAACAATCACACAACTCATCTTATGTAGCCTGTTGCTCATTAACACAAATGATACTATATATCTTATTATAATGGAGATTGGTTGTCTGTCTGTAACCGAAATTATGTCACAGCTTACATCCAATACCCCAGGAATTGCAGAACTTTATCAATGACTATTTAATTTATATTCAAAATCATTAATACATAGAATAAATCTTATCTCTTAATGATAACTCTCCGAAAATCTAAGTTAGATTTGCTTCAAAACAGCCCATTTAAAATCCTGTAACCCTGTGTCTTATATATCACTAAGAAATAAAGATTTACATAATATATTGTGTGGTTAATTTGCATACTGGCTTTAACAAAACCGAGTTTATTAAATAATTACTTTGTATTATTGATCTCTAATATTTTATTTATTCTCCAACGTATCAAAATCAATCCTATGAATGATTTTATATAGAAATCAAATATAATCAAAATAAGTTTAACCTTTTTATATGTGTTCTTATTCAATTTCGTTAGTTTTTCTAATTTAATATCTTTCATTACATTAAAACTTATACTTATGCCTAGAGAGCCTCATATTCTTGTATATATATATATATATATATATATATATATATAAAACTTTGTTACTTTTACTGTTGTTTTTATTGAGGCTTCATTTCTCTGATAATGTTTTTACCATGACACGTTAAAAAAAACTCCTTTGCTACTTTTGAACTTGGTAAGCAACACAACACAAGACCCTCCAACAATTTTATCAGAGATATCAGATTTTCATATAGATAATCTGTCTGTAGCAGTCTATGCCTTTTCTATGCATATATTGACATTACTTTCTGTAAATGAGATATTACTATCTAGGTATGTGAACTGGTCTACTAATTTCAGAGGCTTGCCATCCAGTGTGGAGATGTCTGTATCTTGTTTAAAACACATTACAAATATGGGGATAAAATAAGAGAAAGGTCTTAACAAAGTTATAAAAAAATTATTTTATATAATCAGAAATATTAGTATTATTAGCGTTATTTGGACTATTGTCCCCATCTTCATTGTTATTTGTACAACGTTTCGGCCAATATACCCTCCGGCCTTCTTCAGGTATCAGAGAACAGGAAACCCCCGTGGAATAAATAAAGTGTTAGGTTCAAAGTTCCGTGATGGCTCCCGAATATGACAAGAAAGTTCCCGAGTTCGAAAAGAAGGTTCCCGAGTCTGAGAAGGTTCCCAAGTCTGACAAGAAATACCTGAAGAAGGCCGGAGGTTATATCGTCCGAAATGTTGTACAAATAACAATGAAGATGGGGACAATAGTCTGAATAACGCTAATAATACTAATCTTCAAGCCTCATCTCAAACATTCAGAGAAATCAGAAATATAATTGAATTGCACTATTTTTCTGTTTGCTGGATACAAAAATATAGTGGGACCTCAGTTCTCAAACATAATTCATTCCAAAATTATGTTCAAGAAATGATTTGTTTGAAAACTGAAACAATATTTCCCCATAAGAAATAGTGTAAAATAGATTTATGCATTCTTGTCCATTATCTATGGCCTTTGCTTATTAACAACACTTATCACTCCTTTTGAACATCAGTTACCTTTATTGCATCTTTATTCTTCAAGAGAGTCAAAATTGTCAATTTTGCCATGACATATTGGTTTGCAAGATCAGAGACTCAAACACCATACTCAAAGTTGGTGATTATCACCTTCAATTATATCATTGCTCTCATAACTTTCCACTTTCCATTTCTGTTAGTATCACTGCTGCCTTTCTTGGGATCGATGAATAAGGGTTAAAGTAGCTGTAAAATAGAGAATAAACACAAATGAAGTGAAGAATTTGCACAAAACAATATCAGACACTCATTCAAGATAGTGACTGATGCTAACTGATGCTGCTTGGGTAGATTTGACCAGTCATTCAGCCGTCTTTGATTTGATATGGCACCCATTCACATGACTTCTATTTTCATCAGTTCAACTTGTGTGTTCGAAGCCCAAAAATTTGTTTGACAACTGAGACTTTTTTACTCAAATTTTTTTTTCAAACTCTGAATTCTTTGATTTCAGAGTTGTTTGAGACTGAGGTTCCATTGTACATGTAAAATTGCACACCATTCTTTACAGCTGTTAAATTTCTTAAATTTAATCTGATTGGCCAACACCAGGACAATTAGACATTGAAGAAAAATTCTTGCTGTCCACCCATACAATTCAAAGAAACATTTCCATATATGGTAGTAATGCTATAGGACTCACATCCAAATTTTATAATACCATTAAAAAAATAGAAAACAAAAAAATGAATGTCTGGTAAAAATAGAATTTTTACATTCTTGCTTTGTAGATAGCTTGGTTGGGTTTCTTTTTTTAATTGCACATAAAAATTCATGGGTTCTTTAATGCCAAAGCCACCCTTGTAGAAGAACAGTAGTGGTACTATTTAACCCATAGCTGGGGTATAAGGGAGTTCATGCCTTTTCCTCTTAGTCTGAAAGTGAATATAATAGTACCGCTATAATTCAAACTCATTTACCATGATGTTGTAGTCCAGCATGTTAGACATTACGCCATGGTGACTCCCCTTTGTTTTGTAGAGAACAAAGTCTAAGTAAATGTTGTAAATCAATTTCCGCTTTTCATATTAGTTATGGTACTTTATTCAAATCTTATTATAATGGAGATTTAGTGTCTGTAACCGAAACTACAGCACTGTTTACATCGCAATACCCTCAGGAATTGTATAAGTTTATCAATGAGTATTTAATCTATAATCAAAATCATTAGCCCATGTTATTAGTGCGTTTAAAATCCTACAATGTGTCTTATATATCACTAAGAAATAAAGGTTTACATATCTGGTGTGGTTAATTTGCAAACTGGTTTTAACAAAACTGGGTTTAATGAATAATTACATGGTGTTATTGATCTCTAATATTATTGTTTTATTCTCCAATGTACTAAAATCAATCCTATGAATGATTTCATATGGAAACCAGTTAAAATATGATTAAAATAAGTGTAATCTTTTTACATGCTTTCTTATTGTTATATTAGAGAAAATAGATATCTCTTATGATTCACAAACTTCACTTCACAAAATATACACTCGCTAACAAAATAAATTAAAACACAAATCGGAGGCAACAAGCGGAAGTGAACTCAATGGTACCCTATCACGAAGTGACCAATTTGGCGCAGTTCTGTGCATAGGCTCAGAAATAACTTCCGGTTGAAGGAACAATATTGATAAACAAACTCTAATTAATGTTTTTCAACCAATGAAAAATCTTCCCGCTAAACGCTTCAAAGGCATTTCTGGAGCTTACATCGTTAGTATATAAACCTGGGCATTTTGAGGATCACCAGTTGACTGAGGGCTTTCAGGCCATTCATATCGCCGATAGACCAGCAGGCAGGCAGGATCAACGCATACCGCGTCCACCCAATCAACTCAACCATTCAACTCCTCACCACGGCCGGCACGATACCCTTACCTTCCCTGACCACCACGAGGCACTGGGTCATTCCTGACTACACCAAGTGAATATATCAACTTACATCGGCACCCTACCGACACTACTGACCATCACGGGTCCATCTGCCTACATCACTATTCCTGACTTATTTCCCACACCAAGTGACCGTATCAACTCACAACTTCTATCTACCTTCATCGTACCATCAACACGATACTACCTCACGCCTCACACCAGGCCACAGAGAGACTCCTGACGTATTATCATACAATACCCACACCTCACGACCCCACAGCCATTCCAGAGTTTACTGCTAATACTCTGACAACAACTGTTTATTTTAATAAACGATTTTTATCCAATTCATCTTGTCCATTATTCTTCTTTGCAAACCATACGCTTTTACTGATATCTTAAGATATATCATTATTTAATTTTATTTTTCTGAATGTTTGAGATGAGGCTTGATGATTAGTATTATCTGTGTTATTCGGACTATTGTTCTCATCTTCATTGTTATCTGTACAATGTTTTGGCCGATGTGCCTTCTTCAGGTATTTCTTGTCAGACTCGGAAAAGAAGGTTCCTGAGTTCGAGAAGGTTCTCGAGTCTAACAAGGTTCCCGAGTCCGACAAGAAATACCTGAAGAAGGCCAGAGGGCACATAGGCTGAAATGTTGTACAGATAACAATGAAGATGAGGACAATAGTCCGAATAACGCAGATAATACTACTTATCTAATTTTGTTAGTCTTTCTAATTTAATATATTTCATTACATTAAAACTTAAATACTTCTGCCTGGAGGATGCATATTCTTGCTAGTTACAAGTCCTATTGACTGGGGCTTTAGAATACACCAACTGCACAATGGAGTCCCCTGTTGGCTGTGGTTGGTGACCCTTGATGCTTATGGATGGAATCTTAGTGGATGAACAGTCCATAACATGCAACACTCTACTTAGGCCCTTACTTAGGCTAGACAGGTGGTCAGAGAGGCCTCTCCAATCAATCGGCTGGTCATGTCAAGCCCTAGCACCTATATGATTGCTCCTTGTGGCAAGCACTAATCCTTTTTATCATATGGATGCTAGAAGGCAGTGGCTGAGGGTCTTCATGTCCCGAGTATGATGTTAAACTCTGACTGATGGTAAGGTTCCAGTTCTGGAGGTCTGGGGAATTTGGAGCACCTCTTCATCATCTTTGCTCCCTGGTCCACTCTGACCCAGAGTGGTAGTACCTGTTAGGGTCCTATCTATGGCTTAAATAGAAAAATGTGTTTATAAAAAAGAATTGAGTATCCATTAAGAATTCATTTATTTCAAAACTTTGTCGGCATTAAATGACCCACCGAGGTTGATATGCCGTAAACAAACCAAACCAAGCTTTCTAGTTACTTTAATTTCTTTTTGATTAGATACTATTATTCACTGTAAACAATTGGAGTATGGGGAACTTTTGCACACAATTTAATATGTTGTAATTTACAAATTGCAGGTTGCTTTATGGTTATCCACATAGGAAATGGAATAGGTGACCTGAGTTCAAATTCTGAATGAGGCTGTTTGTATTTCACTCGGTACTTAAGCCCTTGGTATAGGCATGCATTCATCTGTTCTACCCCCTGATACGTAGGGCAAACTGGTTTCTTTAGCCTTGGTTAGGCAACCAATCTAGGCGAAGGAAAACTTGAATTAGAATACACTGACTGCACTTCTGCAGAGGAATGACCCCCTTTTAATGAGGCCACCTATTGGTGTGGGTAGCAACCCATGATGCTTAAGGATGGAACCTTGGTTGCTGAGCAGTCCATAACATGCAACACTCCACTTTGGCCCTCATTTAGGCTAGACGGGCAGTTAGAGGGGCCCCCTCTGATCAATCGGTTGGTCACGTCAGGCCCTAGCACCTATATGATTATCCCAACCCTATTGCTCTTATGGCAAGCGCCAACCCTTTTTATCATATATATATTTACCAACCCCTCCGTACGAGCAGGATGTGACACAAGGTCAATTTCTTAAGTGGAGTTCAACTGGTTTGAATTCAAAATTTTCCTTCTCCTAGACCAGTTGCCTAACCAAGGTTAAAGAGCCCAGTCTGTCCTACTATTTACCCATAGCTGGAGGGAGAGTAGGATTCATACCTTTCCCAAGGGTATTAGCGCTAAGTGAAATGCAATTACCACGTCCAGGATTTGAACTCGGGGCGACGAGTCCATTTCCCATGACTTTAACCTTTACACCACGCTTCCATACCCTTTTTATCATATATGTGCAAGAAAGTGTTGGCTGAGGGTCTTAGTGTTCTGGGTATGTGTTAAACACTATCTGATGGTGAAGTTCCAATTCTGGAGCTCTGTGGAATATGAAGTACCCCTTCATGAACATTACTCCAGGTACATTCTGACTTGGAGTGGTACTACCTGTGTAAATTGTGTAATCTAATCTTTGCAGTAAAGTGGGGAACTGACAGTAAGTATGGCGCTCCACTGCAACAAAACAATCTCCCTGGTCTAACACTAGCAAAAAGGGGATAGACTCCTTCACTGTCTGGCTGATACCGACATTGAGCAACTCCTCCAACTTTACTTACTCATTGGAATGATGAAGTTCTGGGTAGAATTTTCAACTCATAGCTGTACTCATCTTCTGTATAGGTAATATAGCCATTTAGTCTTGCCATTCCCTGGCAGGGTCAGAGACATTGACAATAACCATTAGTTTTATTCAGCAAATAATATTTTATGATTGTTTTTCATAAAAATTGACAATTCCTAAATTAGGAGGAAAGAAGATCAAAGACAAAAATATTTTTATTTCCTGTGAACTGAAGATTTACAACCCCGGAAAGAGTCGACTAGAAAACAAAAATTTGCTGAAAAGAAACGAAGATGCACAATGATTTATTTGTGATATTCAAATAATATAACAAGAACTTCAGTTTATTTGTCTAAAATGTTGAATTCAGATGTTTGTTTTTTTAAAACTTTAATGTTTGATTAATAATTTTCTATCCCATTGAAAAAGATTTTATTATCCATGTTTAAATATGTGTCAGACATGTTTATTTCTTTTTGATTCTTGTTTTTCTCACCTAAAAAACATTTCCCACCAAATCTTGTTCACGCACTGAGTATTTTCTCAATCTTTTCAAAAGTTATTATTGCCGCTTAATCAAACGAAAAATGATTTTAATATTATTTTCTCAGATTTATATTTTATTCCGAATTAATTTCTACCCATTTGTGGATTTCTGGAAAAAAAAGAAAGAAAAAATGTTACTGAATATATTTATTCATTTCTACTTTTTGTTTTTTTCTTTTTTCTCACCAATAAGGTCAAATGAGGTCAACTTTAATGAAACTACTTGTTGAATATTTTGGTAATGTGAGGCACAACTCAGTAGCTCTGGATGTCTTTGATGAGGTTGTGCAGATGACAAATCACACTGAATAATGAGATTCTGAGCTCACCTGATACTCTCTGTATACCACTCACCGTATTTGCCTCTATAGCTTGGGATACATTGTTGGAATCCACGATTTTAGGCCTAACTGATTTAAAGTTAAAATCTAACTTCTAACTTCTAGGATTTTAGTCACCTGACTTTAACTCCTTCAATGCAAACCAAGCTTTTAACTGATCTTAAACTGTCAATCAAACTCAGTTGATCTCAGTTATGTTTTCTGCTCTAATTGCAACCATTTAAATCGTTTTACAATTCTACACTACATGCAAATAAAAGATTCAGTCAGTCTATTATTTAACATAAGTTCCCAAATTAGTCTACTACATTACATATTTATCTGTGTGGCTTTAAAATCACACATGGAGTGAAAGCAATGTACAATGTGTCAACATACCAGCTATCACAATACTACCACCTACAGCAGGTACCTACCATGGTTCAAACTGCTTTGGTCATGTGATATATGTTCTGCAAACTAGCACATACCAAAATATTGCAAAATTTGTTACTAGTATCATGTTGATTGCATAAAAACACTTACATTCTGACATTGTAGCAATATTTATCATGGCTTCTACAGTCTCATCTGTTAAACAACTCAACCTCATATTGAGTAGAATCTTTAAGACAAGATTAGTTGGCTACAACTTTACAAGCTAAGGGTTAGCTCTGTAGTGATTGTCCACCCCTGCTGGGATGGAAATGGTCTAAAGGGTTGTCTTCTCTTGCCGTCAGGTTTTCACCAATAGGTGGCTGGCTATTTAAAGAGAAGCCTGGGAATTCTCACTTCTCTTTTTCTCTCGGTCCAGCACTCTGAAAACATGAGCTAGACACCTGGTGTCTCTGTCCATTAAGTGGGGGGCTTTGCCCTCCAACTATCACTAAGTGACTACTTCAGAACTCTTCTCACTTCTTAAGGACCTTCATCCTATATCATTTGTGTATCTTCTTGAGAATATAGTCTTATTTGTTTCTGCATCATTTGTGTATCTCTTCATTGTATTTGTTCATGTGCTCAGACAATAAAGTCTGCATTGTTATGTTTTACACCTTTGTCTGGATTATTTTTATGTACATCTATGTTGGAAGGTAACACTGAGCCTTCTAACGTATTATAAGAATCACACATTCTGTCCTTATAGCTCCTATGCTCTTTTTTACTGGGCACCATATATTTTCCCATATCAACAGATAGGCGTTCAAATTCGGATGAAGAAGACTCAAGAAATGATATAAAAGTATATATTATTAAATATCAAAAAAATACAATGGTTGCCAATTTAATTGCTTTGCAGCCAGGCTTATCTGCTGAGGTCCATTTTGGAACTGGAGTGATTTGAAATATCTTGATGGTCATCCTGTCAGTACTACAAGTGATTCTAAAAGGAGTCAAATTGGGTGCCAATTTATGGTAGTGTGTTGATTGGCTTTTTGCTGCCAAGGGCAAGTAATTAATCCCCTATTTTTCCCAATACTCTACAAAGAAAAAAGAGCAAAAATTGATTCCAAGAATACACTTACCATTTCTTTATTTACTCTTTGAGTCTATCCTGGTGGCAGGATGTGCATGAGACTTGGACACTGATCCCTTGTTATCGTGGTATGGACAATAGACAAAGACTTGGTCAGTTCCATACCTCACTATGTATAAACAGTCAACAACTAACTTTTTTGTTTCTGACGACCCACTACTACCAGTTCGAGCCTAGATTACTACTAGGCTTGAACTCCTCCGTTCTCTATCACAACTCCACCTTCTCACAACTGATCAGTTTTCTTTTCTGGAAGTTTGGACCACATATATTATATGTGGTCCAAACTTCCAGAAAATAAAACTGTTTTTTTTTCAATTCAGACAACCCAATACTTAAAAAAAAATGATACCCATGTCTACTGACCTCTGACTGTACTAGTGACAAAAACTTGGTCATTAAAAAACTGTTTCATCCTGAGGTTATTTGGTAGATGATAAGTCATTGGCCTGGTTTTAGAAAAATATCTTTTAAGTTTGGGGTCTACTTTCAAAATGTCCCAAAAGTTCTTGATTATTTGAATTAGTAGTGGGAGAGTGTTGTTAACCATCGTGACAAGGGAGGTGGGATTCACTTTCCCTTTTGGTTTTGGTTTTTAGGGTATCCTGCCTACAGATGGAAATCGCTTTGATTATCTAACTTTAAATTAATGTATAGGAACATGCCCATGCTTAGAACTGCAGTTTTAGTTTATCACTTTGTCTTTTAAGTTTGTTGTTGTCCGTGCAATTTTTATCTCTAATTGCATGTAAATATGGGAGGTTATTTTTGAGATATTGGGGTGAGAGGATATGTAATGGAGATAGTTGTGTCTTTGTGGATTTAGTGTGTAGTGTTGTTTGTAGTTGTCTGTTGTTGTCATCCCACCAGCTATGTATTAAATAGTACCACTACTGTTCTTCTACAAAAACTTATATTGATCAGCTCTGTGCAGACACTGTGTGCCATCGACAGGACTTGCCAAAAGTGATGACTGATGGCGAGAGAGAGTCAAGGGAATCTGTGTTATCAGCATGCCTTGATGATGATGTTTCTGTCTCCTGGCTCTGACTGACTCATTGTCATTTTTTCAACCTTTTTATCTCTATCCAATAAGATCAAGTGGACTTCCAAATTTTTCTTTTAAAAAATGTTTTGATAAAACAACTAACTGGCTATATTACAAAATAACAATGAAATAATAATAATAATAATAATAATAATAATAATAATAATAATAATAAGGGGTCTGCATTTACTTTATACCCTTTCTTTATCTTTTAAACTTTTAATCTTATTATAATGGAGATTCGGTGTCTGTCTGTAACCGAAAATACATCACTGCTTATGTTCCAATACTCTCAGGAATTGCGTAAATTTATCAATGAGTATTTGATTTATACTCAAAATTATTAATACATAGACTAAACATTATTTTTTTACAATGTCTCTATGAAAATCTGAGTTAGATTTGCCTCAAAACAACCTATGTTATTAGTGCATTTAAAATCCTGCAATGTGTCTTATATATCATTATGAAATAAAGGATTACATAACATATCATGTGGTTAATTTGCATACGGGTTTTAACAAAACTGGGTTTAATAAATAATTACCTGGTGTTATTGATCTCTAATACTATTGTTTTATTTTTCAATGTATTAAAATCAATCCTATGAATGATTTTATATAGAAACCAATTAAAATATGATTAAAATAAGTGTAATTTTTTATATGTGTTCTTATTTAATTTCATTAGTCTTTTTAATTTAATATATTTGATTACATTAAAACTTAAATACTTATGTCCAGAGGGTGTGTATTCTTGTTAGTTCTGATAACATACTTTCATATTAGTTAGAAAATGCTCTAAGGGCAACAAAAATGTTTACGATTCTTTCTTCTTTTTTATTTATATTTTTAGTAAAAGTCATGAGGCTGTTTGCATTTCACATAGTATTAATACCATTGGGAAAGGTATGCATTCAACTATTGGTAAGTAGTAGAGAAGACTGGACTCTTTAATCTTGGTATAGCAACTAGTCTAGGAGAAGGAAAACTCTGAATTTAAACCAGCACACCAATATTCAATGTAAATATAAATTATTTTTTGCATGTTCTGTAGATAGTGCTGGATTTATATATGGGCTAGTTTTCGGGCCCCTGATAAAAGTAAAAAGAAAAAATATCTATATATAAATAAAGATTTGCTTATTTTCATATTTAATTGGTCTCTTTTAAACTAATTTGAAACAATTGAAAGTATTAGACCACTCTCTTTGCCATGCCAATGTAGTGATCAGAGGAGGGGAGGAGGGCAAGAACATGAACTGATACCCCCCATCTAGTTGCCAATAAATACTGATTCAGATTTTTCAAAACTTCACCTATCCGCCCACTTCAAAATTCTACATATTCAATTTGGGAGTTAATTGTTTGGTTGGATTTTACAGCATGTCAACCATTATTGGAAATTTTATTTTTTCTAAAAAATATGTATGATATTTTGCATGCCCTTTTTTGTCTGTCTTTCAATGTCTCTTGTTTCATATCTTGATATGAAAATAAACCAAAGAAAGGGCCCCATGTGGCTGGCTCTGGAAGCTGGACATCGGTCACGTGACACCTATATCGGCCTCTTTTTGGATTTGGGTCTCGGGGAGAGAAGACGCAACTAGGTCTCTGGCAAAAAACCTGCAGATTGTCTACACTTTCTGTATGTGCTGACGAGAGTTCGTGAGTTAGCTGGATTCAAGGACATTGGCAGGTCCCAACGTGAAATTCTATTGCAGAAGCAGGGTTCTAGCAAAAACCTTTGGCAAGAAAAGTTGCAGGACGTCGTGCGATACTACTTCTGGTGAGAGAATGTGGTTACTGCTATCTGACGCCACCTTAGATCCCAGAAAACGACGCACGTGGTGCTAGCGAATACCTTTGACGATAAAGGATGCAATATTAACAATCTGATAAGAGAAGAACCAAGCTGCAAATTGTATACACTTTCGGTGCAGACTGATAAGAGCCCACGAGGAAGAAAAAATAGTGGCATACCCGTGTGAAGACAAAGAGCCTTGTTTCTGGCAAGAGAAACAAAAATATGGAAAAGACTTTTTATTTTTCTGTCAAACTATTTTTTGGCCTCTCCTGTGTGAGAGAAAATATTTTTAAAGGGTTGTCCTTTTATTGTATACACCTGTCGCGTCCACTACTACGCTCCAAATTACTCGCTTCCTTACTCGCCTCCTTCCTCTCTCAGACTTCCAACTTAACTGGGTCACGCTCGTGGTCAGCAGCCAGCTAAATTTCAAAGCAAGGTCAAGTTCGCCTCACAGACTTTGGCCTCCCACTTCCGTCGCTAAACTGACCAAAATACCCACATTCTTGCACGAATGTGCGCTTCCTGTGCATTACGACCTGCACCAGGCTGTAACGACCTCAACGAGAGGTTATAGATGGTCACGACTTTCTGCCTTGCGAAAGTCCGGTTCTGACCGCGTGCGTATAATTAATTCTGCCGGCAAACGCATTTCCACCACGAAACTCGGCGTGTTAGCGTCGAGAATTTCCAGTTAAGAAATGGGTTTTTGGGCAACGACAGCGACCCTACGGGGTCGGGCTGACCGGATTCTGTCCGGCTTCCCTGCGCTGGGCATGCGCACTTGGGCTCGCTGCAGCGGTCGTCACCTCGGTGACTCGATCAAACCGACCCAAGTTGCCTCCAGTTGCTAAAGAGCAAGTCCAGTTTGGTGAGCCTTAGGGCAAGATTCCATTCCTGGCAAAACCCTCTCTCTCTTCTCCTTTCGGCCATTTCTCGGCCTCGGCTTGGCTCGCATACACATCTCGGCTCCCGGTTTTCGCCTCCAGTCTCCTGCCTCCAGCTAGCTGTCACTACTCCGTTCCCGCCCGATGACGTTCCAGTCCTTCCGACGACCTATGCCTACCCTTCCAGTGCGACCCCGCTCGACCAGCTCCATGCGCCAGCCTCTCCTTCTTCAACGGTCCTTTTCAGGACCAACAGTCGTTTCCCTTCTCTTCTCCTCTGGCTTTCTCCAGCCATCTTCGGCTCCGGTTCGATCCTGTACCTAGGCCCTGCCTAGGTCTCTCGGTACCCGCTCGCAGCTACCTCGGTCTCGGCCCTTTCGTTCGGTTTCGTCTCGGTCCACGCTCCCCGCCGACCTCACACGGTATCACCGACCCGCTGGTGAACCGCACACACGTTCCTACGGTATCCAACATACCGACAAACCGTACACGTTCAGACTGACCACCGACCAGTCCGCTGCCATCGCTCGACTATATTCCCGCATTATCGAGTTTACCGACCTACCTCAGCCCGGCTGCGCCTTGGTACCCCGTTCCTCGACCCTCGCTGTCGACGCATCCTGCAGTATCCACGCATTGGCAAACTGCACACGTCCCAGCTAACGACGACCAGACCTGCCTCGACTCGCCCGCCAGGTTTCTACTTCTCGCTACCGACGACCCTGACTACCGCCGATCCAGCTTCGAACCAGCCTTCTCATTCGACTCTTCCTTCAGCGACCAGCTACTACCTTCGTCTACCAGCATTACTTCATATTGGTCATCAACGAATCTCCAGCCTCCGGAAGACCCATCACGTTCAGCTCTGATCTACATCGACCTTCGACCCGCAGTGCCCATCGCGCACATTCCCGATCGTCTACGCAACCGACCATCTGACGCAACCGACCTCTTCCCGGACTAAGATACCAACGACCCGACCAATATCCTTCAACTTTCATCCTTCATCTTTGTGTACTTCGGTAATAAAGATTTCTGTTTCTTGTTAACCAAATCTCCTCGTTTGTCCTCCTTTACCTGGTTTGTGTCAGTCAATCGCTTTTAAACAAAAGTCCGCGGAGTCGATGCCCGTAATCGACCTCCGCGACACACCCTTACAGTACCAGTAAGTGAAACCTTCCTCTTTTTTTGTGTGTGTGAATATATTTCTGAATTTTGTTACTTGGTGCCTAAATTATCAATTTAGCTGACATTTGCATGGGAATTACATGCAATTATTTTGTATTGTATATCTCTAACTTTTTGCCTTCATTTCGGAGACATTTGTAAATAAATTCTTTCTTACTTCCAAGCAGGACCATTTATAGGTTCATTTTTCCCTACCCATTTTCCTTTGACGGTGTTAGTTGAATTCTTAAGGATCAGAATTCTTCTGAAAATGGAAAAATTTTCCAACACCCTTAGATTATGCCGAAGATGTTTTGTTTTATTCATTCTTGTTGGGAATTCAATTTTTTTTAAGACTCATTTTTTAAATCTCTTTAATCCATAGATGGGACCCTAACAGGTACTACCACTCCAGGTCAGGGTGGACCTGGCACTAATGGTGATAAAGGGGTATTCCACATTCCCCAGTGCTCCAGACTTCACAACTATATGCAATTTAACATCATACTCAGGACACTAAGATCCTCAGCCACCACCTTCTACCACATATATGATAAAAAGGGTTGGGGGCTTGCCATAAGTGTAATAGGGTTGAGATCATCATATAGGTGCTATGGCTTGATGTGACCAGCCAACTGATCAGAGGGGGAGCCTCTCCAGCATCACAGGTCACCATCCACTGCCAACAGGTAGTCCCTTTGGGAGGGATTTTACCCTTTTTCAGAGATGCAGTTGGCATATTCTATAACCCCAGTTGACAGGGCGTTCAGGAGTACTATACTCCTGAACGCAAAAGTTTGGCAATGTATTTCAATGTTATAGCAACACAATGGCTTTTGCTCCTCCTTGAAGCTGCACCCTGAAACAGCTGCCCTTTTTCTGATCCCACTTTCTTCCACTATTGGCCATTAGTTGAAGTACAGGGCGGTCCAAAAGTTATGTCGCCCATACTAATATATAATTTCTAATTAATCAACTATCAGTACATGAAATAATCAGCTGGAAATGAAATAGAAAATTATATGATTATTATAATATATCATGATATTAAAATAAAAAATAATGAAAGTTAAAACAATATGTAGGGGTGACAAGACTTCATGTATTACACCAAAGAAGCATCAACTAAGAATATGTCTTTTGTTAATAGACATAGGGGAGGGGTAAACATACGTAGAGAAGGGGCTCCAAATAATATTAGCCCAGTGGTCTCTTAAGCCCTAAATCCGGTCCTACCTGTAGAGACATGTGCGGATGTAATAACTAACAAGCAGCTTCCTGTGGCAAAATTTGCCTACAACTTAGAAATTTTGTTTCTTTTTAAACTTGTTTTTATTTGTAGATGGCTATTGAAAATTTATTCAAATGAAATTTGGTGAAAATATAGCTCTGATTTAGGTCCACAAACTATGCAAGTCTCATTGTTTTACTACACTTAGTGAAAAAATATATAAAGGAAAGCCTTATTTTTGTTGCTTTTGAACTCAGTAAAAAATAGATTATAGTCATCAAATAGATGTATTGGTTTTGTTGATGAATCACTAGCGATACATTACCCGGAATTTGGTAATGAGGGTCATATCCATAAGTCTACCAGCTAGGAAGACAGAGGTAGCCCCCGAAATTCATGTAAAAACGGGAAGAAAATTTATTTGAAATTAGTACGTACACGTGCTTTTTTTTAGCCTTCATCTGTAAAATTTCGGACATATATATCCTCTGTCCCCACCCTTTACTTAAGGATCCCTAACGACCTTGACTATATCAAAAGCAACACATTCATTCGACCTCAAAAGAATGCCTTTGTGTTTTATTTATTTATTTATTTTTTAATTAACTAGGAAGATTTAACTTGTACGTAAAACGGATAAACAGTGTATGTTTATTTTAATAAAAATAGGGAGTGAGTAGCCGGTGTCTAATTTTTCGGGAGGAACTTGTTTCGCTTGACACCGACTCAAAAAATGTGGAAGGTTTTCCAATCGTGTTCTTGTTCTTTCTTCTTGTCAGCAGCAGAAGCGAAGTAAATAATCCGAAAAGAAAAAGAAGAATTTTTCGGTCTCTTTGATGTCCTTTCCAATTATCAGGTAAAATGTCCTTACACAACTCTTTATGCTTCCATGTTCCTCTCTGTCTTCTTTTATCGATTTGGACACAATTGAAGTAGAAATTCAAAATACGAGATGTAATCTTCTTTCTCAGTCCTTTTAAAAATATGATTGACTTCTTCCTTAATTTTTTTGTTTTGTTTTCGGGTTTACTCACGTTTTCCTTTGTTCTTGATAATCTTATTAATTTCCAGCTGTTTGTAATTTGTATTGGTAATTCTTGGAATTCTCCACCAGAAAAAAAAATCCCTTTTAAATGAAATAAGTATTTTATGATAAAAGTGTTGTTGTTTTTTTTTTTTCTCAATTTTTTTTTCATTCCGGCTTTTAAATTCTAACCATGTTTACAAAAAATATTTAGACAACTTTTTTTTTTTCCGATTATTTATTTTTAAGATTTTTGTTTTGGTTTAAAACCGCCCTTAAAGAATGTTTATTCAATAACGTTTTAAATTTATGAAAAACTTATTTCTTCTGGTTAAATAAAAAGTCTCAATGGAAAAACTCTAAAAATACCTGAATGAGAATAAATCACCATATGATAATTTTATAAAAGAAAAAAAAAATGTTTTAATTGTTGGTTTATTACTGTACTTGAAATTTTTAACATTTTTATAACTTTTAAAAATTTTATATTAGAATTTGTTTAACTTTTTGTAATTTATTTTCTTTCTTATTTATTTATTTTTATTTAAGAAATAAAGTTTAAATTCATTTTCGGCTAAAATGTCTCCCCACCCATAGAAAAATATTAAATCATATAATAATACATACTTTAATTTATTTTTTCTTTATATAATCATGAAATTTTAATGACTTTAATTCTTTGAAAACCATTTTATTTTTATTATGACAAAAAGAAATGTCTAGTATTTTATTCATTTATTTGTTGTATTAAGGCAGAAAGCTTTTTAGGAATAAATTGTGTAAATTTAAAAATGTACTTTTATAAATTTATTTAATTAAAAGAAAAATAGATAATTAAATATTCAATATTATTAATTTGACTTTGTGTGTGTGTGTGTGTGTGTGTGTAAATTGGTGAACTACCTTTCCGCCGACTTACTTGAACCGCTGTCTTCGTTTTTGTTTTTCTTTTTGTCTTATTAATTCAAAGGGTACTAATTTAAATATATAAATACCAAAAATCAAAAATGTTTTAAAACTGTTATTAAAAACAAAACAAATATTTTGAAATTATTTGAGTGGATTAAATCAATAATAATAATGAACAATTTTTAGAAACCCTGAACAAAAATATTTGAATGAAAAGAAATTAATGGCTAATAATCGCATTCTTGACATGTTTTAGGGATTTCAGTGAAATTCCTACCAGTCTTCGTTTTTGACTTTCTTCAATCGTCAATAATTGAAATTCTTGTTTAGTAGTTGCAATTTCAACTACTACTGCTCGTAAAACAGTGCCATCTCAGACCTTTTAAGCTAGAATAATAAGAGTTTTTTTTTTTCTTTTTTTTTTTTGTTAATATTTTCTTGAATGAGATCTTTGACTTCTTCAGAACTGAATACGCGCACCTTGTTTTTACTTTTCTGGCACAGACTAAAAAAGCAGTAACGAAGGAAGAATAATAAAAAAAAAAGAAGAAAAAAGTGAATAATCTGCTGTTTTTTTTTAATCTTTAGTTTTACCAATTCCATTATTATTTTTTTTTTTTTTTTTTCATTTATTGGAATGAAAGTGTAGATGCTCTTTTTGTTTTATGCATTCACTAAATTATAATTCACATTTGCTTTAAAATGTCCTCTATCTCTCCCCAATCTTTTTGCTTTATACCTGAAGAAAACTTCTCCATTTCTTTTTAATAACACTATAATCGTTATTTTAAAAAAAAATGTTAGTTATTTATTTGTCTCAATCTCTCACACACTATGATTGAATAGGATTTTTAAAGAATATTAAATTTCGGAAAAAAGTTTGTAAAACTTAAATTCTTGTTAATTATCATTTAAAATGTCTAAATATTTTTTAGCAAGAAAAGGGAAAAAAATCACTTCATTTTTTAATTAAAAAAAAAATTATTTAATTTTTTTTACTTCAGTTTTAGTTCATTTTGTACCCAATTAAAATTATTGGGCGCCCCAATCCCGACAGTATCTAACCCCATAGTACTAAAAGGTTGTAAGATCAGGGTCAATGCCTAAGGCATAAAAGGTAATTCGATCAAGTTAAGCTGTGTTTTTTTTTATATTAAGGAGCGTCTTCAATAAAAAAAAAAAAACAACAAAAAAACGACCTTATGTTGAACCCTACCTTTACTTAGAGGGGGGATAGGCAAATTTTATATTAAAGTGCGTTTAGTAAACGCCGTTTACACAGTATAATATCCAAAAGGTTGACTATAATAACAACCAAGACGAGGAAACTAGATGGCACTTATAAAATTACATTTTTTATTTTGTTGTGTTTTTTGTGTAACAAAAGAATGTATTTTGTATTAGCATCAGGTTTGGTTGGTTGGATTTTACGGCACATCAACACTTGGTTTATTTTATGCTGAAGACATTTTGCTTTATTTATTCTTGTTAGGTACTCAATCCTCTTTAAACACATTTTTTCAAAACTCAATTTTTGATCTGTTTAACCCATAGATGGGACTCTAACAGGTACTACCACTCCAGGTCTGGGTGGACCTGGGAGTAATGGCAATGAAGCTCCAAAATTGGAACCTCACCCTTAGATGAAGTTTAACGTCGTACCCAGGATACTTTGCATTGGGGATCTACTATTGAAGAATGATGTATTTTGTATGTGGGTTAATAGTTTGGTGTTGATCTAACAATGTCTGTTTGGATGATGTCTTTTGAAAATCAAATGTAAAAACAGAAGGCAGAAATATTATCAACAGAAAGAAAGATGATTGGAAGAGTATTTTCATAGAAGTTTGCAGGCAACACTTGGGAAATTAAGATATCGGTTATGAATAAATATAGATAGATAAAATATCCAACAGAACTGAAGAAAAATCTGACATGAAAACTAAATTTTGTGGAGTATTTGTTTATCACCCTCTCTGGATTCAATCAAATGATGGAAGAATTTACAATTTTTGGAAAGAAATACTGAGGAACACTGAAACTATCTACAACATTGTTTTTATCATCAGTTTAACTGTTTTTACATCATATATTTCTTCCAAATATAAATTATGTTTGAGACATCTATCTATACATATATAAATGGCAGTTGTGTGTATGTATGTATGTCCGGAGGAAACTACAAAAATAAAACCATTAATGACACAGTATATATATATATATATATATATATATATATATATCACAGGTTCTTGCTTTTTGAACAAAAGTAATGAAGATTTTATTTATATTCATGTAGATACTTAAAAATTAGGATTTAAATAGTAAGAAAAGGGATAGTCATTAGTTGCGTTCTTGATTAAAACATAAATCAATTATCTAAGACCAAAACAATCGATGGATCTGCAAGACTAACTTTTTATTATACCCCTCTATCCAGGCAATGCTAGATAGCTGATTCTAGTACATATATAATAGGTAGTTGATGTGTTTGTATGTATGTCCAGATGAAACTATGAAAATACAACAATTAACAACAGAGTAAATATATATACACATTAAATATCAATGGTTCTTGCTTTTTGGGCAAAAATTATGAAGATTTGGTTTATATTTACAAAGATATCTAAAAATTAAAATATACATAATAATAATAGATCAGCACAACTAACTTGCTAACCATTACACCCCCCCCCCTATATCCAGATGATGCTGGGCAGCCGCTTCTAATACATATATATAGGACTGTTGGTGTGTATGTATGTATGCCTGGAAGAAAGTACAAAAATAAAACAATTAACATCAAAGTAAATATATATACATGTATGTTAGATACCCCCGGTTCTTTCTTTTTGTGTAAAAATTACAAAGAATTTATTTATATTCATGAACATATCTAAAGATTAAAATATACATAATAACAATGGATATGCGAGACTAACTTGCTAACCATTACACCAGGTTTTTTTTTTGTCACCCCTCTACCCAGATGATACTGGGTTGCTGCTTCTAGTCTTATATATGGGAATAATGAAAGAAATACAATAATCAATATTGATAGCACTTGAAGTAAAGGGGTTCCATATTTATTGTACAGGGGCTTTTATGGTTTTGAATGTATAAGGAAGTACTTGGTGTACACTTGAAACGAAGATATAATCAGACACGTTGCATGACAAAATTGGATATACCCATAGACATAGTAAGCCATTGGCCTAGGGCCCCACGGTATCTGGGGGCCACTGAAAATGATTTGTCATGCATATGATTATAACCTTGTTTCACGTGTATACTGGGCATTTCATTATATAATACTAGCAAGAATATACACCCTCTGGGCGTAAGTATTTATGTTTTAATGTAATCAAATATATTAGATTAGAAAGACTAACAAAATTAAATAAGAACGCATATAAAAATATTATTTATTTTAATTAGTTTCTATATAAAATCATTCATAGGATTGATTTTGATATGTTGAAAAATAGAACAATAATATTAGAGATCAATAACACCATGTAATTATTTATTAATCCCAGTTTTGTTAAAACCAGTATGCAAATTAACCACACCATATATTATGTAAACTTTTATTTCTTAGTGATAAGACACAGGATTACATGATTTTAAATGCACTAATAACATGGGCTGTTTTGAGGCAGATCTAACTCAGGCTTTCATAGACATTCCTTAATAAGATTTATTCTATGTATTAATCATGAATTTGACTATGAATTAAGTACTTATTGATAAACAATTCCTGAGGGTATTGTGATGTAAGCAGTGACATAGTTTTATTGGAGACAGGCAGACACTGAATTTCCATTATAATGATATATATTCAAAACCATAAGAGTACAATAAATATGGGTCCCCTTGTATTTCATGAGAAATCAATATTGATTATTACTAATTCTATTTCTTTCATTATTCCCACTTATAAGATGTACATGATATAAAACTAATTTGATTAAAAGTAAGTGGACTCAATAATCATGAGACTAATTGGATCCATGAAAATTCCATGAGTGTTGACAACTAAGATTATCCATTCATCTCATCTCTGTTTCTTTTTCTTTTTCTCTCTCTCTCCTTTTCTTCCTTACCCTTTATAATCTTTGTTGTCTGACTATATCAATGGAGATTTTGTGTCTGTCTGTCTGTAACCAAAACTAGAACTTCTTGCATCACAATATCCTCAGGAATTGTGCAAGTTTATCCATGAGTATTTAATTTATAGTCAAAATCATTAATACATAGAATAGAATAAATCTTATTTATTAATGAGGTCTCTGAAATTCTGAGTTAGATTTGCCTCAAAACAGCTCATGTTATTAGCGCATTTTAAATCCTGCAATGCATCTTATATATCACTAATAAAGGTTTATATAATATAAATTATGTGGTAATTTTGCATACTGGTTTTAACAAAACCTGCTTTAATAAATAATTACTTGGTGTTATTGATAGCTAATATTATTGTTTTATTCTCGAACATATTAAAATCAATCCTATGAAGGATTTTATATAGAAACCAATGAAGATATAATTAAAATAAGTAATCTTTTTATATGCGTTCTTATTTAATTCCATTAGTCTTTCTAATTTAATATCATTTGTTGCATTAAAACTTAAATACTTATACCCAAAGAGTGCATATTCTTGCTAGTTTTACAAACATAGATTGGTTCCATACACAAATCTTTTCTACAGTATCCTCTCTTTCTTTTAGTCTCTCTTCATAAAAGATTTTAATGTATCAAAATCTTTACACCTTTCTATCCTTACCTGACTTTCAATCTTGCTATTCCTCTTGTCTTTATCCTTTCCCTTTTTCTCTATATATCTATCTGTGTGTGTATGTATATATATGTATATATATATATATAATTATTATATAGTAAAGAAAAAGGCTTAAAAATCATCCATTTTGCAATTATAGATCTATTTCTACCTGCCTATGAATTTTGTCAGACTGCTAACTTTTTGGAAAAAAAAAAGACAAACTTGGTAATGAAAGGGTTAAAAATCATAATATTATAAAGGAACTCCCAAAGAAATGGTAACTTTTTTATTATTTTTTATAACATCAGTGATGCTGATAGCTTTTTGATTTACTGTGTCCTGGGAAGTACATATTTTCTTTGAATTAGTCCCCGGGAAAATTTATGGGTCCCAACTAAAGCCATCTAACTCCTACCTAGTAACCTATCCTGTGTAATTTGTTTCTAAGAAACTATTGAAAAGTATTTACAGTTAGCTTGAAATGGTGAGGGAAGAAAAAAGAAAAACACTGGGATGCATGGATACAATTTTACTGCGTCCTTTTAAATTTTTATGCATTAGGAACGCAGGACGCATATCTATCAGCATCTCTGTAATATATATATATATATATATATATATTTATTTGAATCTGTAGAGTTGATAGGCAGTTTATTTGAGGCAACACTAATTACCACCCTATTATAAAGGTGATTTAAAAAATTTTTCTTAAGAGAATTCTGTAGGCCTTGTTGTCTGGGTGGCCTATTCAGCTGGACACAAGGAAGTCTATTCCCTTTTTGTTAGTGCTAGACCAGGGAGATTGTTTTTGTTGAGGTGGAGCGCCATACTTAATGTCAACTCCCCACTTTATGCAACAGATCAGATTACCCAATCTGTGCAACTCATGGGCTGAACCAGAAACCTTGCAATTCTTAAGCGGGTATTCTACCGACAGCTAAACCGGCCCCTAAACCTGACCTTTTTATAGTAAAACAAAAAAATTAATTTTCTGTAGTTTCTTTTCTAGACAACCCATGGACTTGTTAGGTTCCTATTGTAACAGTGGTCCATGATGATATTGATGCTTCTATTTAGGAAGGAGTGAATGATTCTAATTAGAATTTCATTGTTATTTCTATTATACTGAGTATTTGGATGATTAAAAAAACTACAAAATTCAGTTGCAAATTGGACTGGAAATTGCTTTATTCATATTTATAGAGCATTTTAAGTATTACCCAAATAAAAACTTCAATATGTGTCATTTTTGTTGGGTTATAGACAGAATTTGGTTTTATGGCACATCAATCCTTGTAGGATTATTTAATGCCAAAGTCTTTTCTTTTTTTCAAATAATTATATAGTTTCAAGTAAAGATTTCAATTTAATGATAATGATTTGTTTCATGAGATGACCCATGAACCTGATGGGTGTCTGTTGTAACAGTGGTCCATGATGATATTGATACATCTGTTTAGGAAAGGATGATGGATTCTAATAAGCATTTTATATACTGAGAATTTGGATCATTAAAAATGATGTTTAACTCAAAACATTTCAAATCCTCAAATCTCTGATTTTTATCAGGATTTAAAAAAATTTCAGTTTCAACTTCAAAAAGATTTCTGGAAAAAAGACACAACCTTTTTACCTTGTGAATTTGTCTTTCTGACACTTGATCACTCTTGACATCCACTCTGCAGTTATGGCTGTTGAAATCTTGTCTATCTGCCAATATATATTCTTTTTTAAAAATTTATTTTAATTTTTTTTTATGTATGTTGAGTGCATCTCTGCATCAATAAATTATGAGAAGCCTAATGTATTATGTGACACACCTGACATACAGTATATTAAGAATATTTGTAAGAACTTGTTAGTATATATTAAGAATATTAGTGTATTAGTATATGAACTTATTAGTAGTAAGAACTTGGTTGATTGGATTTTACAGCATGTTAACCCTTGGACGTTTGATTTTTTTTTTTTTTGTTTATTCTTGTTGGGTATTCAAAAATTCTTAAATTTTTTTATCTATTTAACCCATAGATGGTACTACTACTTGGTAAAGACTAATTGCTTAGAGCAGTGACTAACAAAACTCCTGGGAAAAATATATATATATATATATATATAGGGCCGGTTTAGCTCAGTCGGTAGAGTACCCATCTAGGAATCACAAGATTCCAGGTTCGATAATGGTCCCCATCAACTCAGCGAATAAGTAGCACAGATCAGGTAATCTGATCTGACCTGTGTGGTAAAGTGAGGAGCTGATGGTAGATGTTGCACTCCATGCTAGCGAAAAGGGGATAGACACCCTCACTGTCTGGCTGAAACTGACAATAGGCCACTGTCAACTTTATATATATATATATATATATATATAGAGAGAGTCATGTCTATTTTGGTATGTACATGTCGCCTTATAATTCAGAAAAGAGATGTTATTGAGCATTAAAATCATGCATACACATTAATATTTATGATAAAGAAAAGTACAAAATTCAGTTTTTGATTTTACTGATTAAATGATCTAATTCAATAATTATAAATCTATCAATTTGTGGAAGTTTTCTAAGTTCTTCATTAGTAGGTACAAAAACTGTCCCCACAAGTTCAGTTAGTAACATATAAGTATCTTTAATGTTTTTAACCATTTCACTTCCACTGGGGCACCAGTGTTCTACTCAAATTTAATTTCAACCCTTAAAACTTCTTACTCTAAGCATAATTTTGCATGTCCAAAACTTTAAAAAAAAAGAACAATAACAAAAAAAACAAACTTGGTAGTGAAAGGTTTACAATTTTCTTAATCCTGGTTCATATACTGAAAACCAAAACCTAAATTAAATTATTATAGATTTTAAAAAAAGAAAGAAAGAAAGAAACAGTCATAGTCGATATTTTCATATGCCTCCTTCTCCTTTTCTTTTTCTTTCCTTTGAAGCAAGCAGCAGAGTTTTTATTGAAATTAGACTGATGAAAGATAATGTCAAATATCTAACTGGCATTTATTTATGAAAAATATACAAAATGAAATTGAATTTATTATTTCTATGAAGAAATAAACTTCCAAAGCCCAGCAACAAGTGGCTTGATAATTAGGAAAGAATAAGAGGCATAGCTTTGATTTAATAATGGCTCCCAAAAAAACAAAGTGAGCAAAAAAAAAAAAAAAGGAAACAAAATAAAAAGGCCTTGTAATTACTTTTATAGTTAAATTTAGTTGAGTTTTTGTTTTGTTTTACCTTCAAAGAATGAGCTTTCATAGCTTCTTTTAATGTGTTGGTTTGGCGTCATCTTTTATTCTCCTCAAAGGTAAATTATTCTGCTTTTGTCTGGTGGGAACCACTCCCTTGTTTTCTAGCCTTCCAGTTTCTCCAGCCAACTGACCTGGATTCCTTCACTCTAAATGAAGCATGGCACCAGTCTGTTAAAAAAAAAAAAAAAAAAAAATGAAGGAATCAGTCCTCTCTTCCTCATTTCCATTCTTGACTATTACTACTACTACTACTGCCATCTTTGCCAGACTAAAATCACCACTGGTGCCCCCTCTCCTGCTACAAGTGGCTGCAAACTGAGATAAGGGAGTCATTTTATCTTACTCCACATCTCTCTCACAGACTTAAGTTTTTTTTTTTTTTTTCGTGGGTTCATAGAAATTAAAATTTACAATTATTTGGACTTTGGAACTTTTGCTTCAGTTCTGTTTTTACCCTTTGTAATTTTTGTTTGTCCACCTCCCCTCCCCCTCCCTTCTCTCCTTTGACCAGAAACTTTGTTACCCCCCCCCCCATCTCATTCCTCTTCTTTTACCAGGAACTTTATTAGATTCTCTCTCTCTCTCTCTCAGACCAGGACTTTGTTAGGCCCTTCCCCCCCCCTCTCTCTCTCTCTTCTTGCTTTCTACCAGGATCTTTGTTAAGCCCTCTCTCCTTCTCATTCCTCTTTTTCTACCAGGAACTTTGTTAGGCCCTTCCTCTCTCTTTAGACCAGGAACTTCTTTAGGCCCTCTCTCCCTCGACTAGGGGTGAGGATTTTTTTCTAGTTTAAAAGCCACATTGAAATTTATTCTCTACTAATAAGGCTGCTGCACTTAAACTTTAAAATATATATATATATTTAACAATAAAATTTAAAGTTTAAACTTGAATAATTTAGTCCAAATATAAATTTAATGCTAATAAAAAAAATTTCTAAACTTTTTAATGACTTTTCTGTGGTTGCTTTTTTTTTTTTTTTTTTTTTTTTTTGCAAGAAAGCATTGAGATATCAAGTTATGAAATGGATGTATTTTCTCAATTAGACCATGGAAAGCTGAACTTGATAGTTTAGATCAACCCCCCCCCCCTCCGGTTCTAGACAAACACCCACACTTTTCCTGTAAGAACTATCATGGATTATTTTTATATTTATATTTCATCCATAATGCCTTGTACACTAGATGATTTTAAAAGAAGGGGGATAAAATACCCCCTCTCCCCTAGAATAATGACTGCAGTTAAGTAAAAAAAATAATTGTTTACAAAGGATTATTATTATTATTATTAGCAGCTACTGGAAATCATAATATTGCATGAAGTACTTGAAACCATATAACTGTGTGCAAACAAATGGTTGATATTATTATTAAATAGGAATACTAGTAAAGTCTGTGTAGTGGTCTATTGTCAGTATTTATCGAACAGTGGGGGTCTATCCCCTTTGCTGAGGTGAAGCTACTGTCAGCTCCTAGATACTTTATCGCACAGATCAGATTATTTAAGATGTGTTACTTATGCACTGAATTGGCGAGGACTGATATCGAACATGGAAACTTATGATTCCTAAATGAATGTTCTACTGATGGAGCTAAAGCGTCCAACCAGTTAAGTAATATTTGATTAGTAGAATGAACAGCCATTTCAATATTAAGAAAATCCAGTTTTGTTTGTTTGTTTAACAAATATCAATTAGTGAATGTTTTGCATGGTTTAATAACTAGTAAGTTAGTTTAGAAGACCATATTTTTACTGGGGGCTCCATGCTACTGGCCTTGTACCAAACTAATCTTAGTAAATTACAAATAAAAATGTATTACTAGTCACCTATATTGTGTTCTTTTATTGTTGATTAGCCCTGTTGGCTAGGGTTGTAGAATTGCTGACTGCACCCCTGTAGAGAGGTTGGCTGGTTGGGTTAAATCGAACTTAACAGACCTAAATTCCACCATCGTATGTCACTCCACCTAAAGAAAATAAATACAAAAAAATCAGGGAATTAACCGAATTTAATGAAATTTTCAGTGTTATATTAATGAATAAAAGATATAATGCACTAGTTATTTTATTTAAAAACTTTTACATTTTTTCAGGTCAGTTAACTTTGAACCATGTATCTTTGAAGCATAACACAGATTCTTAAAGATACATGGTTCAAAGTTAATTGATCTGAAAAAATGTAAAAGATTTTTAAATAAAATAATTGGTGCATTATATCTTTTATTCATTAATATGTCAACACTGAAAATTTTCATTAAATTCGGTTAATTCCCTGATTTTTTTTTTTTTTTTTTTTTTTTCTTTTTCTTTTGGCGTGGTGGAATTTAGGTTCGTTAAGTTCGATTTAACCGCTGTTTGTTTTGTTTTATGGCATATCAACGATTTTCAGATCATTTAATGCTGAATCAAGTTATTTTGTTGAATAATTTGTTTAACTTTATTTTTATTTGTTTAGATATGGCACACAGGCCTCAGGTTACTTATAGTACCCGCTATTGCTTAAGTGGTCACCCAACTAAGCATTGAACAGGCTCATTGCCACTTAACTTAGGTGATCTAGCAGGAACTGGTGCTTTCAGCAAATTGACACTGCGGAAGGGTAAGACCACCCTGTCAGCTGGGGCTGTAGAATATACTGACTGCGCCGCTGTAGAAGGATAATCCCCCCTCTCCATAGGGACACCTGTTGACCTGCTGCGACCTGTGATGCTTAAGGACGGAATCCTGATAGCTGAGCAGTCCATGACATGCAACACTCCACTTTGGCATTTACTTGGCTAGATGGGTGGTCAGAGAGGCCCCTTCTGATCAATCGGCTGGTCATGTCAAGCCCTGGCCCCTATATAGTTGTCTTGTCCTATTGCTCTTATGGCAAAACCCCAACCTTTTTTGTCATATATGAGCTAGAAGGCAGTGGCTGAAGATTTTAATGCTATAAGTATGATGTTAAACTGCATCTAATAGTGAAGTTCCAAATTTGGAGCTTTGGGGAGTGGAATACCCTTTCATCACCATTATTCCCAGGTCCACTCTGCCCTGGAGTGATAGTACCTTTTAGGGTTCCATTAATGGGCTAAATAGAAAAAATTGAGTTTAAAAAATTTTTGAATACCCATCAAACATGAATAGAACAAAATGTCTTTGGGATAAAATAACCCAACAAGAGTTGACATGCTGTAAAATTCAACAAACTAAGCCAAACCATTTTCTACAATGATATCTGTTACACTAGGCATACCTCCTCCTTGTCTTTGTAAATCATTAGAAACAAAGAGGGGGGGGGTAGTCCCTGTGTCATAGGGGCTAATGTGCTGGACTGAGACATTGTAGTGAGTTTAAATTCCAGTCATGCTATTCTGCCTTCTAACTTATGCAAAGGAGTTGGACAGCAGTTTAACGAAGTGGTCGTGAAAGAACATAAAACAATGAAATAAAGATAATAAAAGATAAAACTGTAGATAGTAAATATAATGTAAAAGTTATGTATTATAGACAAATACATATATTTAAGAAGTAATGGAAAAAGGGTCTAGAGAGTTCAGTGTCTTTCAACTAATCTCAGGTAGAAAAAGATTAAAGGAATGTGAAATATCTTTGGAGAGACATGTAGATGTGTTTTGGTTGGACAACAGACTTTAAGAAACTTAGGGAATCTAAAGAAACTAAGTGCCAAAATCTGATGTTGTTGGGTTTGAATTGGCAGGTCCAAGGATGAGTCAGATAGTGTTAGGGGGAGGTGGTGGTTTTTCAAGGAGTGTCTTATGTATGTAGGTAGTAAGTTTGACCTAGTTCGTGGTCCAGTTAATATTAGAGGATATGTGTGTAGGGAAAGAAGGGGTTGCCTTAATAAAGGCAGAACACATGCTATTATGTTTATTAACCAAACCAGAAACAAAGATGTTCTATTTCATTTGAGGCACAGAATAATTCCTCCAAAGAATTGAATTTCTTTGAGAAAGTCATTAATTAACCCTCATCCACCACCTTCAAGCACCCCGAAAATAAAAATGGTTGGGTGTTTACCATAAGAGCAATTTAAAGAATACGATTAAGAAGACTTAATCATATAGGTGCTAGGGCTTGCATTAATCAGCTCAGGTTCTCTGAACTACCTGTGTAGCCCAAATAGTGGCCGAAGTGGAGTGTTGTAGGTTACATGACTACATAGTACCTGAGTTACATACCGCTCAGCCACCATGTTTCCTTATTTCGGGTATTACAGGTTGCTACCCACAGCCAACAAGTGGCTTCATTAGGGATGGATTCTTATCCCTCTGCAGAGATGCAATCAGCATATTCTACAGCTTCTACTGAATCCAGTTCCCTGAATAATTAACAACTACTGCTAAAAAGATTTTTTTGTTCATTGATGATTTAGCTGGCTTTGGCAACTTTATTTTTAAAATTAATGATAAATTGCTTTGAAATTTTCTATTTATGTTCATGCTAACAGAAATAAGTATTTCAGATGAAACATTCTTACAATAACAGTTACATTACAAGTGCATTCAACTAAAAATTGTTTTAAAAAAAACAACTAAAATGGCAAATACAGTATTAAGCCAACTTTTCTTGTTAATAAAAAGAAAAAGGTAAAAAGTGCAGACAAAAGTTTATAGCAAGAAGAGGAGTTAGTAATATTTATAAAGATCTGTTAGTGAACTGCTGTTAAAGGTAAAATTGAAAATAGTGTTCTACCTTGTCAAAGATTTGTATTATATCAAGATAGGTAGGTGTTTTGGGTTTGTTTTTTGTTTTTTTTAATGGGCAGATATAAGTTTGAATAGTGAATACTTTTTAGAAATTTTTATGGCACCTGTTCATTTTTTTATTAGATTTTCAGAAATAAATGGAAAATAGCCAAATTTATTTAAACTTGAATAATTTTGATTTTTCAGACTGTTGTCCTCATCTTTATTGTGGTATGTATAAACACAATGTTTCGGACACTGTATCCACCATCTTTCCTCAGGTGTTCCCTGTGTATCCAAGCATAGTAATGATGGAATCTGGGAAATCATTTTTAATAGTTTGACAGTTGATAAAACAGCATTGAAGAACTTTTGAAGATCTCATTCAAATAATGATATCATTGTTTTTGCATGCCTATCATGCCAACATGTCACAAGAAGAATCACAATTGTTTAGAAAAAAAACAAGAAGTTTATTGGCTTTTCCTGTACGACTGGAGGCGTAATATCCAACGATATCAGTCTTTTTCGATATTTTTATATCTAAATTTAATATAAATCAAATCTTAATTTTTGTACAAAAAGCAAGAACCAGTGATATTTATTGTGTGTATATATATATATATTTACTTTGTTGTTAATTATTTTCATAATACATAAATACATACTAATTTACCTTCATATATGTATAGGTTGATTATATGGTTTCAAGTAACTATTCCTATTTAATAATAGTAATTTGTTTGTATAATTATATGGTATCAAGTATTCCTAATGTTAATTCATGCGCAATTATATGATTTTGCTCAGTTGGTAGAGCACTCGCCTAGGAATCGCAAGATTCTGGGTTTGACATTGGTCATCGTCAACTTGGTGCATGAGTAGCACAGCTTGGGTAATCTGATTTTATAGTAAAGTAGGGAGTTAATGGTAAGTGTGGCACTCCACCTCAGCAAAAGATCTCCCTGGTCTAACGCTCACAAAAAGGGGATAGACTCCCTCACAGTATGGCTGATACTGACAATAGGCCACTCCGCCAACTTTACTTACTTATATGGTTTAAGTAATTATTTCTATTTAATAATCATTGGTTTGCAGTTTTATGGCTTCAAGTATTCCTATTTAATACTAATAACTTTCTCACAGTTGCTAGGTTTCAAGTATTCCTATGTAGTACAAATGATTTATATACAATTATATGGTTTAAAGGAGCTATTCTTATTTAATAATAATCCTTTGTTTGCACAATTATATGGTTTCAAGTACTCCTATCTAATACTAATAATTTGCAAACATGCATATGGTTTCATGTAACTACTTTAACTCATGCATGAAATCCTAACAGGTATTATCACTGCAGGTCTGAGTGGACATGGGAGTGATGCCAATGAATAGATACTTCACACTCCCAAGATCTCCAGAACTGTAGCCTCACCACCGGATTCAGTTTAATTTTCTTCCAAGGACACTTAATGTACTTTTAAAAATGATTTTAATCTCGGCAACACCATTTTACCTTATTTGTGGATTCGTTTTATAATGTTTTCTGTGTGAATTGTCATCATTTAAAATTTTAATATATCATTGTTGTTAAGGCTGTAGATTTTTTTTTGTGTGTGTGGGGTTCAAACGTCTGACTCAGAAGCATCAAATTACCAGCTAGACATAGTTTGTTGATTTGCCTGGGTAAGAACTTTTTTTTTTTTTAATGTGATGGTGGTGGGATTGTGGGGTAGGCTTGGGAATCTCTGCTTCATTGTTTATGAATAGATATTGTTAAAGTCACTCTAAACTCACCTGCCCGGTTTAATCAAAAAACGCAGACTTTGACCCATTTTTCTTATTTCCTCCTTCTAACCTGACCCATAATCCTTTAACACAAAGGATAACAACACTTCACTTATATATGCTTTATCCCACATATTCACGGCTTTTTTTTTATTATTAAAAAAAAATAAATAAATAAATGAGATTATATAATATCTAGGTACTTTAACACTGAATTGCAAACCTTTAATTGCTACTAAGAGTTTCATGTTTTTATAATCATAAAGCAATACCAAATTTTAAAGAGCCTCATCCCTCTAGTTTGGTTTATTTAATGGCATATCAACTCCCTATTAAATGCCGAAATTATAACTATTGATTGTTTTGTCATAGTGATCTTGTGTTTTCTTTTTAACTTTTTATGTCCTGGGTATGATGTTAAACTATCTGATGGTGAAGTTTCCATTCTAGGGAATGGGGAGTACCCCTTCATTACCATTAATCCCAGCTCCACTCTGTCCTGGAGTGGTTGTACCTGTTAGGGTACCTGTATGGGTTAAATCGAAAAAATGTTTAAAAAATTGAGTTTTAAAAAAAAATGTGTACCCATCAAGAATGAGTAAAAAAAAATAAAAAAAATGTGTTCAGTATAAAATAACCCAACAAGGGTTGGCATGCCGTAAAATCCAAACAACCTTTCTCTTTTCCTTTCTTTTTCCTTTCTTAAAGTTTATTAAAACTAAATGTATCTAATGCTATATTCAAAACTTCTGACCATTTGACCCCTAAGAGAAAAAAAATGCCCTTATAACCACTTGACTAAAAGCAAAAGTAACTTTTATGATTGTTGTAGCTTTTGAGTTTTGTATTGCTTTTTAATGTGCAAAATTTCATTTATTTTGATTTTATTTATAATAATTGTCTATCATTATTTTTACAAAGTTCTTAATAAGGTTGTGTTCAATGTAAAGTGATTGAAAATGGCATTTATGAGTCTACCAGTGGCATATGACATACATTTTACAAAATCCTAACATACTAGAACAATTTTAAGCACATATTCTGAATCAGCTCCCTCAATTTAGTCTAAAAAAACGTTTTTACCTTGAGTAGCAAAAACTTTGTTGACCAATGTTCTTCCAGAACTGAAACTGGTTTGAGCTGAATGCTGATGTGTGGTTGGATGTAAAAATTTCTCTACTCTTTGTTTATATCCAGCACTGAATATTCAACCTGATACAAATTTTGGTACATTATTAGTTAAAACCACACTGTTATAATCTCAAAGAGTACACTTTCAAAACTGAAGCAGAGCTGGTATATGTATTTACCCAGTCCCTCTGCACAAGCAGGATGTGACACAGTCAATTTTTTAAGCAGAGTTTAACAGGTTTGAATTCGGTTTTCCTTCTCCTAAACCAGTTATCATGCCAAAGTTAAAGAGCCCAGACTACCCTACTATTTACCCATATCTAGATGGAGAATAGTTGGATGCATACCTTTCCCAAGGGTATTAGCACTTAGATTTATTTTTTCACTAGCAAGACCTGTGGATATACCACAGTATGATGATTTAATTGTTACAATATTTGGACCATATAACCTTTAGGCACCCCTTTTGCGATCTCGATTCATAAGGACATTTTTTTCATTTACACCGCCAAAATCCAGTTGTTTGTTAACAGATGATTTTTAGAGTTTTAAAACATTTTTATAAAACTAACCCCTAATCCTAACCCCTAACAAACAACTGGATTTTGACGGTGTAAATGAAAAAATGTCCTTATGAATCGAGATCGCAAAAGGGTGCCTAAAGGTCATATGGTCCCAATGTTTAATATGTTTACTTAAGAGCTATTGTTGCTCTCACCTAATTTTATATTGCGTTTGTGCTCGTATATACGTTTTTTTTAAGTTCCTGGAGCTTTCGCTTGTATTTAAGTATAATAATCTTGATTTAACTCTCTCACTTCTTTCTTTCCTTCTTTTCATCATGTTTGATTGAACAGATAAGCATTATTGCTTCTGTGCACTCACCCCTCTCTCTATTTTCCCCTACTCTTCAGAGTATAAGCAGCACCAGATTTTTTTCTTATACTTTTTGAAGGAACCTGTGTCAACTTTCGTTGGTAGTAGTTTCACTTTCAAAGATCAGAGAAGAAAAGAACAACCTCATCGTAATTTAAGGTGTCTTCTAATTAATTGTACATAATTCTTACTTTAAATGTTTTCCTCTTCAATTCCTTTTTATCTTTGAAATTATCAATTTATTTTCATTTCTCTGCCAGGTGGATGTCTACTGTTCTTCATTTGGGCCAAAAGGAATTCTCTATCAGTTAAATCTAGTCAACCTCTTACATTTTGAGGATTTTTAAAAGTTTTATTTGACTGAAGAGTTCCTTGCTGCTGCTGCTGCTGCTGCTACCTTCCACTTGAGCCAAAGGTCCTGCCATTCCTACAAAATGGCAGCTGAGCAGAGAGCATCACACAAATCTGCAGACTTTGATGACATCGAAGAAAAAGAATGGATCGAGCTGCCAGAATCCTCCCCAGAGGACAAACTACAAAACGGTACGGGACAACAGCTGGTGACCATGACCGGCACTGTCACTCGAGGTTACCAGGCCGGACGTGTAGTCGAAGTCCAACTTGAACTGACCCAAGAAGAATTGCGTAAACTCACTCTGGAGAGAAAATTCAAAGACGATGATACCAAGCGGCAAAAATCACGCCGTTGCACTTGGGGTCTTCGTTCAGGGTTGCATGTGGTGCTTCTAGGGGTCATTTGCGTTCCTGCTGCCTTCATCTTCTCTACAGGTTATTCATTCTACATCGGCTGCAACACATGGTACAATTTTTATCTTTATTTCTCTGAAGAGAAAACAATCTGGCACAAGATCTCCATATGTCCGGTTTTAATTTTGACTTTTCCCTTCACTGTTGGGTTTTCAGCCTTCGCAATTGGCATCTACGCGTCTGTCATCCAGATTTCTTGGTTCTTTCATAACTGGCTTCGAGAATTCCAAGATTATGAAAAAGGATTTTATGGCTGGCTCTGCAACAAAGTCACACTGCCTGAATGTTCGCCCTACGAGGTTGTGGTCTTGAATTGTCCAGGTACCCCAACAGATATAAAACCACCGTCAAATGTCTGACCCTAGGGATAAAACTTTTTAATGGACCTCCTAAATTGGCTCGATCTCTTTTATTTAAAATATCTTGACAAATGCAACAATGACCAATTTTTGTTGCCAGTGTCGACCAAAATCTTTGATTCCAGTCCTTTGTAAATATTCATCTGATTTTTTTTTTTTTTTCATGTTGCTGCTGTATTTGTTGTGTGTGTGCATATGTTGTATCTATGGTATGCACATGCCCTGGGCACCACTTAAAGGGGGGGGGTACCACTGAGAGTTACTTGCAGTAAGGACCATTCATCTGTGTAAACTACAGAGGTAGTCTAGAATTTTGTGCAAAATCTGTGAAATTTAAGTGTCATTTCTTTATTTTGGACTGTCGTGTGAGAAAACCATTTTCTGATTTTTATTTTAAAGTTATCTAAAAAAAAAAAAATGGGTGTCCGACAAGGGTGCAATTCCAGTGATTGTCATAGGCACTATTTTCTCTGATACACTGTGTGTGTGCATGTAAAAACTCTTCTGGGTTTTTAGCTTTGACAGGAGGACATCTATAGAAAAAGGATAAAAAATACCCAACACAATTCCCCCTATATTCATATTACCTTGACATATTTAACATATTTTGTTGATACTGTGCTCAAACAAAAATCAAAAAAAAATCTAGAAGGAAATACTGAGGATTGATAAAATCTACCCTCTATCCCAATAATGAAATTATTATGTACAGTGCTCAGGTGATAATATGTAACCTATTCTTTCGATGCCTCCTATGTGATGGGCTAAGCAATGTTTTGTAAATTCTATGTCAGCTCTTTTTTATTTTTTTATTTTTTTGTTTTGTACTTTTTGATGAAAGATTCTATTTTTTGTCAGCCTCTGATTGGCTGTAATATTTGCATTAATTGAACACAATGATCCCATCTAATATTTTCATGGCTGGCACAAGACCAGAAAGGCTTGCAAGGAACAACTGAAGAAGAAATGGTGTGCTGAAAATATTTTTTACTTATGTGATGATTTGATTGGTGATTTTTTTAAATTTTTTATTTTTATCTTGTCAAATTTTTTATAAAATGAAGGTCAGTGATATAGCAATTTCTTGGTCAGCCATTTTCTTTTATTACTGAAATTTTTCATTCTTTATTTAAAACTTATTTGTGTTATGGCATTTACATTTTATTTTGAAGTTTTTTTTTCAACAGCCTCTCATGAACACTTCCCCTGAATATTATTTTCTGGTACATAGATAGCCACATTGGGATGACATTATTTCCCTTTTGCATTCAATTGGTTGGTCATGTCAAGTCCGAACACTTATAGGATTGTCCCAACCTTATGGCAAACCCTTCTTATCATGTACTAAAAGGCAGTAGCTGAGGGTCTTCATGTCCTATGTATGACGTTAAACTCTATCTGATGGTGAGGTTCCAATTCTAGAGCTCTGGGGTACCTCTTCATCACCATTACTCCCTGGTCCACTCTAACCCAGGGTGGTAGTACCCGTTAGGGTCCTATCTATGGGTTAAATAGAAAAAATGAGTTTAAAAAAAATGAGTACCTATCAAGAATGAATAAAACAAAAACATCTTTGGCATAAAATAACCCAGTGGGTTGACATGCCATAAAATCCAAGCAACCAATCCTTTCGCATTCATAAAACGGTTTGAATGACAAATGATAGAAGAAAAAAAAAAAGTTAGATGTCAAATCTAACACCAGGTTCATGAGTGGAAAACAATCCTCATTTCACAATCAATTGAGTATAAATTTCTATGTAGGTGCTCTATAAATGTGACCTTGTACCAGATTAGGTAAATATCTTTCTTGGCAGATGCTGCAACATGTTCTGTGACAAAAACAAAACTACTTGAACCTGCAGCAGGTGTATATGATAAAACAAACCTAACTTTTCTGTGAATATTTAATAAGCCAGAATACCTGTACCAGTTGTATATTTTGTGTGTGCATTATTTTCTTTGTCCTTTTAAAATGTTTAAACTTCCAATTTTTTAATTAATTTATTTTTTTAACTTTTGACTTTTACCACCCCCACCCCAGGGACACATAATTCCATAAAATGATTTCAGATGATTATCAGAATCTAAATCTTTTAAATTCAAAAATCTGTTTTGAAATTTATTCATTTGAAATTAATATATGGGTAAGAACTTTCCTTCATTTTGTATTAATGGAGGAAAGAGACATTTCCAGGAATAAATTGCTGAATTATTAATCAAAACTGGTTCGCTTTAATCTAAAAATTGTTTTCAAAATAAAAGAATTATTCAAAATAAAGATAAAAGAATTTAACAATTAAAAACAAAAATGTGCTCAAAGAAAAAGTAAAAAAAAAAAAAAGCAACCCCCCCCCCAAAAAAAAACAACAACCTAGAATGAAATAATGAGCATTGATAAAAAATATACAGTTTATCCCATGATATTATTATGTACAGTGCTCAGGTGCACTACAACTACTCAAAGGGACATGTATAGTACATAGAATAATGTATAAAAATCAGGAAAATGGACACTGTATGTTATTTTTAAGCAAATGTAGCAACTATTATGGGACAGAGGTAATGATATTAATTATTTGTTTTCATTCATGAATGGCAAAATGTCCCATAAAATTGTTTGATAAAGTCCCATTGATTATTATTCAGTCTGTCTTTGATAATAATTGTTGCATTTAGTGGATAAAATTTGTCATGAAATATTTATTTTGGCTGTTTGGAACTTTTAATTTTAAGGGGGAGGGGTTAAAAAAATCTATATTTAACCCTTTCACTCTAACTGGTTCATTGGTGTCCCCAGTTAATTTTCATTTTTCACCCTTAAAATGTTGTACCCAAAGTATAATTGTGCATATCTAAAACTTATACAAAAAAACCCCTAAAAAACAAACAATTTGGTAATGAAAGGGTTAAAGATGGAACTGATCTGTAAGAGACTAGCAGCACATTTTTTTAAAAGCTATTGCTAAACAATTTTAATCTAACTTCTAAAATAATGTACTCCTAATTTTTTTTATTAAACAAATACTTGAATGCAGTATTTTGTGTATGATTTGTCCTTTTAGATTGGTGGGGGTGCATCCTAAATTTCTACCCATGATTGGTATTAACTGCTAAAATATAAGTAGACCAAGTGCAATTTTGAAAATTTCATTTTTTGTATAAATTTTGAACATTTAAAAAGAAAATTAAAACAAACAAACAATTTAATCAAAAATTAATTAATTTTTTAATTTAAATTTTTTTTAAATTCTTTTAATTTAATTCAAATTTTTTTTAAAGTCATTTTTTTTTTTAATTAAAAAAAAAATTTGAGGTCACATAAATGTTACCAATAATGAAAAGAAAATTATGTTAATCAAAGAACTCTTTATGGAATGGAGGTAGAAAAATGATTAGGATAAAAACAATTTGGCCATTTTGAATATTTTCTTTGATGGTCTACAATGAATCCTTGAGAAATCTTTCTTCACAAAAAAGTTCATATCCTTTTTTTTTTTTTTAAAGACTCCATTTCATTTGTACAAAAATTGCCGACTATTCTACTGCCATGTTTATTCTAAATGCATGCTGATTGTCAGTTGGAGGAAAAAGGATTTTATTCCTTTCAAACAACTGTGGGTTTAAAATAAAAATTGACCCTTATACAAAACTTTTAAGAAATGTAAACTGCTTGTGTATTTTGAGTATTGAATTTTTTTTCTTCATCTGCTACAAGAAATGATTCTAAAGTTAAAATATCTGGAAAAAAAATGGATTTGTGTATTTCCACAACTTATGACATAATCAGTAAAATCAAAGATAATTTTTTTGTCTTAAATTTCAAAGATCAAATATTTCGATGAGTTAACTAAAGAAAAGATTGTTGTCTTTTTCTTTTTTTTTTTTTAAACCTCTGGGCAGATAACATAAAACAATTGCAAATGTTGACTATCTTTGAAGGATGTGGTGGGTAGTGGATTGACTCCTTAAATTCTGTTTTAAAAATCTAAAATCAGAATCTATATATTTTGTGCCAAATTAAAAAAAAAAAAAAAAAAAAAAAAAAATTTAAATCCATTTGCTGATGGTCTATATGTTTCTATTTCAGTGTTACTGCTTTAATTTCTACTGGGGTTTGTGGTTGGGGATGTTTTGAAGAATGGAAGACTTTCTGATCAGTCAATTGTAACTTCACGAATAGAAAATTAATTTGCTTATGAAAATCTTCTCAATTTCAAAATTTAAATGTTTGTGGCTGAGATAATCTTTTTAAGACCAATAGCATATATTCTACCTTTTTTAATAAAAAGAAGAAAAAAAGAATCAAATCTTTTTATGATAAAACAACCATAATTTAAATCCTTCACAGTTCTTGCCATTTTATCATTTTACTTTCATTTGACTAATATCTTCATCTTGTTTAGCCAGTGAATCAATCAATATATATATATATATATATATATATATATATTATTATATATACACACACAGAGAGGGTTTTTCAGAAAAATTGATATCATTTTGTAATCTAATATCTTGTCTAATTATTGTTCAAATATTTTTCTCTTCATGTATAGAAATACCATTCCTGGAAAAGTGTTTAAATGTTAAACATAGAATTTTAAGTTAGGTTATTAAGATTTGATATTTGAGATGTATTGGGTGTTTTAGAAAAATTGATTTAATTTTGTAATCTGGTAACTGGACCAATTCTCGTTCAAATGATCTCAAATTTTAACAGCATGTGTAGAAACAATTCAAAATTCAACATTTGATGTTTAAATGCCTTTTCTTTTTTTAAGTGAATGGCATTTCTAAACCTGGTATAAAACATTAAACATAGAATTTTGAATTGTTTCTACACGGGCTGTTAAAATTTCAGATTATTTGAATGAGAATTGATAAAATTATTAGTTTATGTCTACCATTTGTTTCTAAAACGGCTTGTACATCTCAAATGATATCAATTTTTCTGAAATGGCCAGTATTCCAAAGTCTTATTTAGTGACAATGTGTGGATTACACTTCAGTTGATCATTTTCTTTCAATTTTTTCCCTGTCATGCAAGTTTTAAATTTATGCCACTTGTTGAGATTTAGGGAACAGGTTGGTTGAAACAAATTGGCTTATACTTCAATGCACAATCAGTTACAGGATTTAAATTATCAGTCCATACGAGTTTGACTATTATATCTTATGTATGGTACAAGGCCAGTATGTTTGGTATCTAACATTCCTGCAATTTATAGAATTTGGGGATTAATATTGTTTTTTGTCAT
This sequence comes from Doryteuthis pealeii, assembly GCA_023376005.1. Lineage (NCBI taxonomy): Eukaryota > Metazoa > Mollusca > Cephalopoda > Myopsida > Loliginidae > Doryteuthis > Doryteuthis pealeii. The sequence continues at coordinate 33,089,645 of CM042171.1, forward strand.
TTAAAATGAGAAATGAGGTTTATATTTTCTATAGTAAAATTGGCTTTGTAATTATTTCCCCCTTTTCTTTAAAACAGTGATGGATACATATGAAACTTTTCCCACCCACAAACCAAAACATTTTCAAACTACAACCTCATTTGGTATCATTATTAAAAATCTCAAATTATATAAAATGATTTTTGAATTATTGCATTTCCCTCCCTCATGAATTTCCCATTTTGTATTTATTATTTTGATATTTTATCCCCAAAATCCAATTTATGGTTTAAACAAAGAAAACCAAACCTAACCAGATGTTGCCTGATGAAATGTTTTTAAGAGGGAATAATTTTATTTTGTCTTTTGGTTTTTCTATCTCAACCCAACAAGAAACTAACCTGAAGGCCACACACCTTTCAATTCTGGACCTCTTATCACTTTTCAGCCATTCACAGGATTTCTTTTAACTTTATAAAACACTTTACAATCGCAACTCTATATTCTATTTGTATTTTTTTTGTTCATAAAAAACATTACATTTTGTGAAGAACTGCTTAAAAAATCTTAAAAAAGAATAACCTTTATCAATTCTGGGTCACAGTCTTACATTGTCCCTATATATACAATCCTGGTCACCATTATTGACACCTCTTTTCATTTTTTTTAGCTATAACTTCAGAAATAAACAGAAAATAACTAAATTTATATAGACTTGTTTTCTAATTTGCTGTTCTTTATCAAGCATGAGTTGTCAATTTATAAAACCTGTTTTACGAGAGTTGATTTTTAAATCTTTTCCAGAAGATATTCTACATTATGTACTGAAATTTCCTAGGTGCTCCTAATTGTGACCAGGGCAGTATATATACCCACAGGAAAATTGTAAAGTATTTTCTTAATTCTGCCCCCCCTCATTTATTCCTTCAACATTTTTAGGCAGAATTTGATAATAAAAATAATATTTAGGTAATATTTTTTAAATATCTTTAATGTTTGGAGAAAATATTTGCAGATTCCTGTCAAAATTTTGGAACAGAATCAGTTTGACTCATACTGTCATTAGGAAAAACTTTTCTTTTTTTTTTTTGAGGAGGGGACTTGAAACTTGTCAATATATTCACTAGCTTATTGAATTCAAATAAATGATTACTAAAATTGTCTTTTTAGAGTGTCATTCCTTTTTCCAAAAAATGTAAATTTTCATTATCAGATATCTCCCACCTCAATTTAAAAAAAAAATTAATAGTTGGTTTTATGGCATATGAACCCTTGTTGGGTTATTTAATGCCAACGTTTTTTTAAAATCTCAATTATATGGTTTCAAGTAACTATTGCTATTTACTGATTTGTTTGCACACAATTATGCGGTTTCATGTATTTTAAGCAACTAATAATAACCTTTTTGTAAATAATTATAGCTTCAAGAAACTATTTTTAATACAAATGTGCACACTGTTATGTTATATCTAACATGTACTACTATTCTGGGTCAGTGGGCCTGGGAGTAATGGCCACAAAAAGGTACTCTATACTCCCCCAGAACTAGACCTCCTGCAGAGGATTCTAAGCCCAGCTGACAGTAAACAATGGGGAGGGGGGATAATTCATAGCTGATACTTTACTATCTCAACCTTTTCTTCCTTGTGGCCTATTTTTAGTGTTAAAGAAATTTCAGGCCCACCTAAGCATTTTATTTACAAAATGAAAATGTAGTAGAAAAATCTAAATCTTGACTAATTATCTACAGACACTTTCCTCGTGTCTATCAGATTGTCAAGTTGAACTTACAAATTTACGTTCAGTTTCAGGCATAATGAATGAATTCTGTTATAAAGTGTACAATAATATATGACATTTGGTTTAAGACTTAGAAATATGTAAATGGGTCCTTTTGTGGAGTGTGATGTAATTATTTAGCATATTGTATGTGATATTATAGTCCAATGCTAATAAGTATTACGGCGTTGAGTTAGTAATATATTATGGTACAAATGCAGATATGATATTATTCTTATGTACATAGTACAATAATAACAATATTTATGCGTGCATACAATGACCGTACGATACAATACATTTTCATCATTGCAAACATTGTATTAGTATAGTGCTATAGTACGGTGTAATAGGATATAGTATATCATCTGTTGTATAGAATGTAACATACCATGTTGATCATGTTGCAGTGGTATGATAAATAATATAGCAAATTGATGTGTTACATTGAGTGATGGTTCCGACAATCATGGTATTATAGTGGACATAATAACAACAGATAGTAAGGTAGATGTGGTGGAGGAAAAGGTACTTATCGTTTGGCGGATATATCGAGGGATTTAAAAAATCTGCAATAAATTAAGTTTCTTTATGAGTACATCATTTGCTGCAGAAAATCCCATCTCAATCAACAAAGTGTTGGAAAAACTTCAGGCCAATATTTAAAAAAAGATTCTCAACTTTAAGAATCATTTCATTAAATATTGATTACCCCCCCACCTTCTTCTTGACATCATCTTTTTTTTTTTTTCTTCTTCAAATTTTGTCTTTAATGATGAAATTTATTGTGTACAGTGCTCAGGTGCGCCACAACTCATCAAAGTCTCATGTCTAGTACACAGAATAATGTATGAGTGTCAAGAACATGAACAGTTTACAGTAATAATATACATGTATGTGTGTGGAGAGGGGGTATCAGGTATAGTGTTGGCGGACTACAGGAAGCATGGAGGCTTTGAAAGATGCAGTGTTTCGGCAGCCTACAACGGATGCAAGCAGCTTATTCCATGCCTCGGCAATTCTGAGCGTGAAAACTGTATCAATCCCTTGACCTACTATGTAGTTCCAGTTTTAAAGATTTAATTTTTAGACCAAAAAATTAGCATCAATCTATATGTGAGTAATTATATTGTAAGGTTGAAATTCAAAGATAACAGGAAAAATTAGAATCAAATCCATAAATCAATGATTTTTTTTGGTGACCATAAATCATGAGTATATAAGTAATAATTAAATTATTGCTTACAGTGCTCAGGTGCCCCACAACTAATCAAAGGCTCTTGTATAGTACATAGAATAATGTACTAATGTCAGGAACATGAATAGTTTACAGTCATTATATATATGTGTGTGTATGTGTATGGAGGGGGATATCAGGTATTGTTACAGGAAACATGGAAGTTTTGAAAGATGCAGTGTTTCAGCAGCCAACTGATGCAGGTAGTTTATTCCATGCCTCAGCAACTCTGAGTGTGAAAAAATGTTTCCAAAAGTCATATGAGCTATGCTGTTTTCTGACTTTGTAGGCATGCCTACATATTTATAAAATCTTCAAAAACCTCTACAATTTGTGATTGCTAAGAGCTATTTTTTATTTTCTTAATTTAATATTGCAATCTCTTTATTTCACATCAATGAAAGGAAAAAGAAAAAAAAATGTCCTGAGATGAAAGTTTATAAATTTTGGAAGATAAAAGGATTTTTCTTAATGGCATTGCTGATGACTATTTCCATTTTTAGACAAAACTTTTTTTTCTTTTTCAGGAAACATGTTAATGTCAAATTTTAAATGTCTTTAAACTGTTAATCCTTTTTGGTGTGGTGCATTTGGCAGAAAATTTAATGGCTGTTTTGGTTTCTTTGTTTAATGGCATATCAACCTTTGTGGGTTATGTGATGACAAATCCATCCTTGTAGAAGAATAGGAGTGGTACTATTTAACCCATAACTGAGGGGGTTTATATCTTTCTCAAAAGTATTAGTACAAAAGTGCGACTGGAGTTTGAACGTGCTTACTCTGATGTCGCAATCCAGCACATTAGCCACTACATCACAGGGACTCTCCCCAATGGCTGGACTGCACTTTTGGCCATAAAATAAAAAAGCTGGCAAATAAAAAAAAAAAAATTTTTTTTTTAATTATTGGCATTGGGAGTTTTTCTTTTTTCTAATTTTTGGGTTGGGGTGTATTGAACAAGTGGCACTTGGGGTGGGGGGGATATCCAAATCCAAAAGTTTTAAATAATGCGGACTAAAGTTGCATTTCACTCTCATCATTAAGCATATTTGGTTGACTCGAGCTCTGCACCAAAAGGATTAATGTTTTAAATATCATTAATAATTTTTGCGTATTATCTTTTATCTTCCTGATTTTTGTTGCTTTTTATTGTAACTCCTCAGTTATTTTTTTATTTTTATTTTTTTTCTTGAGCTATCAGAACCTTTTTGATCTTAGCAAGTTTTTTCTTGCTAAAATTCTGCTATTTCATCTGTGATTGTGTGCTATAACGATATTTTTTTAATGGAAAATTAACATGTGAAGATAAGGTCATAATCATTCACTGAAATTATCATGTGAAAATGTCACTGTCAACTCTATAAAAAAACTGCTGGGTAGGTGAAGTTCAGTACAACTCTAATTCAAAAACAAAATGAATTTATCACACCTGGGGCAAAAATTGAATCTTTTTTTTTTAAATTTTTAAATTTTTAATTGAATTTGAATTTCATTTGTATAATAATTCCTGTTTAAACATTTTTTTCTCTCTTGTAACAAAAAAAAAAAAAAAAAAAAAAGATTAATATCAAAGTTGATCTTTTTTTATAGACTTTTTAGAGATTTTTATTTTATGAATAACAACCAGATATTTATTACATTTTTATTTTTTTGTTGGATTGTGCCTCTGATATTGACTACAAAATAAAAACAAATATGAAAGATGAAAACTGATGGAATTTTAATGATTTATTTTTGACTGAAACTTCAAGAAATTGTCATTTCTCAAAATGGGCAAGTTTCAAAATTTCATCATTTTTCCTTAATGTTGTCATTTTATAGAAATAATTCTTTCATTTTTGTACGACTTCAAATTGATTGTAAAATTGGAATTCGTTTCCAATTGAGTGAAATGTCTGTGATTTTATTTTTTTAATCTATCAATTTTAAATGAATTTCATGTGATTTACTGCAGTTCATTTTAAAGTTTTTTTTTTAATTTTTTTTTTTTACAAAATCCTTTTTGATTCATTTTGAATTAATATTTTAAATTTTGTAAATTACTGGAAAAAAGTGAGTTATCCCCCCCTCCTTTTTTTTTCTTTTCCTAATCATTTTATGATAAAAAGGAACTAGACAACAATTCAGTGCTTGGTATATTTAAGTACTGAACATCTGTTTACGACCCTTCCCCCCCTCCACAGACGCTATTCTTAAGGAATTGCTTCAAAAAAAATTCAAGGGTCACTCTTGTTGCTGCCTGTTTGTATTGTTAATAAAAACAAGTAAAATGTTTACTACTGTAATTTGTCACAGCTGATGTTTAAAAAAAAAAAAAAAAATAGTTTTCTGCTTTGATGGACGTGTGGGAGTTTTAACTTCTTTACCCAAATGCTTTTGAAAAAGAAAAACCCAACAAAGGCTACAAGTCTTATCACATTTCTCCATAATATCCATTTTTGTTTAATATTGTAATATATTACAGATAAAGATAAGCTCCAAGTTTTTATCTTCTTAAAAAGGAGAGGCTGAGAATTTCCATTCTCTACAACTTTTTTTTTTGTATTGCATGAAAAACATTTTATTGTTCAAACTTGCTGCTAACCTTTCTGATCATAACATTTCTATTTTTTTTTCTCTCAAGGAGAAAAAAAGTGAATGGTTTGTATTATAATCATCAACTGGATGTTTTGTTTTTTGTTTTTTTTTTTGTTAAAAAAGCTGATTAATTGGATCCGGTGTAAATTTAAAATTTGAGAAAATATCCATTTAAGTTTATTATTTTTCATTAGTTAGATTTCTTTTATTAAAAAAAACAACAAAAAACATTTTAGTGTTCCAGGTGGGTGAAGATATTAATGGCTTGATTCCAGGGGATGCACCTCCAAGCACTTTTTAATTTTAAAAACCACCCAGCATGAGTTTCGATTCGTGTATGGCACCTTCACATTAAAACCATGTGTCTATTTTTAGCTTGGGGTGGGCTAAAAATATAAACTATTTTAGTGTTCAAACTTGATGGCTTTTCTGGTCACTTTTAGAAGAGAGAATATTTTGAAGAAATTACCATTATTTTAATTTTCAGCTAAAATTTCTGCCATTTTTCTTTTTTCATTCTTAAAATAAATTCTGAAAAGGTATAGTCCTTGTTATTTGCAGCTAATGAACTCTCTGCATACCTGGCAAGCCCCCAACCCTTTTTTTAAAAATCATATATGTGCTAGAAGGCAGTGGCTGAGTGACTTAATGTCCTGGGTATGATGTTAAACTCTATCTGATGGTGAAGTTTCAATTCTGGAGCTCTGGGGAATGTTACTTCCAGGTCAACTTTAACTCAGAGTGGTAGTACTTGTTAGGATCTCATCTATAGATTAAATGTGAAAAAAATAAGTTTAAAAATGGTGTGTTTGAAAAAAAAAATGAGTACCCCTCAAGAATGAATAAAACCAAATGTCTTTGGCATAAAATAACCCAACAAGGATTGAAATGTTGTAAAATCCAACCAACTCTGCATACTCCTCCGCCCACGTCTTGAATTGACCTCTGAAAAATTCTCATTATTTTGTATGAATATTTATGGTTCTAGAAATAATGGTAAACTTTCTCCAAAATAAAACCCAACTCTCTCTGCCATTAAAAGCTGATCAGAAACTTTTTTTTTTCTCCCAGCCTAAAAGAATTCAGGCTATTTGATATTTCATTGTAGTTAGAGGAATTGGAACTTTCTCATTTTAAGTCTTGCATATTTTTGTGGTCATGACCTCCAAATTGATTTATTTTTGTGTGGGTAGCAATTAAAAAAATTTAAAAAAAAATCTTACTACAAAGTTATTTTAACCCTTTCCTCTAGAAATGTTTTTTCTCCTCTTTCATTTTTTCGAAAATAAATTTGAAAGCTGGAGTCTGTTTGTATGCAATGTGCCTTGAGGGTCATCATAATATTGTCACCCTGTGGTTCAACAAGGAAAACTAATTTCTCTTTTATATGGATAACCAATTTTTTTTTTTTTTTCTCTCAGTCAACTGAACTCCCAGGCTGATCAATTTTACTGGTGTGTGTGTGTTTTTTTTTTCTTTGTTTTATATAAATTTTGAGTGATAATCTACAAATTGATAAGAATTTCTTAGCAAAAATAGATTCTGTAATATTCCACAATTTTTTTGGACTATTGATTTCATTCTTTTTGCTCACAGATATAAAACATCTACAAAAACAAACAAAAAACAAATATTTAGTAACAAAACTATTAAAGCAATATCTTAGTTGACATTGCTTGATCAAAGTTTTTTTTCTTAACTTTTAGTTGAAAAGATGAAAGAAAATAGGAAGAAAAGAATCCTACCAACATTGTCTTCTTACTAAATGTATTTTAATATCATCACAGCTTTCTTTGTTAGAGAAAATGTGGCCTTTAATAAAGGCTAGTACATTAAGAATTTCTCACCAGAGAAGAAAGATGAGGTCTTGGATTTCTTTAAAGAAAAATAGACCTGTTCCATAATAATACCATAGTGATCTCAAACAAAAAGAAATTATATATACATATATAGAAAGGTTTAAGAAAAAGTCTTGAAGACCTTCCTCCTTTTCTGTGGTTTTAAAACTGAGGGTGGGGGTTCTATATCCACTGTCAAAATGAACTCTGGCTTTCCGACGGGTTATCTTTCCCTTGTTCTTATGACAACTTTGAAATGACGTCATTGAAACTTGAGTCCTAATAGTTATCTCCCACTACTAGTAGGGATTTTTCTCCTCTTATGGAATAATAAATACAAAGGAAAGATAATTCATGTCATATTGTTTCAACATTGTATTTATATAATAAATTTTGAAACCAAATGAGTGTTTCAACAAAATAATAGAGGGTATAAGTAAACAGTTGCCTTAGATAAATATTCCATTTATGAATACTAAAATCACTATGCTAGTGAAGTAGATAATTAACCAACCCATTTTCCATGAGTAGGATGTGACACAAAGTTGCAAGTATGGGCCATTCAGCCAGGATCAAACTCCTTATTCAGCAGTAATGAATCTGTGAGACTACTTTGCTAACCATTACACCACGATGTTAATAGTCATTGCAGTGAATGATTGAAAACAAAAATTATAATTTTGCCACCAAATGTCATATATGTTTCAAGAAATTGAAGAGTATCCATAGAGAAAGATTTCTTTTCCTATAAATGGTAGTTCAAAAGAAAGAAAAAAAATGATTCCTCTAAATTCATTTATTTTTTTAATTTTTAAACTAAATGACTGATTGACTTTTAAAAAGAAATTAACTAATATAAAAGATTTTCAAATGTTGATAAAAAAAAAATAAGAATTCAATCCTGAAATATTTAAATTCATTGTTGACCAATATTGATTTTTTCCCTTATAATTATTCAAGTAAATGAAAAAGTGTTGTTAGTTTTTCAATCAGAAAAGGCAGGTCTGCCTAAAAAAATAAAATGTTATAACTAACTTCTAACATCAACAATAATTTGTTTGGGATGGTGGATATACAACTATCTCAGCCATATGGTTCCTTTTTTAATTTAAGTCAATGAATTTGACTAATCAAAGAAATCTGGTCATGACAATTTATATACTACTCATGAAAGGCATGTACTCACTCTACCCTGCAATCATTTTGCATATATAACAAAAGCCAATTCTGAAGTCTCCTGATGTGATAATCTACAAATTGATAAGAATTAATAACCATTTGTAAGAAACCAAATATCAAAATGATTTGATTTGGCATTAAGTGAACTGAAAAGGGTTGATATACTGTTGTGGTGTGATGATCAACAAGCTAATCTCAAAGATCAATGACTGAGTACTGAGTTTGATTCCCACTAAGTATCTTGAACTTCCAGCTATGTGCCAAATCTAAGCTCCATGTAGCTTTTTTTATTTTTTAAAAAGGTGATTTTCATAATGTAATTGAGCTAGTTTGATTCTCACTTTGCCAGACTAAGACTGATCCAAATGGGATTTAAATACTCACTGTGCCCCATTTGATCAGTCTTGTACTTAGAATTATTTTTAGGCGTACATTGATATAAATTTATTTAAACTTTTGTTTGTCTGCATCTAGAATTTTCCTTCATTCAAGAAAATAAGTTGATATTAGCAGTTCCTTAGGCACCCTAGACATGTACTGTTTAACAAGCTACACTAAACCATAACTAATGAGGTTGATTCTCACTGGGTGCATGTAAATTTCAGTTTAGTAAATAACTATAACAGTAGTTTCATTTTACTTGAAAACCTTATTATGCCAAGTAACCAAGTGAATAAACACAAAACCTTCTCATTGTAACCCCCCTCCAAAAAAACAAACAATACCAGCAGAAGTGTCCGGTCAAATCATTGAATTTAGACCAAATTCATTTTTACATATTTGCAAGCACTTCACCCAGGAAAGAAACAGCTTTCAAGTAAAGGGATACTAGCTAAGAAACAGAATCTCGAAAATTAGTCTAGCTTCAGTTTTTTTTTTTTTTTACCTCTTCCTCTTTATCATTGTGAGCATCTAAAATATTCATAAACCTCTACAAAACAATTCTCATTAATTTGTCACTGCCGACACACGTGATTAGTTTTTCAAACTATTTTATAAAAATAATGGAAGGAAAAAAGATTGAATGAAGTTACCTCCCTTGAGTAGATTTTAATACTTGATCAATTCTTTTATTTTAATTGATACTGCTGATAAAAAGTGAATATTTTCTTAAATTTAGTTGGAGTTTAATATCAAATATAAATATTTTGATGGTCTTATTTACAATTTGACATTTTCAATATGGATTCCTTTTAACATCTAAAAAGGAGGTAAAACAATTTTCCACATCAAATCCAATTTTGTTTTCTTTTTTTTAAGATTCAACGGATTTTCATTTTTTGGCTGAATTAATTAATAATGTAAATTCTGATTTTTTTTTTTTTTACACTTAATCATCTTTCCTATATTTCAATAGTAAATTTTTGATAAATCATTTTTAAATCAAATAACAAAAGAATTACACAAGAAACTGACCGAATTTATTTGGTTGGTGCATAATTAATGTGGCTTTTTTAAAAACGAATTTGAAAAAAAAAATAGCTGCAATAATTATGCACCAAACCCAATATAAAATCCTGAAAACTACTTAAAAGCTATTTGGTATCCTTTCCGACAAATAATTATATATACTTTTTGATGACTAACATTCTCTACTAATCTGCTGTATTCAATATTTTATTCTTGAAAAATTAAAGAATAGAGTTTCTTAAAAGTGACAGACCAAAAAATTATCCAAGTGTTTGAATACTCAATTATAAAGCCAGTGACTTTTGTATTTAAAAAAATTCCTTTTTCATGAAGAAGTAAGATTTTCTGCCTTTTAAGTGATGTTAATTTGTTTTAGAATTAAAATTTTAAGACACACAAAAAAAAGACAATATAGATAAGAAGTCACTTCAAATACATTACATATAAAAATTAGGGTATAAAAGATGTAAAGTCGACAGCAATTGTTAACTGTCAGTCTCTCACCAAATTGGTTTGAAAATTGCATAGGCAAGAAACTACCAAGTGCCATTGACTTCATGTCTTTGCTATCCTAACTTAAAGCCCATATATCTATCAATGATTTGAGCATTCTTTACTTATAAAAATAGAAAACTATATTATATTATATATTATAAGTAAACAATATTTCGTAACTGTCAGTTTCTTGCCTATACGATCACCAGACTAAGTGGGAAACTGACAGTTGCTAAGTGCCACTGACTATGTCTACACTATCCTAACTATCCATATACACACACACACATATATGTATATCACTAGCTCACTTGGCCCACCCCTAACTCACCAAGTTTTTGCAGTATTATTAGTGGAGTGTGCAATATCAGTGACAGTTATTATGTGTGTGTGTATGTATTGCATAAAGTAATTCTGTGAGCCTGGTTTTCATACCTTTTGATATTCATCAGATAGACAGTCTGATGACGACTATTGAAAGGTATGAAACTATATATACACACACATATATATACTATCATTGATATTTAGCACTTTATCTATAAATATAGTGTGTGTGTGTGTATATATATATATATATATATATATATATATATATACTTGACTATTTTACACAGTGTGTGTCAAGTTCCCCACAAACAACCCTTTGTAGAAAATTTCAGATTTCTTAAATTTATGAAAGTAATGCAAACTAATTTTAAAGAATTTCTCAAACCAATTTACGGCAGGGCAAGAATCTTTTCACTTTTAGATTTTCCCTGGAATATTAATAGATTTTCCGACTCAACTCGAAACATTCACAAAGAAAATTCTTTTAAAGTATTTAAAATGGATGTTCATGAATTTGAATTTTTTTTTTCTTTCTTTCTTCAAATGAGATTGTATTCCATTTATAAAGTTAACAGCTGTGCATATTGCGGTTCAATCATATAAAAATTGAGATATTGTAACTGACACTTATCAGCTGTGTGTCCATATATACACAATTTTGTGCGTGCAGGAAGTTAAACCTTTTTGTGAGTAAACAAAAAATAAATATATGTATTATATATATACATACACACATTTTTGTTTTGTATGTGTCAAATCCCAATGTTTTTCTTTTCAATCAAATCACCCTGGATTTTCATGTTTTATAATTGGAGTTTATTTCAATTGTATAAAAGAAAATAATATCATTTTGTGTATTACATTTGAGTAAAGGTAAATAAAATTTACAAACATCCCTGCCTCCCCCTCACATATTTTTGTGTTGTTTATTTTTCTAAGTACATTTTTGTATGTATCTATCTAACCCCTCCACATGAGCAGGATATGACACATAGTCAACAGGTTTGCATTCAGTTTTCTTTCTCGTAGACTAGTTGCCATACGAAGGTGAAAGAGCCCAGTCTGCCCTACTATTTATCCATGTTATTGAGCACTCTTATCTTTTACAACCAACACTTGCACTAATTATATACAGTGAGCGGGAGGAGAAAATGTATTCATTCATTTAAAAAAAAAAAAAAAAATTTTCCAACTTAGCATAGGTGAAACAATATTTACACAATAATGGAGAATTGCGTGTTTGTCTGTAACTTAAACTACATCGCCACTAATGTCACAGTTCTCTTAGTTAGCTATTCAATAATCATTATTTAATCTTAATGGACCATATGACCTTTAGGCACCCCTTTTGCTTTGCTGATTCATAAGTTCATTTTTTCATTTACACCGTCAACATCCGGTTATTTGTTAACAGATGATTTTTAGGTTTTCTTAAATTATAAAAAAACAAACAACCGGATGTTGACGGTGTAAATGAAAAAAATGTACTTATGAATCAGCAAAGCAAAAGGGGTGCCTAAAAGTCATATGGTCCATCTTAATTAGCAACTTATTAACAATGTCTCTTTTAAAGTCAGAGTTTGAAATTTCTTCAAAACAGCCCATGTTATTAATGCATTTAAAATCCTACAATGTGTGTTATATATATCACTAAGAAATAATGGTTTACATAGAATATGGTTTGGTTAATTTGCTTACTGGTTTTAACAAAACTAGGTATAATAAATAATTACTTGGGGCTATTGATTTCTAATATTATTGTTTTATTCTCAAACATTAAAAGCAATCCTATGTATAAATTTATATAGCAGTCAATTAAAATAAATAAAAATAATCTTTTTGTATTAGTTCTTATTTAGTTTTGTTAGACTTTCTTATCTAATCTAGTATTTTATTACAGACTTTGGCAATATTTCAATTAATTGATTTGGGGTGAATGAAAATTGAATTTGAAAACACAAAGAAATAGACAAAAGGCTGCACTCCTCCCCTCCCAAAGAAAGGCAAACTCTGAATCACCAAGAACTATAGAGGTATAACTCTTACTGATATAGGTGCTTAACTTTAAGTATTTACCCAATCCATTCGCCACTGGTAGGATGCGACACACGGTCACAAATATGGAGCATCCAGTGAAGATTGAACTCGCTATTCAGTAGTAATGGATCTGCAAGACTAGCTTGCTAATCATTACACCATGATGAGATGCCCATAGCCTTGTAAATTTATAATGCCCTGCTTCTCAATCATATCTGACCTGAAGTTGAGAAAGTTCTCAGGAAAAATCAGAACAGTTTTCAAAGAAGTCGATCCACAACTTCTCAAATTCTGACTATTTGACAAATCATCGAAGGAATATGAACAAAAGTTCTTGAGGCAACACTTTATTTCTATGGAATTAAATGCCTTGGAGAAATCTACAGAGGCAGAATGGAGCAAATACAACTAGCATATGGTTTTCAAAAAGAAAAGGTTTGAAAAGTTGTGCTCTAAATATATAGCCCTGATGCGTTGAATGAAATCCTGGTGACTGAGCAGTCCATGACATGCAACACTCCACTTTGGCCCTTACTTAGGTTAGACAGTCGGTCAGAGAGGCCCCCTAGGATCAATCAGCTTATCACATCAAGCCCTAGCACCTGTATGATTGTCTCTATGCCCTTATGGCAAACCCCAACCCTTTTTATCATGTGCTAGAAGGCGGTTGACTGAGGGTCAGTGTCCTGGGTATGATAAACTATCTCATGGTGAGGTTCCAATTCTGGTGCTCTGGAGAATCATCACCATTACTCCCAGGTCTACTGACCCTATTAGGGTCCAATCTATTGATTAAATAGTTTTTTAAAAAATGAGTTTAAAAAAAAAGTTTAATATCCATCAAGCATAAAACAGAAAACATCTTTGGCATAAAATAACCCAACAAAAGTTGACATGCCTGATGTGTTGAGAGGTGCAGTTAGCGTTGACCCAACTTTGAAAAAATGATGTCATCAAAATGATAAAAAACAAGAATTATTTTTCAGTGCTCACCAGATGTTTAGTTGTCAAGTTTGGTACAAGGCTAGAAGTATAGGGCACCCAGTAAGAATCAAACTCAATGGTCAACAAGCCTAGATGGCTAACCACTAACACCATGTGAAGCAGAGGGGAGGTCAAAGCTAAGGTATTGGACATGTATAGCAAAGGGGGGGGGGCTTAAGAAAAAAATTGTGATATTGTAAAAAAATACCTGGTACCTATTACTTAAGCATAACTTCTATTATCTAGATGTAGATACAATATAAATCATTTATATAATAAATTATTTCAATTTTTTTTTAAAATGCATGTCAATGTCATTGTTCCTATTAAATTTCAACTTAACTAATCAAGTCATTTTATAATTTAATAAAAGGTATACGGCTCATTCAACTGTGGCATATGGAAATCTAATCGATTGCAATGGAGTTATCAGAATAATAATTAATCAGAATAATTTTATTCATTTTGTTATTGTCTAAAAGAACTACAATGGTTAAATTACAAAAATAATAGTACCGGGTACTCACTTAGTTACCTAATTTTAGGAATCCCCCAGAAGTACCAGATACTATTTACAATATCACATTTCCTTAAACCCCTCCCTCTTTCAGAATACAAGTCAACTATATAACCCCCCCCCGGTGTGAGATGCCCAAATTTAGACATGATGCAATGATTAACTCCTAAAACAATGTTGCTTTTTCTCAGACCTTTCCAACAATGAGTCAAAGGTGTTGCACTATTGCAGGATGTATATCAACTGATTGAAGCCATTAAAAGTACCTACTGTGGTCGGTCGTATTGTGGTAGTTGGTGCGCTGACATGTTGTGCATTACTTCACTCCATGTGTGATGAAATGGGAACATGCAACATAACTAATTCAGGAACTTATGCTTTAAAAAATTCAAACTGGACCATAACATCTTGGAAACCACCAATAGCATTTGTTGTGCAAAAGGTGAAGGTGCAGCAACCAGATGGTATTGGACTCTCATGGGTATAAGAAGTCACCACTTTTATTTATAGACTATCCCAAAATCAGTAGCAGGCATTGACCAATGAAATGGCATAGAATGCAGGTGATTGTCTGGAAATCAGTTTTGGATTCTCTGCTATAAGGAGTAACAATCTTGTTCTACGTATGATTTCAAGGAATACAACAGACTTTCTACTACTGAGACTACACCTTTTTCTACCATTGGATTTACTAATAGGAGACCTAAATGCCTAAAATGGTGACCAAAATCGTAACAGATGGTTCAATAATTTTTTTCCAGTTGAAAATTTGGCAAGTAGTTTTCAAAGAGTATCAGGTAAGAGCGGCATCTCACAATCCAGTATTGTTCGTCACCTTCATAACCTCAACAAAAGCATCTCTGGAAGTGCCAAATTGTGCTTCATGTTACTAAAATATTGCAAAATAGACAAAACACTGCACCCTCCCCTTGTCAAAGTAAGGCAACCTTGGAATCACAAAGAACTACAGAGTCATAGCTTTTACTGCCATAGTTGATTTTCAATTTCATCTGCCCAGAAAAAAAAAAAGATCAAGACGGATTTCAGAGAAATCAATCCACAACTTTCTGGATTCTTACTATTTGTTGAAGGAGTATGAGCAAAAAATCTTGCAGCAATACTTTTGTTTGTAGATATCTCTAAGGCATTTAATTCCATTCACAGAAGAAAGATGTAGCAAATACTGTGTATCCTACAAAATAAGACCTAGCGGGATTTTTCAGGATGATTTTAATATAGACCCCCCCTTAAAATAAGCCCTAGTTGAGAGCGGCAGGCAGACGAAAGAAATAAGCATTCTTCACAATCACATCATATGACGCAAACACTCAACATCCTCTGAAAATAAGCCCTAGTGTTATATTTTCGAAGTGAAAATTAATATAAGCCCTGTCTTATTTTCGGGGAAACAGTATTCTTATGGTCTCAACAGAAAAACTGTTACCACCAAAATGATGCTCTATAAAGACACAAAAGCAATGGTCCGCTCACTTGATGGTACCATTGATTTCTTTGTATAGCACCATTTCTATTCATTACCTGCCTAGATTACATACTACGAACGTCATTAAATCTAATGATTGAAAATGGTTTCACACTAAAAAACGTAATAAGCAAATGATATTCCGCAGAAACTATTACAGATACAAACTATGCAGATGATCTAGTGCTTCTGCTGCATAGTCTGAAGCAGGACATAAGATGTATTGAATTCTCTGTGAACTCAGATAAAATAGTTCATGTGTTTTAGAGAGGGAGACATCTTCACACTGGATGGCAAGCCTCTGAAATTAATAGACCAGTACCTAGGAAGCAATATTTCATCTACAGAAAGCAAGATCTATATATAATATATATATATATATATATATATATATATATATATAGGAAAGGCATGGGCTGCTATTGACAGGTCATATGGAAATCTGATCTCTGATAAAATAGGATTTCTTCCAAGCTGTAGCCTTATCAGTAGACTTGGACTTTAATGAAATGCTTTGGGGAAAAAATCTAGATGGGAACTACACAAGGATGTTGCATGCCATTTTTGAACAAATCCTGGAAACAACACCCTAGAAAAAAGCAGCTTTATAGCCACTTACCTCCTATCACACAAAGCATCCAAGTAAAAATGAACAATACATATGGACACTGCTGGAGAAGTAAGGATGAACTGATAAGTGATGTTCTGTGGATTCCTACACAAGGACACATCAGTGTGGGCTGATCAGCAAAAACTTACAATAGCTATGTGAGGAAATTGGATGGTGAGTTGAGGACACTTACCAGGAGTGATGACCAATAGAGACTGATGGTGAGAGAGAGACAAGGGAATCCATGCTGTTAGCATGACTTGATGATAGTAAAAAGACTTTTATCCTTGTCTTTATATATATATATATACACACACACACACACACAGATATATATATCTATCTATCTTATTATAATGGAGATTATGTAACTAACCGAAACTACGCCACAATTTCTTTAGTTATTTAAGTTATCTTCTCAATGATTATGAAATAGCATCTTATTTACTAATGATGTATCTATTAAAATCTAGCTGAGTTAGATTTGCTGCAAAAATGCCCATATCATTAAAGCATTTAAAATCCTGAAATATCTGCTATATATCTCTAAGAAATAAAAATTTACATAGTATATGGTGGGAATAATTTGCATAATGATTTTAACAAAACTGGGTTTGATAAATAATTATTTGCTCTTACTGATTTCTAATACTATCATGTTATTCTCAAACGTATTAAAAGCAATCCTATATTCAATTTTATATAGAAATCAATTAAGATAACATTAAAATAAGTGTAATATTTTTATATTCATTCTTATTTAGTTTTTTTAGTCTTTCTAATTTAATATATTTTATCACATTAAAACTTAAATACTTGCGCTCAAGGAGCACATACTTTTTCTAGTATATATTAATTATTTACTGTTTACATGAAAATATTCTTGTTCTTTCTCACACCCCCCCCCTGTCTCTCTTTCTCCCTCTGTCTGTTTCAGCCTTTAGACTGGGATTAAAGTGTAGTATTTACTCATTTTCCTCTAGGATGGGATTAAAAAAATAAATAAAAAGGGATAGAGTAAGATATATCTGGCCCTGGGAATGCCAACGGCTACAAGGGCTGAGACTGCCCCCACCCCCACATATTCATCCCCCTCTCACCATGTCATTGAAGGGATTTAATTAAATATTGACATTTCTATTTATTCAGTAGAATATTTGGGATAATTCCAGCAAAGAACATCACATGGTGAATAGATGTCACCATTGTTATTCTTATATTAAAAACACAATGGAGAAGACAAAGGAATTTAGCATTGACTTGAGACAGAGAATTATTAACTTCAACAAGTCAGAAAATAGTTACAACACTATTTCAACCTGGTCAGCTATTCCTAGATCTATGGTATAGTCCGTTATAAAGAAGTTTGAATAGTTTGGCATGTCCAAGAATTTATCGGAGTGTGGAATAAAACCCAAATTGTCATCAAAATCAGCATGAAAATAATTATATAATATAAACCCAAGAGTTGTTTTGAAAGACACGGCTAAAGTTTGGATATGATGGGTATAAGTGTAAGTACTTGCACAATACAATGTTTAAATAGAAATGGATTATATGAAAATCAACCATGATGAACCATTCTTCACAAATCATGTCACATGGTTTAATTTTGATTCTTGGACAAAGAAAATTGGTTTTGGTAAGTACAGGGTGTACCCCCCACGCGCAAAAAACAGAACCCACAAATTTTGTAATAAAGCTGTTAATTTTAATTTTTTAGAGAGAGAATGCCTTTCAAGCAAAGCAACCAAGATAACTGAAACTTTGAGGAATGACTGTACAAAGACTGAAGTTTAAGTCCAACAAGTTTCTTGAAATTTTATAGACATTGATAAGATTAAATAAAATTTATTTGGGTTCTGTTTTTTTTTTGTTTTTTTTTGGGGGGGGGAGGGGTCACCTTATACTATGGAGTGATGAAACAAAAATTGAGCTGTTTTGATATAATCATGTACAGAAGATTTGGCACAAGAAGGTGAGGCTCCCAAAGTGCCAATATTAAAACATGAAGGTGGACAGGAAATTAAGTGAGGGGTGGGGGTGCCATAAATTGTTTAAGGGTTAACAAGGTGGGTGAGAGGAATTAGTATTTAATTTCCTGTATTTCATCTGTTAAATAACTACTTACCATTGTTGAGAAAATCTTATCAAATTCTTGCTTAGCAAGCAACATTTAAAATAGTGTAAATTCTGGTGGCGGCATCCCAGTATGTTTTACAATAAAGCGCGCTTTAGTCTTATTGCATGATGAACATTATAGGAGGCAGCAGTCAGTGAAGATGTCCCAACAAATCGCTAAATTGAAGATTTTCATGAAAAATACTTACAATTATATAAAAAACAAAACATGAGGCTATTAGTCCTGACAAGTACCTCATTTTATAAATACAACTATTACCGTGCGTAGAGAAGTCCAGTTGATAACCTGGTAGTTGATCGACCAGATTATGTCAAACAAAAACATTAATCATTAAAACTCATGTATAGTAAGTAAAGAAAAGTCAGCGGAGTGGCCTGTCGTTGCTATCAGCTGAACAGCAAGGGAGTCTATCCACTTTTCACTAGGGCTAGACCATGTAGATTGTTTTTTTGGACCATATGACCTTTAGGCACCCCTTTTGCTTTGCTCATTCATAAGTACATTTTTTTCATTTACACCGTCAACATCCTGTTGTTTGTTAGACAATTTTTAGAGTTTTTTTTTTTTAAATTTTAAAACTAACCCCTAACCAACAACCGGATGTTGATGGTGTTAAATGAAAAAAATGTACTTATGAATATGCCAAGCAAAAGGAGTCCCTAAAGGTCAAATGGTCCGTTTTTTTGCACCTGAGATGGAGTGCCACACTCATTTACCACACAGATTAGTAGGTGCGGTACTCCACCTCAGCAAAAAAACAATTGCCTGGTCTAGCGCTTGCAAAAAGAAGATACAGTCCCTTGTTGTTTGGCTAATACCAACAATAGGTCATTCCGCAGACTTTACTACCAAAACTCATGTATAAATGCAATTAAATTTATAAGTAGTAAATGATACAAGGAGTTAAGTGTTTAGAGCAAGTTTAATAATGTTATTGTATCAATATGGTCATGGTGAACTCCAAGAAGGGGTTTAAAAAAATGGTTTGATGCTGTGAAATTCCAAGAAACAAAATTTTAAAACGAACCAACAAACTCGAATGTTCTTTTTTTTCTTCTTTTTTTAAGTTGCAGGAAGACAAAGAAAAAAAAAATAATTAGAAAAAAAAAGAAAGAAAATAAACAAGAAAAAACAAAAAAAAAAACTGGAACATTAAGGATGAGACAGCACTGAAAAGAATTTTTGTGGAGACTGCAAGATTATTATTATCATTATTATTATTTTTTCTTTCTTTCTTTTTTTTTTTTTGCAGGGAGGTTTTCCGACTGGAGAGCCAAAAAAAAAAAAAAAAATAAATAAATAAAAAAAAAAAAACCAAAAAAAAAAAGAAAAAGGCAATGGATGACATCACAGCCAAAGTTAGTTTCCCACTGTTCAGTTTTCCTTTGGGGGGTGGGGTAGGGGGGAAATTTCAATTTTCTGATTTTTCTTGTAGTAAATAAGCAGAGCTCCCACCGCCGCCGTCAGCTGATGATCGAAACAGCCGCCAATGGCTGGAAAGTTGGAAAGGGGTGGGGGTGTTTGATGAAAACGGTGAAAACTTCTAAGACAGAATAAGAAACGCAGTTCTGAATAATAACTCCATTTTTCTGCAATGTTTTATAAATGCCATATTGCAGAATCTTTTTTTTTTTTTTTTTTTTTTTTTTCCTTCTTTAGATTGTAAAACTATTTTTTACGAGGTTTTAGGTCTGATGAAAAGCAAAAGAACATTTGGAATGTTAAGAATTTAACAAAAAGAAAGAATAAAAGGTCAAAATTAAAATAAAACAAAAGACAAAAAAAAAACAAAAGAACAAAAAAAATACAATGTTATAAAAAACACTTTGTCCCATAATTCCTGCAAATCTGTGGAAAATTCCAATCCGAATTTGTCTAGGCAGTTCCATGATATTTGGATCCAAGTTATGCCTCCAAAAAATAAGGAACCATACAGACATAAAATTTGGACAACAATGTTTTATTTTGAGAGACAGTGAACAAGTATCCTCTCTTCGAGAAGAAGAAAGAACACAACCAGAAATGAGAAATATAGGAATAATGAGAATAAAAATATACGTAATAATAATAATAATTAATGATAATGATAATAATAATAATAATAATAATGTTGTTGTTGTAATAAATGAAAATAAAAACTTGTGTAGGTGAGGATTAGTGACTTTGTTATGTCCGACAGTGACCCTGAAGGGAGAAAGGAAGGGGGCAGAGGGGGGCAGGGCTTTTGAAGGAATGTCCAGGATATTTTGACAACCTGACAGAATTTGGTCACCTGACATTGTTTGCTGCAACAAATTCTTTTCTTTTTTTTTTTGTCTTTATTTTCAGTTAAATATAAAATTAAAAAAAAAATCTCTTTCCTTTTTTTTCTCATTTCGGTTATTGATGTTCCCATTTTTTTTCTTTTTATTCTTTAAGTTATTTTTTTTTCTTGTGTGAATAAGGTGGTTACCATGACAACCAGGAGAGAGAGAGAGAGAGTGAGAAGAGTGAGTGAGCTAGCGATAGAGACAAATTAAAAAAAAGATTAAAAAAAAAAAAAAAAAGAGAGAAGCTGATGAGTTTTTTGTCTTTGTTTTTGTTTTGCTTGTTTTTAATAACAGTACCGGGAAGTCCATTTGGTTTTTGTTTTTTTTTTGTTTTGTTTAAATTGTAGCCATGTGGACAGTGGTCAGCTTCTTATTGTCTTCTTTCGCTACAGACAGAGGTCAAGGACTAAGATAAGAGAAAGAGAGAATGGTCATTTTTTTTTATGGCGTGGGGGGTGGGGTGGGGATACTGACAATGTAAATAAGGGAAGGGATGATGAACAACAGAAGGTAGAGGGGATTAAGAGGGCGGTGGTGGTGGTAGATGGAGTGAAATACAAAGTTTGAAATTCATCCATAGGGTCCATTTGAATAAATAAATGTCTCTCTCATACACACAAACACAGACACACATTTCATATGGATACCTTGGTACAGATATAAATTTATTTTGGCATTTCTTTGCCTCCTCAGTCAGATTTCTACTAATTCAAAGACCTCATACCTGCTCTTATTGGTTTGATCTTATATATATATATATATATATATATATATATATATATTTTCTGTGTCTTAGAAATGGTAAAATTGAAAATCCAAAATATGTTTTAGTGTGTCCATGTGCCCTCCCCCATGAAGAGAGTGTAATGTGCGGGTGATTCTGTATTCGGTCACTTTAGGATCAATAATTGATTTTTCTTTTTCTTTAACAGGTACTTGTTCAGATTGAAATCCCACTCTACAATGAGTGTACAGTCTTGAAGAAATTTTACCAAAAGATAATGTCTTTATATGCATCATAACAATTATGTATATATATATATATATGTGTGTGTGTGTGTGTGTAAAGAAATGCATATTTATTGAGATACTTACCAAGCCCATCTATGCCAGGTGGGTGAGAAATAATAACAGCTTGGTTCCAAAGAGGCCCTTCCCTCCCAGGCAGCACCTACCCACCTTGTCTAAAAGGGGTTAGCACTGAGTCAATTGCTCAACACACTAGGCAGCGCCCCATAAGGGGAATGTCAATGGAACCAAGCAATTTTTTAAACCACCACGCACCACAAGTTTCGATTTACGCGTGGCACCCCACAATAATTAGATTGTGGGGGGATAAAAAAATATCGGATTTATTCAGAAGGAATTCGAGGTGTTTTTATGGAAACAATTTGATACTGCTAATATGATTCTGTCTACACACACACACACACAGACACACACAACAGAAATCGTGTGTGCTTTCATACCTACAAAAGTGTGAGATATATACAGGATGTCCACAAAGCCCGTGTGCACTTTAAATTTTAAAATTCTTTAAAGTGCACATGGACTTTATGGAAAACCTGTATATAACATATATACACACACACACACATCTAGCTTCATTTGTCAGTGTATCTGTATTTCTGTATAATTATTTACTTAGCATAGCTTAGATTAGGCACAAGGCAACAATTAAGGGACACTCAGTGAGGATCAAGCTCACTAATGATCTTAAAAACTAGCTTGCTAATAATTATACTAAAAGGTACCCCATGTATTTCTGTATAGAGCATCAAAGATGTTCACAGGGGTTTCATGTGTGTGTGTGTGTGAAGAGGGGGGTGTAACTGTGAATGAGAGAGAGGCAAATGTGTCAACAAGGGTAGGGGTGGGAAGAACGAGTAGGGGGGGCATGGGAGAGGGAAGTGGGGATAAATATACACTGGCCAAACAGACTAACAAAATGGGTGATGGGTATAACAAGGAAAAAGGATAGTTTTTTTCTTGGGTTTTTCCCCCCAAAATAGGGGAATATGATAAGCATCATTCAATGTATTTATTTCCAGCAATCTTGGATTTTTTTTTTCCTTCTTTTTTTTTTTTCCAAGCATTTTTTTTTTCTTTTCTTTTGAACTTTTTTGTTTTTTCTTTCTGCCTTTTTTTTTTCTTTTTGTTTGTTTCTGTTGATTTTTTTGCAGTTAACCCATTTTGAATAACAAAGTCAGAAAAAGGAAGGGAATGGGTGAGGAAAAAAAACAAAAAACAAACAAACAAAAAACAAAATAGAAGCAATTTTTTTATCCCCCTTTCTTTCTTTTTTTTTGTCAAAACAGAGAATGAGAGAGAGAGAAAAAAAAAAAGGTCTGATTTTGTCTGAAGAAATTCTCTTTTTCTACCTTTTGTGTTGTTTTGTGTTTTTTCTTTTTTTTCTTTTAGTTGCTTTTTCTTTTTAAAATTGTTCCATTCTCATTTGGCGTTGAAGTAAGAGGAGACCAAGAAAGAATGTACAATAGATCCAAGGAGTCAGGTAACACACCAAATGATTATGTTTAGATGTAGGTTAGTTTATGAGTTGATAACGGAGATAGTATAAAATTCAGCTTGTGAACGTGAAGAGAGAGAGAGTGTTTATACGAGAAAGAGGGCAGGAGAGAGGAGGTCAAGATTGAAAGAGACAGAGAGGGTTAACTGGTTGAGGAGGAGAGGGTGAGGCAGGGATGGGAAGAGAAAAGATAGAAAGGCTTCATATAAGAAAGAAGGCAGAAAAAAAAGAGAGAGAGAAAGTGATAGTTAAGTAGGAGAGAGAGAGAGAGAGAGAGAGAGAGAGAGAGAGAGAGGTCAAGATCGAAAGAGAAAGGGTTAACTCATCAAAGAGAAGAGGAGAGGGCAAGGCAGGAATGGAGAGTGAGAGAGAGTTTATACAAGAAAGAAGCCTGGAGAGAGATAGAGAGAGAGGTCAAGATCGAAAGAGACAGAAAGGGTTAACAGGTCAGAGAAAGAGGAGAGGGTGAGGCAGGGATGGAGAGAGAAAAGATAGAGACAGAGTAATAGTTAAGAGAGAGAGAAGGTCAAGATTGAAAGAAATAGAAAGGGTTAACAGGTCAAAGAGGAAGAGGAGAGAGTGTGGCAGGGATGGGTAGAGGAGAGAGAGATAGTTAACTGACTAGACAGTGTGAGAAGAGAGGTGGGGGGTCTGGGGTGGGGGGTGTTGATTAAATGAAAACAAATTTGGATGAATAAAGATTTATACAGTCTACAATCCAATTTTGTGCTGTGGTCATTTATTTGGTCTTGATGTATTTGACTCACACTGTTGTTGTTGTTGTTGTTGGTCAGTGGTGGTGGTGGTGGGTGGTGGTGGTGTTGTTGATGTTCTTGTAATTGTCGAGAATGGTGGCGATAATGGCCTTTGCATTGGCCTAACATGTCCATGCCACACAGTGACCCTTCACCGTGAAAACAGTTCTTTCTGGTGTGACACTATTAGTTCTGTGACCGTCTGTTCCAGCTTGACTGCCATCAAACTAGCAGTTGCATCTGGCGACCGCATCAGTGTCGGTGCAAATACGATGGCAAGATTCTCCGAACTCATCATATTCTTGCTCTGTTGTTCAACAACTCTGAAAAAAGAAGAAAAACAGGAATCAAATCGATGTCATCTACAAACAATAATTTTTCGGGCAGTTCTGAGATTCTGTTTCTCTGAATTTATGAGATGAGGCTTGATAATTTGGACTATTGTCCTCATCTTTATTGTTATCTACACGTTTCAGCCGATGTGCCCTCCAGCCTTCTTCAGGTGTTTCTTGTTCGAAATTCTATGAAGGCTCTCGACTATAATATGAAGGCTCCCAAGTTCGAAGAGAAGGTTCCAGAGTTTGACAAGAAACACCTGAGGAAGGCTGGAAGGCACATTGGCTGAAACAATAAAAATTACAATAGTCCAAATAATTCAATAAAACAAGTTCTGAGATTGATTAGTTCATTTTAATGGCACATCAACCCATCCAGGGTTATTTTATGCCAAGAGATAAATTGTGAGGGATGGTCAGTACCTTCATCAAAGGCCAGCCCTTCTTTCCACATATATTCTCTAATAGTAACTGGACTAAGAACTAGGTCAAACTTACAACCTCTATACATGACAATCCTTCAAAAACCACCTTCTCCCCGACATCTCCATCTGTATTCCATCCAAGACTATGACCTCTGACACACTCTTGGAACCGCAATTCAAACCCAGCCACATCAGATTTTCATGCTTGGTTTAGATTCTTACTGGTTTCTTCCAATTTCAATCAACTAAGATGCATCTACAAGACTCTCCCGAAATATACCACATTCTTTTAATCTTTTTTTACCTGAGGTTAACTGGAAAGACACTTAACTCTTTATATCCATTTTCTGTAATTTCTACTTAAATGTACGCATTTGCCTATAAAACACAACTTTTATGTTACAGTTACAGTCTCCTGTTTGTCGTTCATTATCTTTAGTTTATTGTTTTATGTTAGTTAAAGTGCTGGCCAATCCCTTTGCACAAGTGAGAAGGCAGAATAGTAAGATTTATTATGTTTTTTCTAAGGATTTTCTTGATCAGACCTAACAAAAAATATACAGAGTTGCTCCCCTTGATCAGTAGGGGACTGTTGCCTATGACAGATGCATTGTGGGAGTTAGGGGTGGCCATCTGCCATTGGAGACATAGATTGGTAAATGAGATAGCTGGTTGCATACAAGTTGAGCTCTTAAATCACTTTTAGGATTGAAGCATTTCTCAACCCTGTGTTAAATAAAAACTTGTTAATTTTCAACAACTGGTCTTGTATTTTCATTCAGTGCTCCATATTTCATTTATAAGTTTATAGGGTAAAGTTTTATATTATTTTGGTATCTTATTATAATAGAGATTCGGTGTTTGTCTGTAACTGAAACTGTGCTTGCATCACAATACCCTCAGGAATTACGTAAGTTTATCAATATATAGAATAAATCTTATTTATTAATGATATCTCAATAAAAATCTGAGTTAGATTTACCTCAAAACAGCCCATATTATTTGTGTTTAAAATCCTGCAATGTGTCTAAATTATCACTAAGAAAGGTTTACATAATATATGGTGTGGCTAATTTGAATATTTTTAATAAAAATGGGTTTAATAAATAATTACTTGGTGTTATTGATCTCTAATGTTATTGTTTTATTCTCCAAGATATTAAAATCATTTCTATGGATGATTTTACATAGAAACCAGCTAAAATATAATTAAAATAAGTAATCTTTTATGTAGGTTATTATCTAATTTTGTTAAGTCTTTCTAATTTAATATGTTTTATTACATTAAAACTTAAATACTTATGCCCAGGGAGGGTGCATATTCTTGCTGGTAGTTTTAATTCTTTCAAGAAGGACAAAATGTGAGAGAGTATTTTCATTATCCCATTTTATTCAAATCAGGAGTATAATACCAGTTAAATTGATGAGGGTTATATAGAAATTTGATCTCTATGATAAAATAAAACGTGAATTCTTCCAAGTTGTAGCTGGATGGTTACACCACTTTGACTTTAACAAATGTTTTGAACATATCCTGGAAGCAGCATCATACAAAAATCAGTAGTAGGGCCACTGACCTCCCATCTTGCAAACCATCCAAGATGAACAAAATATGTTGAGCACTGCTGGAGAAGTAAGAACAAAGTCATAAGTGATGGTCAATCAGTTAAAATTTACATTCATCAGCTCAATGCAGACACTGGTTGCTGTCTAGAGAACTTACCAAGTGTAATATCTGAGACAGATGTCAAGAGAAAATTAAAGGAATCTGTGAGCCGTATCGGGTGATCTACACTCACCTGCCCATATGGGTCATAGTGTATTGGAGATCTACACTCACCTGCCTAAATGAGCCATTAGGTATTTCAAGGTTTGATAGTGGGCTGGCTGCAGCAAATGAAGAGCTTCTTTGATTAACACCAACTTTTCTTTATCTTTTAATCCAGGCTTTTCTACAAAAACAAACAAAAAACAAAAAATAGAAAACAAAGTCAGAAAAATATTTAAAAAAAATTTTTTTTTTTTAAATAAATCCGAAAGTGTTGATTGGTCAGATACTTACGGACAGCCTCTAGTAACTTTGGGTAAGATTCAAATGAAACAAGTGGAATGGGCAGTAATCGGAAATAGAGTTTCAGGACACTGGTCAAGATGTTAATATCTTCCCATTTATCTTCGCTGAGGTCTGTATTTTCACCATCTGCAATAAATGAAAATAGATTTGAACAGGAATTAGTTAAATATATATATATAAGTAAACTGCAAATCATCTAAATTTCAATTTGCTGGAGAAGGATAAATAAAAAGTTGAAAACATCAGATGTGTTCAAATACTGGCTCACCTGATGATCAAAAACGTCAAACTCTAAGTTGTGAGTTTGTATCCGGTTTTATATTCTATTTTTGAAATAATATTGCAAAATTATTTTGAAATATTTTAGCCAGAGATCTAAAGCCACTTAGGGGAATCATTAACAATCAAAAATGGTTACTTACCTCTGTCAAATGCCATTCGTACCATTTCAATATCGTCATGGAAACCTGCCACTCGATACATTCCTTCAAAATCAACACCTGAAAGAAAGATAAAAAAATAAATAAAAAATGAAATGATTGATGACAAACAGAATCAAAACAAACATTCATT
Organism: Doryteuthis pealeii; assembly: GCA_023376005.1. Lineage (NCBI taxonomy): Eukaryota > Metazoa > Mollusca > Cephalopoda > Myopsida > Loliginidae > Doryteuthis > Doryteuthis pealeii. Next base: position 33,117,241 of record CM042171.1, read on the forward strand.
ATATCATGTTACACTTAAGATTATAATCCATATTAGTTACCTCCTTTAGCAGCCCCTTATTTATTAGGGTACAGCCCCTAAAAATGTCACTGGATCAAGACTTTCATTGTTGTGCCTTTTCATCTAAGACACGGCAAGAATGACAAACGTTTTTTATCCCTCCTAGTTATTCCAATAATTCAGACCATCATGCTAAGATTCTTCATTTATCTCAGGACATAGAACCACCATAATTATTGGATATTTTGTGGTTCTTCCCCTTTTGTAAATTTTATTAAAAAGCATTTTCTTTGTAATATGTGCCAGCCACAACCCCTTCGTACAATCAGCCAGCTTTTTCTTAAACATAACGCCTACCCCTGTTAGCACTATTTCTTCTCTAAATAATTCCCTTTTATCAAAGAATTTTCAGCTATGCAGAGATGCTGATAGGTACATGTCCTGCGTCCTTGATGCACAAAAATCTGAAAGGATGCAGTAAAATCGTATCCATGCATACCAGTTTTTTCTTTTTCTTCTCTCACCATTTCAAGTTAACTGTAAATACATTTCAATAGTTTCTTAGAAACGAATTACACAGGATAAGTTACAAGATATGGGTTAGACGGCTTTAGTTGTTTCCCCAGATTATAAATAAAAACCCTACGATTTATTAAGAAACTTTAGTAGGAACCAAAGCAAATACGTGCATCCCAGGACACACTAAATCAAAAAGTTATCAGCATTACTGGCTATGAAATAAATTAGAACCAGACTAACTTATGTTAAGGTCATAATTGGCTGCTGGCCAATCTTTTTGTGTACTGTTTTGTATATACATAGCAACAAAGGGATACACCACACTCCCCCAGAACTCCAGAAGTGAAGTCTCACCACCAGATATAGTTTAGTGCTATACCCAGGACACCTCCTTTTGGGAAGGAGGTCTTACTTAATGGCTTCAAATACTGATCTGGCTACAGTTAGAGAAATCTTTTTTTACAGAAATAAGAAAGCTTAAGTAAGATTATTTGACCTTTAACCAAACCTTTAGAAATGAAGAGTTGTTGCCAAAATACACCCATTTTATTTCTTCTTTACTCTACTATTTTATATATAATATTTCTCACATAACATTTATTGTTAAGAATTAAGCATTAACATTTATAAATTTATAATATTATAATTAGTAAAGAAATTAATATTATATAGACATCAATTATCCTTATTAATCATATTATAAATGTAACACTTATCATATTGTGTGTGTGTGTGTGTGTATATATAAGAGACGGGTTAGCTCAGTCAGCAGAGCGTTCAGCTAGAAACCACAAGGTTGCGAGTTCGATACCGGCCCTCGCCAACTCAGTGTATGAGTAGCACAGCGATCTGTGTGCTAAGTAAGGAGCTGATGGTAGGTTTGGTGCTCCACCTCAGACGCTAAAACAATCTCCTTGGTCTAGTGCTATTGAAAAGGGGACAGACTCACTCGCTGATTGGCTGATACTGACTTTAGGCCATCCTGATAACTTTGTTTTTGTCCCGATGATATATAATATATATATATATATATATATATAAGATTTCTCACATAACATTTCATTTGACCGTACTATTTTATATTTATGGAAGGGAAAGAGAGCGAGGGAGAAATAAAAGAAGATGGAAATAGGAGACAGAGATAACGAGATAAATGTGTATGCATGATTGTGCGTATGTGTGTAACTCACCTCTTTGTTCAATTTCTTTGATACACTTCTCCACAACCACTGGAATGGGGGTGTTCTGGGCTTTTACCACAGTTGTCAGGTCTGCACCAAAGAGTCTCTTAACGTACTTCATGTCCGGCATGCAGTCATTCGGAACTCTTTCTGAACACTTTTTATGGGCCTCAAACCCACAGTCTTTGCGGAGGAAAAAATAAAAAAAGACAAGCGGTCAAAACATGAAAACAAATTTGAGAAGCAATACAGTTTTAGAACAATTACAAGTTTTCTGGAAATCCAGGAAAATCCTCAGTCAGGAAATGACCAGAAATCAGAAATGATAACTAGCAAAGAATAAGGTTAAAAAGGTACACCATGAGGATTTTGTGGTTTTACAGGGGTGGAGTTGCTGCTAGCCCCCCCACCCCCCACCTGCTCTTGTCTCGGACTGGGTGCCAACCAAGGCTACACAACCTTGTCTGCCTTGCTATTTTTGCCCTTGGCTGGGGTGAGAAGAGATCCTCATCTTCCCAAGAGCATTAGTGTGAAGCAAAATCTTGCAGATTTTATTTTTACATTCTGTTAACCATTATCCCTGCCCCAGTTTTTTTTTTAAAATCTTTCTTTATGGGTGGATCTTTATAATTCTTAGCTTCAAAGTAATTCATCTTTTGTCCAAATAACAAATTGTCAAAAGAAACAAAAGATTTGAAAATAATAAATAAATCAAAATTAAATAAAAGTATGAAGAATATATGTTAAAATTATTCCTTTATTTCAGAGATTAAATTTTCTCTTCATATAACACTAGCATCGGTTTTGATCTGTGTCTGATAAATTCATTGTAGGTAAATTCATTTGTAGCTAAATTCAGAATTTAATCATTGCTTTTAAGAATTTAATAAAAAGAACCAAAGGTTTAGGGTTAGGAAAAACCTATAAATAAAAAGGATTAGGGTTAGGTTAGGGTTAGAAAACGAGTAATTAATCCGATACAATGAATTTATCTGTGATAAATTTACCTAGATTTGATTTCATCTCATTTGTAGGTCTGTGGAGATTTAGTATTTAAAAAGAAAAAAAAATCAAAGATTATAAAGAACAGTTACTACAATGAATTTACCTGCAGTAAATTTACTGATAAAGAATTTAGCTATATCAGTTTTTATGCCATCTGTGGGTTTGGGATTAAGTTTCTTAGGGGAATTTTCCAATAATCCATGTTATTAATGCTGGAGACGCAGTCTCACCAATATTTTGGGTGTGGGTGGGACTACAGCCAGTCTCCTTTTAAACAGCATAGTTAGGTTTTAGTCAAAACACAGTTTTTCTTTTCTTTTAATTTGGACTGTGTTGTAGAGAAGATACCCCTAGGAATAGAATGGACTGTTCTATTTAAATATAATCATTGATGGTGTTAGTCTCAGTGGTCCATCTTCCCTATTGAGATTAGCTAGTATTATACAACAAGAGTTGTAGTAAAATAATATTAATATTAGTAAATAAACCCTTTTTCATTGTAAGTTACAATTAGAGTTATTATTTAAATACCCAATACCAGTACCATTATAATAGACTGCATGAAAGCTTTTCCAATTTTTGTTAGCTTCCAGTGCTACATTTTCCAGAATTAAAAAATGAAAGGTTACCCCCCCCCAAAAAACAGCATTTTTTAAGGGCTTTAAAACACCATGAGATGTTATAAAAATTAGCATAAACATATGAACTTATGTTAGAACAATAAAAAGAACATTTACTGAATAAAATCAGTAAATTTCCTGCTTTGTTCCACATTGTGTACAGCAGTATGCGTATCATCTCTATCCAATTCATCAACATCAATGACTTCATACAATGACTGCATTTTGAATAGCAGTATTGCATCTAACAAACCCTTCATCAGATGATGACTCTGGGTTCAGGCATAGTTTTGGGGCTGAAGCTTCATTACCACTAACCCAGAGCACCCCAGCAGTATCTCACAATACCACCAGACTTGTTGGTTTGTTGTCACTGTGCGATTGCCATATACATGCTAATGCAGTTAGAGCCTTATCTTGAATTTTTTTAATGTATTTCTTCTTCTCTGATGGAGAAAGTCTAAGTTTAGTCAAGAATGCGGAGGTTGAGTTGGTAATGAAACCTTGGCATCTGACTTCGATAGGAAATACATTCGTTATTCAACCATTTCTGACACATTGTTCTCGTAGATCTTCATATTTACTTCATAGTTGATATTAGAACAAAGTGCTGTTATAGTATGTGGCTTACCTTTTCGATTCTGTTATAGTATGTGGCCTATCCGGTTTGAATGTGTCCTACCTCAGTAAGAGTATATTTATAGATATAAGTAGTAGGCAATTTATTGAAACTAATTATTTTTCACATATATTCAATTTCAAGAAATGCAATTCAGTCATAAGCTGTATATAGTAATTAAGAATAATTAAAAAAAGAATTTATCCATAATTTACACGAATTAGAGATCTATTTAATTATAAAATATTCTAAAATTCTGAAATAGGGTTAGGGTTAGCAGTTATTATTATAACCCTATAATATGATTTTTATGGTAGTCCATATACTATGAGAGACATGATTTCGTAGGCCACATACTATAGTGGTACCTAAAACAATAACATTTTCTAAATAAAATTAGTAACCCCTCGCCCGGCTCTGAAAATTGGAAATTATGGACTGGCAATTGGAAGGTAGATAGTTCAGGTAAAAATGTGGCTTCAGGTTACTGTTACCACACTTTTAACCAAACTAAGAAATTTAACTAGAATTGCAAACCTGGAACAATTTTAGGAATTTGACTGTAGTTGTTATAAACAAAAATTTTAAGAATTTGACTGTAGTTGTTATAAACAAAAAAAAAACGAGGAAGATTTTTTTTTTAAAAAGAGGGGGGCGGATGAGTGAGGAGAGACAGAACTTAACTTACCTTGGCACTTGACACCTTGAGCAATTAATCCCCACATAAAGTTGGCACAGAAGTCACACCAATGTAGACCAATAAAGTTCTGCACCTGAAAAAAAAAACCCAACAACGTCATACAATCAACGTTTATAACAAAGGGGAGGTAACTGAGTCAAGAAAAGAAATGCATGAAAATTGAAGTCAAAAAACATAGTTTTTCTTCTATATTTGTTTAAAAAATTGAATTATTAAAATTCCAGTGAATATTTACATTTTAACACATTTTGATTTTTAAATACAACTGTCATTTTAACAACTAGAATGAATCTAAAATGACTTGAAAATTTTCTGAAATAATTCACCCACTCTACAAGAATTAAAAAATGATCTGCTTGTGAAAGGGTTAATTAATAATTTTGCTAAAATATTTATCAATATATTGATTGAATCTGGAATTATCTAAAGAATATATTGAATGCCAAATTTTTTCTGGAGTATCATTTATCATTCCATTCTTTTTATCTTAACTATTTTAATCTGAGTTAGTGAATACAGAATTACTCTTTTTGCAAACTTGATTTCAGTCTCCAACATAGATTATTTGAGGTTGACCTCCAAGGTCACTGGAGGTCCAGATGGCAAAATGGAATAGAGATTTGGATATAGAAGATAAATGTTTTGAAATCTCAAATCTATCATTTTGTTGATAGTTCACAAGTATGTATTTACCCATCTGCACGAGCAGGATGTGACACAAGGTCAATTCATAAGTAGAGTGTCAAATAGTTTGTTTAATTTTACTTTAAATTGAAAATTAATTTAGGTTAAATTAAAACATGGTTTGAATTACCAAGTCTTATATATGGTTTGGTTTTTTGTTTAATAGCATATCAACCCTTATGGGTTATTTATTGCCAAAACTATCATTGAAAAAGAAGAGTAGTAGTACTATTTAACCCATATCTGGGGGAATGAAGGGGTTCATACCTTTCCCAAGAGTATCAGTCCAAAAGTGAACATAATAGCATGAGTGGATAATCTTATATATAATAAATATTCAAATTATTTGATGATTTGAGCTGTGCCACAAAATAAGAATTGGTTGGTTGTGTTGGTTGATTTTAACGGCATATCAAACTGTCTGGGGTTATTTTATGCCTAGAGAGTAGGGAATTATATATGTTATATGTCTATATTAATACTTTTGTAGTTAACGGCTTAAACAATTTTGTCGGGATTGTGTTGAGGGGTCACTTTTGTATGGTACGTTTATATTTTTTAGTATAATTTTGTTTCTCTCAAAAAGTACAGAATGTTGTATGTATATATATATATATATATATAATATAAGAATTGGTGAACTTACTTTGAAACAATGTGCTTTTTCATATTCCTGCACATTAGCAGGTATATCATCTGGATCTTCAGAGTTCTGAAATGACAAAAAAAAGTTTAAATGAAAAGCAACAAAAATAAATAAATAATTAAATAAATTCTTTTTAAAATAAAACATGATGAAAACAATACTTATCTCCCCTTGAAAAAATTCAAAATCATGTCCCGAGGTTATATGCAAATAAACAAACGTCCTTATTTTGTTTAGTTTAAAATACCTAAAGACAACCAGACAAATAAATTTGTAATTTTGTTTAGATTTTAAAGAAAATTAAACTCTTTATTTTCAACTGGCAGATTTTAGTCAAGTGAATGCCATTACTGATATCTTCAGCAGTGAAAATCTTGTCACCCCTTACATATTGTTTTAACTTTCATTATTTTTTGTTTCAATAATGATATCAATTTTATATCCAGCAGCTTATTTTATGTAATTATAGTCGTTTAATTAAGAGTTATATTTTGGTAGGGGGTGACAGGACTTTCGGACTACACTATAGTTTGAAGGTTGTTTTTAGTAATTCAAAAATTCACCAAAAATTGCTCAATACTGATAAGAAAAAAGAACGTGTCCTGCTTAAAGAAATTCTACCCACTATTTTATAGATTAAAAAAAAAACTATTGAAGAGGAAAGAAGTGATATTAGTTTACATGAGATCCCAATTCATTTAACCCTTTTCAGATTAAATTTATTTCTAAATGTCACCAGTTTTGAGATAACTCAAATCTAAATTTCTAAAAAGTTTGGAATAAATTTATCGGACGTATCCATATTCAAAAATCTTCTTTTTTTTTTTTTTAAATTTATAGACAAGTTGCATCCATTACACCAATCATGGTTAGCAGAATGAGAACAGTCTACCTCCATTGATTGAATAAAGGGTTCAGTTCAAAATTCCATGAAGGCGATTATGACATGAAGGCCCCTGAGTTTGACAAGAAGGTTACCAAGTTTAAAGAAGAGAAGGTTCCAGAGTTTGACAAGAAACACCTGAAGAAGGCTGAAGGGCACATCAGCCGAAATGTTGTGTATACAACAATAAAAATGAGGACAATAGTCAAAATAATCCAAATACACATTTTGTTTTATTCATTCTTGATGGGTACTGTAAATTATTTTTTTAAAACTCAATTTTATATAGATGGGACTATAATAGGTACTACCACTCTGGACCTGGGTGTAATGGGGATGAAGGGGTACTCCACATTCCCCAGAGCTCCAGAATTGGAACTTCACCTTCAGATAGAGTTTATCGTCAAGCCTAGGATATCAAAACCTTCAGCCACTGCCTTCTAGCACATATATGATAAAAAGGATTGGGCGTTTGCCATAAGTGTAACAGGGTTTGGACAATCATATAGGTGCTAAGGTTTGCCATGACCAGACGATTAATCGGAGGGGTCCTCTCCAACCAACCATCTAGCCTAAGTAAGGGCCAAAATGGAGTGTTGTATGTCATAGATTGCTCAAGGTAACAGGATTCGATCCTTAAGCATCACGAGTTGCTAACCCCAGACAACAGGTGGTCCCATGGGGGAGGGGGGGTCTTACTCTTTTGCAGAGGTACAGTTGGTGTATTCTAAAGTCCCAGCCAACAGGGCTGGAACATCATGGATTTATAAATATCACTTCCACTCTCCCATGACTAAAAAGACATTAGGATTTTGTGTTTATTTCAAATAGTTTGTTGAATTTAAAATTAAAATTAATTCAGGTTAATCTAAAACAGGGCTTCAATTACCTAATCTAATAAGAAATATTCAAATTATTTGATGATCCATTATTATACATAACTAACAGAAGTACCTGATAAATGACTAGACTAAAAAAGAGAGAGAGAAAGGGTGAAGAGAGGAATAAAAGAAGGGGTAAGAGGAAATTAACTTAGCAAATTCCATATCAAATCAAAAAATAAATAAATAATAAAGAATAAAGCTAAGAATTTGTGTATTATAAAGTCGTCGGGGTGGTCTAAAGTCGGTATCAGCCAGACAGCGTGGGAGTCTATCCCCTTTTCCCTTGCGCTAGACGAAGGAGATTGTTCTTTAGCATCTGAGGTGGAACGCCACAACTACCATCAGCTCCTCACTTTACCACACAGATCCCTGTGCTACTCATACGCTGAGTTGGCGAGGGCCCTTTATCGAACCAGGAATCTTGTGATTCCTAGTCAAGTGCTCTACCGACTGAACTAAACCGGACCTAATGTTCATTTATTTTAGGATTTTTAAAAATATTTTTAACATTTAAAATATCATTTTTTTTAAATGTAACTCTAGACTCTTGAGTGCTTTGAAACATAATTCTATTTTCTAAAACTTTTTTTTTTTTTTTTTTTATTATATATGACAAAAATCTTAATTCAGTTCTTAATTGCCTGTTGAGTTAAAGTAATAAACATGTATGTTTATTTTATTTTTTACCTCTAAAAATGTAATAAGAAAAATAAGCTAAGAATTAAACGTGCCCTTATTTGAAGGTGGAAAATTTTGCATATGAATTAAAATGAAAATTATTTGTATATGCAATGAATAGTTCATTTCTTTTTGTACATATCTATGAAAAACTGTGAAGAGTTCCACAAATCAATTGATTTTTAATGATTGAATTTTATCATTTAATCAGTAAAAATTAAAAAATAAATTTTGTACTTTTCCCTATTAGAAAGATATTAAAGTGTATGCACAATTTTAATGCTCAATGATATCTCTTTTCACATACATACCAAAACAGACATTACTCCATTATATATATAGATTAGGTTACAAGGTATTTCATATGAATACTAGAGACCCAAGAAACAACTCTGCTCAAATACTGTATGTTTGTTGTTTTGTAACCAAATACTGTAAAAAAATGTTTTTATTTTATTTCTTTATTTTACACTTGATTATAATACTACTAATATAGGGTTTGGTTAGCTCAGTCGGTAGAGAACCCGTCTAGGAATTGCAAGGTTCCTGGTTCAATACCGGTCCCCACCATCTCAGCGTATGAGTAGCACAGATTGGGTAATCTGATCTGGGCAGTAAAATGGGAAGCTGACGATAGGTGTGATGCTCCACCTCTGTAAAAATAATCTTCCAGGTCTAGCATTAGTGAAAATGGGATAGACTCCCTCACTGTCCAGCTGATACAGAGAATAGGCCACTCTGCAAACTTATAATACCCACCTCCAATTTTGACTTTATTTTTAGGTTAAATTTTTTGTATTATAAACTAGTTAGTATGGTAACAGGTCACCCCAAGTTGGCAATTGGGGGTATTGAACAACAAACTTTCTCAGCCTCTTTTCAATCAACTGCCAACCATTTAGCTATTACTTAACGTAAAGGCATGTGATTTCAATAAATAAACAAGTTTTCAAAAAATAAATAAATGAATAAAAAAAAAAAGATAAAAAGGCTCAGCACATTCCACGACTATTATGTCTGCTCCCCTCCCTCATCCGCCAAGAATCTTTTTGGTATAAAAAAGCCGCTGTGTAAAGCTAGAAAAAACAAAAGACGCCTTATGACTCTCTACCTGTTCATCTGTTGTGTTGTTTTCATTTGACGAATTATTTTCAGGGTTCTGTTTATTCTGATTGTTGGTGGATCTCGTTGTGGAACGTTGCAATCGTTTTTTCGTACTGTAGGCAAGATAAGGGGATTCAGCATAGTTGGAAATGGACATGGATTCGATGTAGTCAGGTGCGCGCGACTCCAGGTAAAACGTAATCAGGCCATCTGCAACCAAGTCATGGACCGTATCAAATCGTTTCTCACCAACATAATGCTGTCCATCATAATATAATTTTGAAATTTTTCGTTTGCCCGTCAAATCTGAAAGAAGCAAGAAAGAAAATGCATTGAAAGACAAGATTGTGATAGTGTATGTATTTTTATGACAAATAAGAGGTAGAGGAGGAAAAAGAGAAGTAGAAGAGGAAAAATAGGAAAAAGAGGGAGAGGAGGAAAAAAGAGAGATAGAGGAGGAAAAAGAGAAGTAGAAGAGGAAAAAGAGGAAAATAGAGAGAGGAGAGAGAGAGAGAGGAAAAATAGAGATAGGGGAGAAAAAGAGAATAAGAGAGAGGAAAATAGAGGGAGAGGAGGAAAAAGAGGTATGATACATGCAAGAAGAACAAAGGCATGAAACAACATGATAGTGTATGTATCTCTTATAAGACTGAGAAGAGTATTTGTCTGAATTTTAAAAATGAGGTTTTGTACTTTTTGGATTTTTTCGAACTGTTGACTTCATCTTTATTGTTATATACACAATGTTTCAACCGATGTGCAATCCAGCCTTCTTCAGGTGTTTCTTGTCAAACTCTGTTAATGGAAAGTGGATTGATTAAAGGGTTTGGTTTGAAGTTCCATGACGGCTCCAGATTACGACATGAAGTCTCACTAGTTCAACAAGAAACACCTGAAGAAGGCCAGAGGGCACATCAGCCAAAATGTTGTGTATATAACAATAAAGATGAGGACAACTGTGTGGACTTGGGAGTAATAGCAATGAAGAGGTAATCCAGACTCCTCAAAGATCCAGAATTGGAATCTCACCATTAAAAGATATTCGTAGTGCATTTGAATGCTGCAGATTTTGGTTGAACCTTGAAATATTTGATAAATGAAGAGAAAACAAAAATCTTGTGAACTTACTTGATGGCCAGTGTAAAGGCATCGGGGGCACGTTCACTCTTCCGAACAAGGTAAGCGCCATCACTATCACCCATAACTCGGTCTGTTTCTTCCCGGCTGATGTTGCCATGATATCTGGAAATTAGAGTTAAAAAAATTAGAAATATATATATTTAAAGTTCTAAACACAAACTGTGCACATCTATTCAAATAATCCAAAAAATGATTTTCAATTATTCTTACACTCATGTTACACACTCAGCACTAACAATGTTAATTAATATTTTTGTTACTTAATCTGTTAAGCACCGGTTGTAATTTGGTTATTAAGTTTTAAGAAATCATAAGTATCAGTTCTGTTATTGTGTAAGGAAAATGGAAGTACTAGTTCCACCATTGTTTTTTTTTTTTTTTTTTTTTGGTCAAAACTCTCTCGGAGTTAAACATCTGTTTTAGGCTGATATATAAGAAGGAAATGTGAACATCAGATTGACATGTTTTACTATAAGGATAGAGTCAATAAAAAGGTAAAGGACTCTCACTTAGGAGTTAACATCTGATTGGACACTTGTGTTGAATTTACTAGTTACCTCCCAAATGAATTGTGACACTTGCCATGATGTTTGAACATTGTACACACTTGGACATAAGTCAATCTTGTGTATAGGTTGACCTTTGACTTATGGTCACAAAATCATTAATTTATAAAGCCAAGGAGTTTTGCTAGCCCTTCCTGTTGTAATTTGATTTTTGATAAACCAGTTGTGCCATTCTTTAAGGAAAACAGAATTAACGATTCTACCATTGTTGTTAAAAAAAAAGGTGGTAGGACTCTCTCTTTCTCTCTCTCTCGGGAGCTAACATCTAACTGGAATCTTGCATTGAATTTATTAGTTATTGAGTAAATTGTGACATTTTGATGATGAGAATGAGATTTTTTTTTCCATACATGACGATGTTAGGATGTCTGAATGAGTACTATCTTGAAACTTGAAATATTTCTTATCTGGACCGTGTGGAACAATTTTTTTGTAGCAAATGATATCGCATAGGGCACTCAAACAGAAAGTAAATAGAAGACAATTTTACTCAGCCCCATCAGAAAGAAAACACACAGAAATTCTGGAGGATTTTATTCACCCCAAAGAAAAGTGAAAAAAAAGTCTTATGAAAAATTAAAGATCTGTTAAGTTTAAAGAGGGAAGGAATATTGTAATTTATTTCTTGAGTTTTACCAAAATCAGAAGTTTCAAATTTGGTTAATTCATCCCAAAGACAAACACTTTTTGTTAACCCTTTCACTTCCACTGGGATACAATAGTGTCCAGGTCATATTTCACTTTCATTTCAACCCTTAAAATGTACTCAAAACATAATTTTATCAAAAAAAGAAACTTGGCAGTGAAAGGGTTATGAGGTCAAGTTATTTGAGAAGAAGTAGGAAGATTGTGTTGCAGCAATATTACAAATGACAAAATCAGCATTTAAAAAAAAAATTAAAATAAAATAAAAAAAATGACAGATCTGACTTTTACCTGGAATTAAACACCAAATAATAATAATAATAATAATAATAATAATAATAATAATAATAATAGAAAAGAGAACTTGTCAACTGGTAGACGTTGCAGTTCCAGCATATCACAGAGTGAAGAGAAAGGAAAATGAAAAGATAGACAAATACCTGGACCTTGCCAGAGAATTGAAAAAGCTGTGGAATATGAGTGTGAAAGTGATACCAATTGTAGTTGGTGCACTTGGAATGGTCCCAAAAAGCTTGGAAAAAAGACTTGAGTAACTAGAAATCAGAGGGAGAATTGAAACCATCCAGACAACTGCATTGCTGCAATTGGCTAGAATACTCAGAAGAGTCCTGGACACCTGAGGAGACTTATTGTCACTCAGACTCCAGTGAGAGACCATCAGCTTAGGCTGGTGTGAAAAACTCATAATACTAAGTGTGTGTTAGATTTTTAGAAATGACTTAGATATAGATTATAGTCATATAGAATATTTGCCCTTCTTGAACTTTCAAGACAGTTTCATTTTCATTTTGTTTATCTGAACAATGTTAAGTGAATTGTTATACCTTAAAAAATAAGACTATTAAGTGATAGGTGGATTTGAAAAATGTTTTATGGTGAATCAACTATATAATTAAAAATTTGATTGTAAGTATTACTTTTTTGTAGGTCTCTCACCACAGTATTTCAAAAGATATATATTTAGCTTATCTGCTTGAATACCATGCTGCTTTTTATTTTGTCTCGTGTATATCCCTCTGAAAAACCCACTGTTGTTTTGTTTAATCTACCAAGTATAAGATGTATGCAAAAATAACACACATATTTATGAACCTTTTCAACATCAGCAACATGCATTCCCAGTAAAAATGGGCCAATCAAAAATGAACCCAGAAAAGCATTTGAGCATTTAAGATCTTTTGCAACAGTCCTCAAGTCAGTTGCTAACTGGATTCTCTGCTACAAGAAGCTACTCTTGTTCTACCAAGGATTTCAAGGAATACAACAGACTTTACTAAGACTTTCATCAATCTCTAGTCACCTAGCAGATCTATATACAAAACTGGCATAATCAAGTTGGGAACGCATCAGTGATACATTGCTAATACATTGTTAAAACCAATTACTACAAAAGTATAAATATATATACACAACATATATTACTTCCTAACTGTTCCCTTCCCCTCGGGGGGTCCAGTGTGCTTCGACCACTGGACCGGTAAAGTATAATTAATAGTGTCGATCCCAGGGTTTCGCCCAGGCAATACCTGCCTCTTGGGGGCAGGGCTGGGTTTATTGCCCAGTGCCTGAGGCGCCCCCCTTGAGGGGGAATGCCGAAGGGATCGACACAATTTTTGTTCTTTCCCACCCATGAGCCTCGGCTTGTGGGTGGACCCATGTTAAACGAGGCCTTGTGCCAGCCCATACAAGTGGGGTATGAGGCAAATACCTACTTCCTAACCGTTCAGCATGACATAACCCTAACGAGTTGATATGCCTTAAAATCAACCAACCAACCAACCATCTACAATCAGACCAGGCACACCAATTTACAGTGATTTTCTTTAAAAAAAAGTATCAGCACAACTCCCTAAGTTTCTCCAGTGTATGGCATTTTTCAAACCCCATCTCTGGCTTAATGGTCTTATTTTTTTTTAGGTATAGTAATTACTGAACATTGCTCTAACAAAACAAACAACAGTCAAGAAAATTTGAGAGAGACGAATATTTATTAAAATCCAACTTAGTAAATAAATAAATTTGTGCACATCAACTTCAGATGAAAACAATTGACCGTTCAAATTTTGAAGTAAAACCCTTGACCAGCAAATATTATTGCTTAACATCATTTATGAAATTAACATTATGCACGTTTCAACAGGACTTTAGATGCTATTAAAATTCAAGTTCAAACATGTTTCTATCTTACTATTAAAAGATACACTTGGTAGGACGACTTTAGTTTCTTAAAATCAGGTTTCACTAGTTATTAACATACTTAAACTTTGCATATCATTTTGCTGTTGACATCTCTCTCTCTCTCTCTTCTCTTATATATATATATAATAAAATATTATATAAAGAAAAATGAAGTATTCCAAGATGAATTATTCTTGATGGAGAAGTCAACGGTATGATGTTGGGCTAAAACCGAACAAACATGTGTTTATAAAGAACCTTTTATACACTGATGCTTCTAAAAACGAGAAGTAATAAAGTTTTTGTGGTTTTTTAAAAAAATAAATTTTAGGGCTGGAAATTTATCGCACAATATCCCAATTTTTTAAGTGGCCAGTAATAACCCAATGAGTTTATAGATTTATTTTTGCAGTCCTACTTAATTGTAGACTTTCCAAAAATTTGAAAACTTATGTGACAGCGGGTATATTGCACAAGTGTGATTAAAAACAATTTTTTTTATTCACTGATACTTCTAAAAAAAAAAAAAAAAAAAAAATTGTTTTACTAAAGTTAACTAAATAAAAAAAAAAAAAAGTAAAGTTTTGGCGGAGTGGCTATTTGTCAGTAGCCAGACAGTGAGTGAGTCTATCTTCTTTTTTCATTAGCTAGGGAGATTGTTTCGCTGAGGTGGTGCATCACACCTACCTCAGCTCCCACTTTACCACACAGATCAGATTAGCCAATCTGTGCTACTCCTGCACCGAGTTGGCAAGGACCAGTACCAACTCGGTACCTTGTGATTCTTAGGTAGGGTGCTCTACCAACTGAGCTAACTAGCCAATAAAGTATTGTTATTTTTTTTTAATTTTAGAGCCAGAGTATAATCAAACAAAAGGCCAATTTTATTTTATCTGTATTAAAAACTACAGAAAAAAATATTTGTTAAGCAAAAAGTAAAGTTTGACAGTGGGAAATGTGAGTGAATCTGAGGGTAGATATTGGAGATAGACAAACTAGAATGAGGGCCATGAGAGAGAGAGAGAGAGAGAGAGAGAGAGACCAAAACTGAAAATAGAGCTAAAAATCACATTTCATGTAAGTGTGTGAAGTAGATGTAAGCTAATAAAAAGGTTATCATCAGGATATGCACTCCCAATTTTTCAGCTTAAAAAAAAAAAAAAAAAAAAAGAATGCTCAAAATAGCAGCAGGAGCCAGCCTTGTATGCTCTTTTGATCTGCTTTAATTGGGAATATAAACTAGTTTTATCTGACTACTTAAATAAATTATCATTTGTTTTCAATTCATTCTTTAAAAAAAAAAAAGTTTTCAATTTTATTGAAAAGTTAATTCATTTAAAGGAAAAAAAAAAAAAAGTTTGTTGAGACATTTATTGAAAAATGGCCAAACTAATTTATTGTAAACAAGATTATTAAGAATTCAAATTAAAAAAAGTTCCCCCCCCCTCCCCAAAAAAATCAGATCAAAAATAGTGTATGAGGCTGATAATTTGAAGGGAGCATTCCTTCATAAAAAATGCTGGAAAATTTGGAGTGCATATCTTGAAGATAAACCAATAAACTAATAAAGGTAAATCCACTGAACCCTAAGCTTATTAAAAATAAAAAAAATAGATTTCACAATATAACTGTGATATCACAATAACTTGATAATTAAATATGCACATTAATGTGAAATAAATTCGTGTTGTTTTAAAATAAAAATAATATTTTTGTATATAAAAGGGTGGGTTGAAAATTGACAAGATGACTAGTATCTTGCTGTTGATGACTTTTTTTGAATTAGTAGGATCCAATTACTGCAACAGCAATGGAATATGTGTGTGGACTGCAAGGGACTATGTTGAAAATAAAATAATTTGGTTACTTTCAATGAGAGTAGGCTTG